>CM036244.1:4269545-4722166 GCA_020698575.1 Bostrychus sinensis | reverse complement strand
CTCTAATACCCCTTGCCTAAACCTAACCCTGGACACAAGAATCTTTATAACAGCTAACCTGATTGTAACCCTAAAACTGAACAACGCTAAGAGATACAAACCTCAAACTTAAGCTGGACACCTATCGCCTCAAGCTCTACCTACTCGCCTCAACAGCGCCACCTTCTGGACAACTTTGGTACTGCACCTAAAAAACAGCGTCGGACTTTATGCGCCCATGTAGGGAATGGCCTGAAACGCCTGCTCGACAAATTTCACAATCAAAAATTTTTTAAAACATTTTTACACTTAGAACAAAAAAAAAAAAAAAAAAAAAAAAATTTTATCCTACAATGATAAAACACATATCAGCGGATAGCTTAGGCCAAGCTGAGCACAACGCAAAAAGAATTAGGACTCTAGCTCACTCCGTTTCCGAATTATCGCAAATGTGCATCCCGAAAATGGGCGGGGTCCGGATCTCAGGAACCGAAAGGTGCACAGAGGAGATACACATATCAGCGGATAGCTTAGGCCACGCAGAGCACAACGCAAAAAGAATTACGTCTCTAGCTGCTTCCGTTCTCGAGTTATTGCAAATGTGCATCCCGGTGGTGGTAAGTTGCTCTATATCCTAACCCTAACCCTAACCCTAACCCTAACCCTAACCCTAACCCTAACCCTAACCCTAACCCTAACCCTAACCCTAACCCTAACCCTAACCCTAACCCTAACCCTAACCCTAACCCTAACCCTAACCCTACCCTAACCCTAACCCTAACCCTAACCCTAACCCTAACCCTAACCCTAACCCTAACCCTACCCTACCCCCTAACCCTAACCCTAACCCTAACCCTAACCCTAACCCTAACCATCTAATACCCCTTGCCTAAACCTAACCCTGGACACAAGAATCTTTATAACAGCTAACCTGATTGTAACCCTAAAACTGAACAACGCTAAGAGATACAAACCTCAAACTTAAGCTGGACACCTATCGCCTCAAGCTCTACCTACTCGCCTCAACAGCGCCACCTTCTGGACAACTTTGGTACTGCACCTAAAAAACAGCGTCGGACTTTATGCGCCCATGTAGGGAATGGCCTGAAACGCCTGCTCGACAAATTTCACAATCAAAAATTTTTTAAAACATTTTTACACTTAGAACAAAAAAAAAAAAAAAAAAAAAAAAAAATTTTATCCTACAATGATAAAACACATATCAGCGGATAGCTTAGGCCAAGCTGAGCACAACGCAAAAAGAATTAGGACTCTAGCTCACTCCGTTTCCGAATTATCGCAAATGTGCATCCCGAAAATGGGCGGGGTCCGGATCTCAGGAACCGAAAGGTGCACAGAGGAGATACACATATCAGCGGATAGCTTAGGCCACGCAGAGCACAACGCAAAAAGAATTACGTCTCTAGCTGCTTCCGTTCTCGAGTTATTGCAAATGTGCATCCCGGTGGTGGTAAGTTGCTCTATATCCTAACCCTAACCCTAACCCTAACCCTAACCCTAACCCTAACCCTAACCCTAACCCTAACCCTAACCCTAACCCTAACCCTAACCCTAACCCTAACCCTAACCCTAACCCTAACCCTAACCCTAACCCTAACCCTAACCCTAACCCTTGCCCATTTGTTTGTCAGTGTCACTGGATCTGTCTTTGTCTCTGGTTGGGTTGTTCATGTCCTGTCTGGGCAGTTTCGGGGATGTGCGGATCACTGGAAGAGGGCTGGATTCCCCTGGTACTTGGCCCACGCTCGGCCTTCGGCCGAGCATGGGTTAATTCACATTAGTGCTTGATTAAAAACTAAATATGATGCCCTAGCCCTTTAATCTTTCCTAACCTTAACCATTCCTTTGGTAGCCCTAACCCTAACCAATGGGCAAATTCGGCCTCTTCCAAATTAATTCACATTAGTGCTTGATTAAAAACTAAATATGATGCCCTAGCCCTGTAATCTTCCCTAACCTTAACCATTCCTTTGGTAGCCCTAACCCTAACCAATGGGCAAATTCGGCCTCTTCTAAATTAATTCACATTAGTGCTTGATTAAAAACTAATATTGATGCCCTAGCCCTGTAATCTTCCCTAATCTAACCATTCCTTTGGTAGCCCTAACCCTAACCAATGGGCAAATTCGGCCTCTTCTAAATTAATTCACATTAGGCTTGATTAAAAACTAAATATGATGCCCTAGCCCTGTAATCTTCCCTAACCTTAACCATTCCTTTGGTAGCCCTAACCCCTAACCAATGGGCAAATTCGGCCCTCTTCTAAATTAATTCACATTAGTGCTTGATTAAAAACTAAATATGATGCCCTAGCCCTTTAATCTTCCCTAACCTTAACCATTCCTTTGGTAGCCCTAACCCTAACCAATGGGCAAATTCGGCCTCTTCTAAATTAATTCACATTAGTGCTTGATTAAAAACTAAATACGATGCCCTAAACCCTGTAATCTTTCCTAACCTTAACCATTCCTTTGGTAGCCCTAACCCTAACCAATGGGCAAATTCGGCCTCTTCTAAATTATATCCCTGCCCTGGTCTTGAACCTAACCATAACCACTTCTCTGCTGGCCCTAACCCTAACCAATTGCTTAATTAGGACCCCAAATTAATCCTATTTCTTTCACTAATTTATAGCCCTAGTACAGTCTTAAACGTTGATCGAGAAGTCTTAAACGTTGATCGTGAAGTCTTAAACGTTGATCATGCAGTCTTAAACGTTGATTGTGAAGTCTTAAACGTTGATTGTGCAGTTCTAAACGTTGAATGTGAAGTCCTAAACGCAGGATTGTGAAGTCTTAAACCGTAATTGGTGATGTCTTGAACACCATTGTTTTCTCTGGGTTCTCAGAGTCTTTTTCTTTTGGGTTTTCTTCTTGGTTTACATTATAAAATATAGTTTAATTTTTGAACCCTATTAGACATTTGTTGGGATTTGGGAATTTCATTTTGAATTTATCCCCACTTTTCTAGACTCTGAGAACTCATTGAACTTGATAATAAACTTACTTGCGTGTTTGTGAGCCACTTTGTTGTTCATCTGTAGGATTGTGTTGTTTTGGGTCCTTGTCTTTGTTCAGTTTATTCCAGTGACACTTCGGTCTTGTTTACATGTGGATTTCATCTAATTGTCGGGCACCTGTCTGTTTTTACATTTGACCTACTTTTGTCTCTGTCATACTGTTCGCTTGGGGTTTTGGGAGAGGCCCCAAGGCTCTAATTCATGTCTTTTGAGTTCATTTAGTAAAAAAAACGCATGTGAAGTGAGTACCCTAAGTACAATTAAAAACAAAAAACAAAAAAACAAAAAAATAAAAAAATAAAAAAATAAAAAAATAATAAAAAAATAAAAAATAAATAAAACGTAAAAAATGAATTAATTCATGTTGGAGTCCTCCTTGGTTAAAAAGCTCAGTTCATGTGGTATGAAAACAATTCATAGTGTCAATAAATTACTTTAAGTCTTGTTTTGGTCTTGTTTGTTCTCTGTACTTTTCCACTCTCCCCCTGTCTGCTGTTTTCGTCAGAGCCAATAGGAGCACACACACAGGGAAGGGGTGGTGCCCAGGCATGTCCTTGCAGACTCTGCTCTCCTCCCAGATCATATTGAGCCTCTTCCATTGCACGGCACTGTCTGATTGCGCTTTAGCTACGATTAGTTGCCCTGTGTGCCTATAGTGCCCAGCCTGAAGAAGACCAGACCCTGGTCGAAACGTCGCGACGGGCACTGTACGTTTTTGGCTCTTTTTTACAACAAAAAGGTTTTTTTAAAAACCAGCTCCCGCCTTTTGTTTGTTTTGTTTAATTTTAACCTTATTTTTGGTTCATTTATTTACATTTTTTTATTTTGGGTATAAAAAACCCCTAATTGCTCTGCCCCAGCCATGAGGGGCCAAGATTACGGAGAGACGGAGGTGTGGCGCCGTCGCGGCCGCGACGGTGCACGGGATCTCGGCCGAGACCCACACACAGGGCGTTCACACCATAGGGCGATGGACCGTGCCTCGCCTGTCTCCTCGCGGAGACAAGCACATTTTAGATCTCCTAACCCCCTAACCCTAACCCTAACCCTAACCCTAACCCTAACCCTAACCCCTAACCCTAACCCTAACCCTAACCCTAACCCTAACCCTAACCCTAACCCTAACCCTAACCCTAACCCTAACCCTAACCCTAACCCCCTAACCCTAACCCTAACCCTAACCCTAACCCTAACCCTAACCCTAACCCTAACCCTAACCCTAACCCTAACCCTAACCCTAACCCTTGCTACGGCACCTTAATCCTAAGATGGCTCTCGACCTGCAAAATTACAAACAGTGTATCTGCCCACTAAACCTACTACAATGGATTCTGCAATTAACCCTAGACATCCCAGTCAAACCAGACAATATTAAACTCGCACCTGACTCTTAATTGGCTGAGGGACACACCACCAGACCTGATCACTCTGTGTGGGGCCAACCTTGGATGAGAGTGTCCAGTGATAAATGGCCGAAACACTCGATGACTCTAAGGTACACTGCTGAGGATGTGTTCCAAATTCAGACTCTAGACAATGACACCTGATACTAACCCTAAACCTAACCATCTAATACCCCTCCCTAATCCTAACCCTAGACACAGGATTCTTGATAACAGCTAACCTGATTATAACCCTAACCCTAACCATCTAATACCCCTGGCCTAAACCTAACCCTAGACACAAGAATCTTTATAACAGCTAACCTGATTGTAACCCTAACCCTAACCATCTAATACCCCTGGCCTAAACCTAACCCTGGACACAAGAATCTTTATAACAGCTAACCTGATTGTAACCCTAAACCTAACCATCTAATACCCCTGGCCTAATCCTAACCCTAGACACAGGATTCTTGATAACAGCTAACCTGATTATAACCCTAACCCTAACCATCTAATACCCCTGGCCTAAACCTAACCCTAGACACAGGAATCTTTATAACAGCTAACCTGATTGTAACCCTAAACCTAACCATCTAATACCCCTGGCCTAAACCTAACCCTGGACACAAGAATATTTAGAACAGCTAACCTGATTGTAACCCTAACCCTAACCATCTAATACCCCTTGCCTAAACCTAACCCTGGACACAAGAATCTTTATAACAGCTAACCTGATTGTAACCCTGACCCTAACCATCTAATACCCCTCGCCTAAACCTAACCCTGGACACAGGAACCTCTATAACAACTAAGTCACATTCTGCCTCCTAACCTGATCCTAATCCTAAATTTAACACTGTCTAAAACCCATAACTAACCCTGACTGGACAGAGGAATTCAGGTAAGAACTAATATGCCACTGTAAAAACTCAGACAAAACTTAAACATCTTTTAAACACATTCTGGACTACGGAACTTCTGCAACCTCTCACAGGTCTCTCCCAGTCTCTACTCTGGACCGTGGAACATCGGTAGTCTCAAGTCTCCTCAGGCTCCACACTGGATCATGGAACATCTGGAACCTCAACACTCTCCTAATCTCCACTCTGGATGCTTCAATGCTCTGCTGTCATGATGCTTCTGGGAATCCCCTGAAGACACCTTTCATCCTGGAACCTCAACACTCTCCTAATCTCCACTCTGGATGCTTCAATGCTCTACTGTCATGATGCTTCTGGGAATCCCCTGAAGACACCTTTCATCCATAGAAACAACATACCATGAAGAACATACATTGATGGAGGAGTATAGTATAGGTAGGAGGAGTAGCGATGACGTGCGTGGGCCAGTGCACTACCTTTGCCTCTCTTTTAACTGCACATTCGCCTAGAGTGTGACAGGGAGAGTCATCGAGATAATTTCAAAATCCTAACCCTAACCCTAACCCTAACCCTAACCCTAACCCTACACATTAGTGCTTGATTAAAAACTAAATATGATGCCCTAGCCCTGTAATCTTCCCTAACCTTAACCATTCCTTTGGTAGCCCTAACCCTAACCAATGGGCAAATTCGGCCTCTTCTAAATTTATTCACATTAGTGCTTGATTAAAAACTAAATATGATGCCCTAGCCCTGTAATCTTTCCTAACCTTAACCATTCCTTTGGTAGCCCTAACCCTAACCAATGGGCAAATTCGGCCTCTTCTAAATTAATTCACATTAGTGCTTGATTAAAAACTAAATACGATGCCCTAACCCTGTAATCTTTCCTAACCTTAACCATTCCTTTGGTAGCCCTAACCCTAACCAATGGGCAAATTCGGCCTTTTCTAAATTATATCCCTGCCCTGGTCTTGAACCTAACCATAACCACTTCTCTGCTGGCCCTAACCCTAACCAATTGCTTAATTAGGACCCCAAATTAATCCTATTTCTTTCACTAATTTATAGCCCTAGTAGTGCAGTCTTAAACGTTGATCGAGAAGTCTTAAACGTTGATCGTGAAGTCTTAAACGTTGATCATGCAGTCTTAAACGTTGATTGTGAAGTCTTAAACGTTGATTGTGCAGTTCTAAACGTTGAATGTGAAGTCCTAAACGCAGGATTGTGAAGTCTTAAACCGCAATTGGTGATGTCTTGAACACCATTGTTGTCTCTGGGTTCTCAGAGTCTTTTTCTTTTGGGTTTTCTTCTTGGTTTACATTATAAAATATAGTTTAATTTTTGAACCCTATTAGACATTTGTTGGGATTTTGGGAATTTCATTTTGAATTTATCCCCACTTTTCTAGACTCTGAGAACTCATTGAACTTGATAATAAACTTACTTGCGTGTTTGTGAGCCACTTTGTTGTTCATCTGTAGGATTGTGTTGTTTTGGGTCCTTGTCTTTGTTCAGTTTATTCCAGTGACACTTCGGTCTTGTTTACATGTGGATTTCATCTAATTGTCGGGCACCTGTCTGTTTTTACATTTGACCTACTTTTGTCTCTGTCATACTGTTCGCTTGGGGTTTTGGGAGAGGCCCCAAGGCTCTAATTCATGGCTTTTTGAGTTCATTTAGTTAAAAAAACGCATGTGAAGTGAGTACCTAAGTACAATTAAAAACAAAAAACAAAAAAACAAAAAAATTAAAAAGTAAAAAAATAATAAAAAAATAAAAAATAATAAAACGCAAAAAATAAATTAATTCATGTTGGAGTCCTCCTTGGTTAAAAAGCTCAGTTCATGTGGTATAAAAAACAGTTCATAGTGTCAATAAATTACTTTAAGTCTGTTTAGGTCTTGTTTGTTCTCTGTACTTTTCCACTCTCCCCCTGTCTGCTGTTTTCGTCAGAGCCAATAGGAGCACACACACAAGGAAGGGGTGGTGCCCATGCATGTCCTTGCAGACTCTGCTCTCCTCCCAGATCATATTGAGCCTCTTCCATTGCACGGCACTGTCTGATTGCGCTTTTAGCTACGATTAGTTTGCCCTGTGGCCTATAGTGCCCAGCCTGAAGAAGACCAGACCCTGGTCGAAACGTCGCGACCGCCGGCACGGTAGTTTACAGATACACACAGATACACGCAGATACACGCAGATACACATAGATACGCAGATACACGCAGATACACACATATACACACAGATACACGCAGATACACACAGATACACAGATACACACAGATACACAGATACACGCAGATACACACAGATACACGCAAATACACGCAGATACACACAGATACACGCAGATACACAGATACACGCAGACACACGCAGATACACACAGATACACAGATACACGCAGATACACGCAGATACACAGATACACGCAGATACACCCAGATACACACAGATACACACATACACACAGATACACGCAGATACACAGATACACACAGATACACGCAGATACACAGATACACACAGATACATGCAGATACACAGATACACACAGATACACGCAGATACACAGATACACACAGATACACGCAGATACACAGATACACGCAGATACACAGATACATGCAGATACACGCAGATACACACAGATACACACTTACACACAGATACACGCAGATACACACAGATACGCAGATACACGCAGATACACACAGATACGCAGATACACGCAGATACACGCAGATACGCGCAGATACACACAGATACGCAGATACACGCAGATACACACAGATACACACAGATACACACAGATACACACAGATACGCAGATACACACAGATACACGCAGATACACACAGATCAATACAGATACGCAGATACACGCAGATACACACAGATACACACAGATACACAGATACACGCAGATACACACAGATACACACAGATACACACAGATACGCAGATACACGCAGATACACACAGATACACACAGATACGCAGATACACACAGATACACACAGATACACAGATACACACAGATACACGCAGATACACAGATACACACAGATACACGCAGATACACACAGATACACGCAGATACACACACACACGCAGATACACACAGATACACACAGATACACAGATACACACAGATACACAGATACACACAGATACACACAGATACACAGATACACGCAGATACACGCAGATACACACAGATACACAGATACACGCAGATACACACAGATACACAGATACACACAGATACACACAGATACACAGATACACGCAGATACACGCAGATACACACAGATACACGCAGATACACGCAGATACACACAGATACACACAAATACACACAGATACACAAAGATACACGCAGATACACAGATACACACAGATACACGCAGATACACAGATACACGCAGATACACACAGATACACACAGATACACGCAGATACACGCAGATACACACAGATACACAGATACACACAGATACACGCAGGTACACAGATACACACAGATACACGCAGATACACAGATACACGCAGATACACGCAGATACACACAGATACACACATACACACAGATACACGCAGATACACACAGATACACAGATACATGCAGATACACGCAGATACACACAGATACACACAGATACACACTTACACACAAATACACGCAGATACACACAGATACACAGATACACACAGATACACGCAGATACACAGATACACACAGATACACGCAGATACACAGATACACGCAGATACACGCAGATACACACAGATACACACATACACACAGATACACGCAGATACACACAGATACACAGATACATGCAGATACACGCAGATACACACAGATACACACAGATACACACTTACACACAAATACACGCAGATACACGCAGATACACACAGATACGCAGATACACGCAGATACACGCAGATACACACAGATACACGCACATACACACAGATACACGCAGATACACGCAGATGCACACAGATACACACAGATACGCAGATACACACAGATACACATAGATACGCAGATACACGCAGATACACACACAGATACACACAGATACACAGATACACGCAGATACACAAAGATACACGCATATACACGCAGATACACACAGATACACAGATACACGCAGATACACAGATACACGCAGACACACGCAGATACACACAGATACACAGATACACGCAGATACACACAGATACACGCAGATACACGCAGATACACAGATACACGCAGATACACGCAGATACAACCAGATATAGAGACACACAGATACACGCAGATACACACAGATACACGCAGATACACAGATACACACAGATACACGCAGATACAGAGATACATGCAGATACACCCAGATACACACAGATACACACAGATACACACATACACACAGATACACGCAGATACACACAGATACACGCAGATACACAAATACACACAGATACACGCAGATACACAGATACACGCAGATACACGCAGATACACACAGATACACACAGATACACACAGATACACAGATACACGCAGATACACGCAGATACACACAGATACACAGATACACGCAGATACACACAGATACACAGATACACACAGATACACACAGATACACAGATACACGCAGATACACGCAGATACACACAGATACACAGATACACAGATACACGCAGATACACACAGATACACAGATACACACAAATACACACAGATACACAAAGATACACGCAGATACACAGATACACACAGATACACGCAGATACACAGATACACGCAGATACACACAGATACACACAGATACACGCAGATACACGCAGATACACGCAGATACACAGATACACACAGATACACGCAGATACAGAGATACATGCAGATACACCCAGATACACGCAGATACACACAGATACACAGATACACACAGATACACGCAGGTACACAAAGATACACGCAGATACACGCAGATACACACAGATACACACAGATACACGCAGATACACGCAGATACACACAGATACACAGATACACACAGATACACGCAGGTACACAAAGATACACGCAGATACACAGATACACACAGATACACACAGATACGCAGATACACGCAGATACACGCAGATACACACAGATACACGCACATACACACAGATACACGCAGATACACGCAGATGCACACAGATACACACAGATACGCAGATACACACAGATACACATAGATACGCAGATACACGCAGATACACACAGATACACAGATACACACAGATACGCAGATACACGCAGATACACACAGATACACACAGATACACGCAGATACACAGATACACGCAGATACACACAGATACACGCAGATACACACAGATACACACAGATACGCAGATACACGCAGATACACACAGATACACACAGATACGCGCAGATACACACAGATACACACAGATACGTGCAGATACGCACAGATACACAGATACACGCAGATACACACAGATACACAGATACACGCAGATACACACAGATACACAGATACACACAGATACACAGATACACACAGATACACAGATACACGCAGATACACATACGCAGATACACGCAGATACACACAGATACACACAGATACACGCAGATACACACAGATACACAGATACACGCAGATACACAGATACACACAGATACACGCAGATACACGCAGATACACACAGATACACAGATACACGCAGATACACGCAGATACACAGATACACGCAGATACACACAGATACACAGATACACGCAGATACACACAGATACACAGATACACGCAGATACACACAGATACACAGATACACACAGATACACGCAGATACACACAGATACACGCAGATACACAGATACACACAGATACACAGATACACGCAGATACACATACGCAGATACACGCAGATACACACAGATACACACAGATACACGCAGATACACACAGATACACAGATACACGCAGATACACAGATACACACAGATACACGCAGATACACGCAGATACACACAGATACACAGATACACGCAGATACACGCAGATACACAGATACACGCAGATACACAGATACACGCAGACACACGCAGATACACACAGATACACAGATACACGCAGATACACGCAGATACACACAGATACACGCAGATACACACAGATACACGCAGATACACGCAGATACACGCAGATACACACAGATACACGCAGATACACAGATACACACAGATACACGCAGATACACAGATACACGCAGATACACCCAGATACACACAGATACACACAGATACACGCAGATACACAGATACACACAGATACACGCAGATACACAGATACACGCAGATACACACAGATACACACAGATACGCGCAGATACGCGCAGATACACACAGATACGCTCAGATACACGCAGATACACACAGATACACACATACACACAGATACACAGATACACGCAGATACACACAGATACACGCAGATACACGCAGATACACACAGATACACACAGATACACAGATACACACAGATACACAGATACACACAGATACACGCAGATACACACAGGTACACAGATACACGCAGATACACACAGATACACAGATACACACAGATACACGCAGATACACACAGATACACAGATACACGCAGATACACACAGATACACAGATACACACAGATACACGCAGATACACACAGATACACGCAGATACACACAGATACACGCAGATACACAGATACACGCAGATACACAGATACACACATACACACAGATACACGCAGATACACGCAGATACACACAGATACGCAGATACACGCAGATACACACAGATACACACAGATACATAGATACACGCAGATAAACGCAGATACACACAGATACACACAGATACACGCAGATACACACAGATACACACAGATACGCAGATACACGCAGATACACACAGATACACACAGATACGCAGATACACACAGATACACACAGATACGCAGATACACGCAGATACACACAGATACGCTGATACACACAGATACGCAGATACACGCAGATACACACAGATACACAGATACACGCAGTTACACAGATACACGCAAATACACACAGATACACGCAAATACACACAGATACGCAGATACACGCAGATACACACAGATACACACAGATACACACAGATACACAGATACACGCAGATACACGCAGATACACACAGATACACAGATACACACAGATACACACAGATACGCAGATACACGCAGATACACACAGATACACAGATACACGCAGATACACAGATACACACAGATACACGCAGATACAGAGATACATGCAGATACACCCAGATACACGCAGATACACACAGATACACACAGATACACACAGATACACAGATACACGCAGATACACGCAGATACACACAGATACACAGATACACGCAGATACACACAGATACACAGATACACACAGATACACACAGATACACAGATACACGCAGATACACGCAGATACACACAGATACACAGATACACAGATACACGCAGATACACACAGATACACAGATACACACAAATACACACAGATACACAAAGATACACGCAGATACACAGATACACACAGATACACGCAGATACACAGATACACGCAGATACACACAGATACACACAGATACACGCAGATACACGCAGATACACGCAGATACACAGATACACACAGATACACGCAGATACAGAGATACATGCAGATACACCCAGATACACGCAGATACACACAGATACACAGATACACACAGATACACGCAGGTACACAAAGATACACGCAGATACACGCAGATACACACAGATACACACAGATACACGCAGATACACGCAGATACACACAGATACACAGATACACACAGATACACGCAGGTACACAAAGATACACGCAGATACACAGATACACACAGATACACACAGATACGCAGATACACGCAGATACACGCAGATACACACAGATACACGCACATACACACAGATACACGCAGATACACGCAGATGCACACAGATACACACAGATACGCAGATACACACAGATACACATAGATACGCAGATACACGCAGATACACACAGATACACAGATACACACAGATACGCAGATACACGCAGATACACACAGATACACACAGATACACGCAGATACACAGATACACGCAGATACACACAGATACACGCAGATACACACAGATACACACAGATACGCAGATACACGCAGATACACACAGATACACACAGATACGCGCAGATACACACAGATACACACATACACACAGATACACAGATACACAGATACACGCAGATACACACAGATACGCAGATACACACAGATACACACAGATACACGCAGATACACACAGATACACACAGATACACGCAGATACGCAGATACACGCAGATACACACAGATACGCGCAGATACACGCAGATACACACAGATACACACATACACACAGATACACGCAGATACACACAGATACACAGATACACGCAGATACACAGATACGCAGATACACATAGATACGCAGATACACACAGATACGCAGATACACGCAGATACACACAGATACACAGATACACACAGATACACACAGATACACAGATACACGCAGATACACGCAGATACACACATACACACAGATACACAGATACACGCAGATACACACAGATACACGCAGATACACAGATACACGCAGATACACAGATACATGCAGATACACGCAGATACACACAGATACACACATACACACAGATACACAGATACACGCAGATACACACAGATAAACAGATACACGCAGATACACGCAGATACACACAGATACGCAGATACACGCAGATACACACAGATACGCGCAGATACACGCAGATACACACAGATACACAGATACACACAGATACACAGATACACGCAGATACACACAGATACACAGATACACACAGATACACAGATACACAGATACACGCAGATACACGCAGATACACACAGATACACACAGATACACAGATACACGCAGATAAACGCAGATACACACAGATACACACAGATACACACAGATACACACAGATACGCAGATACACGCAGATACACACAGATACACACAGATACGCAGATACACACAGATACACACAGATACGCAGATACACGCAGATACACACAGATACACGCAGATACACACAGATACGCAGATACACGCAGATACACACAGATACACAGATACACGCAGTTACACAGATACACGCAAATACACACAGATACATGCAAATACACACAGATACGCAGATACACGCAGATACACACAGATACACACAGATACACACAGATACACAGATACACACAGATACACACAGATACACAGATACACAGAGATACACGCAGATACACAGATACACACAGATACACGCAGATACACACAGATACACAGATACACACAGATACACACAGATACGCAGATACACGCAGATACACACAGATACACAGATACACGCAGATACACAGATACACACAGATACACGCAGATACACGCAGATACACATAGATACGCAGATACACGCAGATACACACATATACACACAGATACACGCAGATACACACAGATACACAGATACACACAGATACACAGATACACGCAGATACACACAGATACACGCAAATACACGCAGATACACACAGATACACGCAGATACACAGATACACGCAGACACACGCAGATACACACAGATACACAGATACACGCAGATACACGCAGATACACAGATACACGCAGATACACCCAGATACACACAGATACACACATACACACAGATACACGCAGATACACAGATACACACAGATACACGCAGATACACAGATACACACAGATACATGCAGATACACAGATACACACAGATACACGCAGATACACAGATACACACAGATACACGCAGATACACAGATACACGCAGATACACAGATACATGCAGATACACGCAGATACACACAGATACACACTTACACACAGATACACGCAGATACACACAGATACGCAGATACACGCAGATACACACAGATACGCAGATACACGCAGATACACGCAGATACGCGCAGATACACACAGATACGCAGATACACGCAGATACACACAGATACACACAGATACACACAGATACACACAGATACGCAGATACACACAGATACACGCAGATACACACAGATCAATACAGATACGCAGATACACGCAGATACACACAGATACACACAGATACACAGATACACGCAGATACACACAGATACACACAGATACACACAGATACGCAGATACACGCAGATACACACAGATACACACAGATACGCAGATACACACAGATACACACAGATACACAGATACACACAGATACACGCAGATACACAGATACACACAGATACACGCAGATACACACAGATACACGCAGATACACACACACACGCAGATACACACAGATACACACAGATACACAGATACACACAGATACACAGATACACACAGATACACACAGATACACAGATACACGCAGATACACGCAGATACACACAGATACACAGATACACGCAGATACACACAGATACACAGATACACACAGATACACACAGATACACAGATACACGCAGATACACGCAGATACACACAGATACACGCAGATACACGCAGATACACACAGATACACACAAATACACACAGATACACAAAGATACACGCAGATACACAGATACACACAGATACACGCAGATACACAGATACACGCAGATACACACAGATACACACAGATACACGCAGATACACGCAGATACACACAGATACACAGATACACACAGATACACGCAGGTACACAGATACACACAGATACACGCAGATACACAGATACACGCAGATACACGCAGATACACACAGATACACACATACACACAGATACACGCAGATACACACAGATACACAGATACATGCAGATACACGCAGATACACACAGATACACACAGATACACACTTACACACAAATACACGCAGATACACACAGATACACAGATACACACAGATACACGCAGATACACAGATACACACAGATACACGCAGATACACAGATACACGCAGATACACGCAGATACACACAGATACACACATACACACAGATACACGCAGATACACACAGATACACAGATACATGCAGATACACGCAGATACACACAGATACACACAGATACACACTTACACACAAATACACGCAGATACACGCAGATACACACAGATACGCAGATACACGCAGATACACGCAGATACACACAGATACACGCACATACACACAGATACACGCAGATACACGCAGATGCACACAGATACACACAGATACGCAGATACACACAGATACACATAGATACGCAGATACACGCAGATACACACACAGATACACACAGATACACAGATACACGCAGATACACAAAGATACACGCATATACACGCAGATACACACAGATACACAGATACACGCAGATACACAGATACACGCAGACACACGCAGATACACACAGATACACAGATACACGCAGATACACACAGATACACGCAGATACACGCAGATACACAGATACACGCAGATACACGCAGATACAACCAGATATAGAGACACACAGATACACGCAGATACACACAGATACACGCAGATACACAGATACACACAGATACACGCAGATACAGAGATACATGCAGATACACCCAGATACACACAGATACACACAGATACACACATACACACAGATACACGCAGATACACACAGATACACGCAGATACACAAATACACACAGATACACGCAGATACACAGATACACGCAGATACACGCAGATACACACAGATACACACAGATACACACAGATACACAGATACACGCAGATACACGCAGATACACACAGATACACAGATACACGCAGATACACACAGATACACAGATACACACAGATACACACAGATACACAGATACACGCAGATACACGCAGATACACACAGATACACAGATACACAGATACACGCAGATACACACAGATACACAGATACACACAAATACACACAGATACACAAAGATACACGCAGATACACAGATACACACAGATACACGCAGATACACAGATACACGCAGATACACACAGATACACACAGATACACGCAGATACACGCAGATACACGCAGATACACAGATACACACAGATACACGCAGATACAGAGATACATGCAGATACACCCAGATACACGCAGATACACACAGATACACAGATACACACAGATACACGCAGGTACACAAAGATACACGCAGATACACGCAGATACACACAGATACACACAGATACACGCAGATACACGCAGATACACACAGATACACAGATACACACAGATACACGCAGGTACACAAAGATACACGCAGATACACAGATACACACAGATACACACAGATACGCAGATACACGCAGATACACGCAGATACACACAGATACACGCACATACACACAGATACACGCAGATACACGCAGATGCACACAGATACACACAGATACGCAGATACACACAGATACACATAGATACGCAGATACACGCAGATACACACAGATACACAGATACACACAGATACGCAGATACACGCAGATACACACAGATACACACAGATACACGCAGATACACAGATACACGCAGATACACACAGATACACGCAGATACACACAGATACACACAGATACGCAGATACACGCAGATACACACAGATACACACAGATACGCGCAGATACACACAGATACACACAGATACGTGCAGATACGCACAGATACACAGATACACGCAGATACACACAGATACACAGATACACGCAGATACACACAGATACACAGATACACACAGATACACAGATACACACAGATACACAGATACACGCAGATACACATACGCAGATACACGCAGATACACACAGATACACACAGATACACGCAGATACACACAGATACACAGATACACGCAGATACACAGATACACACAGATACACGCAGATACACGCAGATACACACAGATACACAGATACACGCAGATACACGCAGATACACAGATACACGCAGATACACACAGATACACAGATACACGCAGATACACACAGATACACAGATACACGCAGATACACACAGATACACAGATACACACAGATACACGCAGATACACACAGATACACGCAGATACACAGATACACACAGATACACAGATACACGCAGATACACATACGCAGATACACGCAGATACACACAGATACACACAGATACACGCAGATACACACAGATACACAGATACACGCAGATACACAGATACACACAGATACACGCAGATACACGCAGATACACACAGATACACAGATACACGCAGATACACGCAGATACACAGATACACGCAGATACACAGATACACGCAGACACACGCAGATACACACAGATACACAGATACACGCAGATACACGCAGATACACACAGATACACGCAGATACACACAGATACACGCAGATACACGCAGATACACGCAGATACACACAGATACACGCAGATACACAGATACACACAGATACACGCAGATACACAGATACACGCAGATACACCCAGATACACACAGATACACACAGATACACGCAGATACACAGATACACACAGATACACGCAGATACACAGATACACGCAGATACACACAGATACACACAGATACGCGCAGATACGCGCAGATACACACAGATACGCTCAGATACACGCAGATACACACAGATACACACATACACACAGATACACAGATACACGCAGATACACACAGATACACGCAGATACACGCAGATACACACAGATACACACAGATACACAGATACACACAGATACACAGATACACACAGATACACGCAGATACACACAGGTACACAGATACACGCAGATACACACAGATACACAGATACACACAGATACACGCAGATACACACAGATACACAGATACACGCAGATACACACAGATACACAGATACACACAGATACACGCAGATACACACAGATACACGCAGATACACACAGATACACGCAGATACACAGATACACGCAGATACACAGATACACACATACACACAGATACACGCAGATACACGCAGATACACACAGATACGCAGATACACGCAGATACACACAGATACACACAGATACACACAGATACATAGATACACGCAGATAAACGCAGATACACACAGATACACACAGATACACGCAGATACACACAGATACACACAGATACGCAGATACACGCAGATACACACAGATACACACAGATACGCAGATACACACAGATACACACAGATACGCAGATACACGCAGATACACACAGATACGCTGATACACACAGATACGCAGATACACGCAGATACACACAGATACACAGATACACGCAGTTACACAGATACACGCAAATACACACAGATACACGCAAATACACACAGATACGCAGATACACGCAGATACACACAGATACACACAGATACACACAGATACACAGATACACGCAGATACACGCAGATACACACAGATACACAGATACACACAGATACACACAGATACGCAGATACACGCAGATACACACAGATACACAGATACACGCAGATACACAGATACACACAGATACACGCAGATACACGCAGATACACACAGATACGCAGATACACGCAGATACACACATATACACACAGATACACGCAGATACACACAGATACACAGATACACACAGATACACAGATACACGCAGATACACACAGATACACGCAGATACACGCAGATACACACAGATACACGCAGATACACAGATACACGCAGACACACGCAGATACACACAGATACACAGATACACGCAGATACACGCTGATACACAGATACACGCAGATACACCCAGATACACACAGATACACACATACACACAGATACACGCAGATACACAGATACACACAGATACACGCAGATACACAGATACACACAGATACATGCAGATACACAGATACACAC
The DNA here is from genome assembly GCA_020698575.1 of Bostrychus sinensis. NCBI lineage: Eukaryota > Metazoa > Chordata > Actinopteri > Gobiiformes > Eleotridae > Bostrychus > Bostrychus sinensis. The sequence continues at coordinate 4,701,760 of CM036244.1, read as the reverse complement.
AGATACACGCAGATACACAGATACACACAGATACACGCAGATACACAGATACACGCAGATACACAGATACATGCAGATACACGCAGATACACACAGATACACACTTACACACAGATACACAGATACACGCAGATACACACAGATACGCAGATACACGCAGATACACACAGATACGCAGATACACGCAGATACACGCAGATACGCGCAGATACACACAGATACGCAGATACACGCAGATACACACAGATACACACAGATACACACAGATACACACAGATACGCAGATACACACAGATACACGCAGATACACACAGATCAATACAGATACGCAGATACACGCAGATACACACAGATACACACAGATACACAGATACACGCAGATACACACAGATACACACAGATACACACAGATACGCAGATACACGCAGATACACACAGATACACACAGATACGCAGATACACACAGATACACACAGATACACAGATACACACAGATACACGCAGATACACAGATACACACAGATACACGCAGATACACACAGATACACGCAGATACACACACACACGCAGATACACACAGATACACACAGATACACAGATACACACAGATACACAGATACACACAGATACACACAGATACACAGATACACGCAGATACACGCAGATACACACAGATACACAGATACACGCAGATACACACAGATACACAGATACACACAGATACACACAGATACACAGATACACGCAGATACACGCAGATACACACAGATACACGCAGATACACGCAGATACACACAGATACACACAAATACACACAGATACACAAAGATACACGCAGATACACAGATACACACAGATACACGCAGATACACAGATACACGCAGATACACACAGATACACACAGATACACGCAGATACACGCAGATACACACAGATACACAGATACACACAGATACACGCAGGTACACAGATACACACAGATACACGCAGATACACAGATACACGCAGATACACGCAGATACACACAGATACACACATACACACAGATACACGCAGATACACACAGATACACAGATACATGCAGATACACGCAGATACACACAGATACACACAGATACACACTTACACACAAATACACGCAGATACACACAGATACACAGATACACACAGATACACGCAGATACACAGATACACACAGATACACGCAGATACACAGATACACGCAGATACACGCAGATACACACAGATACACACATACACACAGATACACGCAGATACACACAGATACACAGATACATGCAGATACACGCAGATACACACAGATACACAGATACACGCAGATACACACAGATACACGCAGATACACGCAGATACACAGATACACGCAGATACACGCAGATACAACCAGATATAGAGACACACAGATACACGCAGATACACACAGATACACGCAGATACACAGATACACACAGATACACGCAGATACAGAGATACATGCAGATACACCCAGATACACACAGATACACACAGATACACACATACACACAGATACACGCAGATACACACAGATACACGCAGATACACAAATACACACAGATACACGCAGATACACAGATACACGCAGATACACGCAGATACACACAGATACACACAGATACACACAGATACACAGATACACGCAGATACACGCAGATACACACAGATACACAGATACACGCAGATACACACAGATACACAGATACACACAGATACACACAGATACACAGATACACGCAGATACATGCAGATACACGCAGATACACACAGATACACAGATACACAGATACACGCAGATACACACAGATACACAGATACACACAAATACACACAGATACACAAAGATACACGCAGATACACAGATACACACAGATACACGCAGATACACAGATACACGCAGATACACACAGATACACGCAGATACACGCAGATACACGCAGATACACAGATACACACAGATACACGCAGATACAGAGATACATGCAGATACACCCAGATACACGCAGATACACACAGATACACAGATACACACAGATACACGCAGGTACACAAAGATACACGCAGATACACACAGATACACACAGATACACGCAGATACACGCAGATACACACAGATACACAGATACACACAGATACACGCAGGTACACAAAGATACACGCAGATACACAGATACACACAGATACACACAGATACGCAGATACACGCAGATACACGCAGATACACACAGATACACGCACATACACACAGATACACGCAGATACACGCAGATGCACACAGATACACACAGATACGCAGATACACACAGATACACATAGATACGCAGATACACGCAGATACACACAGATACACAGATACACACAGATACGCAGATACACGCAGATACACACAGATACACACAGATACACGCAGATACACAGATACACGCAGATACACACAGATACACACAGATACACACAGATACACGCAGATACACACAGATACACACAGATACGCAGATACACGCAGATACACACAGATACACACAGATACGCGCAGATACACACAGATACACACAGATACGTGCAGATACGCACAGATACGCGCAGATACACGCAGATACACACAGATACACACATACACACAGATACACAGATACACGCAGATACACGCAGATACACACAGATACGCAGATACACGCAAATACACACAGATACACAGATACACACAGATACACAGATACACACAGATACACGCAGATACACACAGGTACACAGATGCATGCAGATACACACAGATACACAGATACACGCAGATACACACAGATACACAGATACACGCAGATACACACAGATACACAGATACACACAGATACACGCAGATACACACAGATACACGCAGATACACAGATACACACAGATACACAGATACACGCAGATACACATACGCAGATACACGCAGATACACACAGATACACACAGATACACGCAGATACACACAGATACACAGATACACGCAGATACACAGATACACACAGATACACGCAGATACACGCAGATACACACAGATACACAGATACACGCAGATACACGCAGATACACAGATACACGCAGATACACAGATACACGCAGACACACGCAGATACACACAGATACGCAGATACACGCAGATACACACAGATACACGCAGATACACACAGATACACGCAGATACACGCAGATACACGCAGATACACACAGATACACGCAGATACACAGATACACACAGATACACGCAGATACACAGATACACGCAGATACACCCAGATACACACAGATACACACAGATACACGCAGATACACAGATACACACAGATACACGCAGATACACAGATACACGCAGATACGCAGATACACACAGATACACACATATACGCGCAGATACACACAGATACGCTCAGATACACGCAGATACACACAGATACACACATACACACAGATACACAGATACACGCAGATACACGCAGATACACACAGATACGCAGATACACGCAGATACACACAGATACACAGATACACACAGATACACAGATACACACAGATACACGCAGATACACACAGGTACACAGATACACGCAGATACACACAGATACACAGATACACACAGATACACGCAGATACACACAGATACACAGATACACGCAGATACACACAGATACACAGATACACACAGATACACGCAGATACACACAGATACACGCAGATACACACAGATACACAGATACACACAGATACACGCAGATACACACAGATACACAGATACACGCAGATACACACAGATACACGCAGATACACAGATACACGCAGATACACAGATACACACATACACACAGATACACGCAGATACACGCAGATACACACAGATACGCAGATACACGCAGATACACACAGATACACACAGATACACACAGATACGGAGATACACGCAGATACACGCAGATACACACACAGATACACACAGATACACAGATACACGCAGATACACAAAGATACACGCAGATACACGCAGATACACACAGATACACAGATACACGCAGATACACAGATACACGCAGACACACGCAGATACACACAGATACACAGATACACGCAGATACACACAGATACACGCTACACGCAGATACACAGATACACGCAGATACACGCAGATACAACCAGATATACAGATACACACAGATACACGCAGATACACACAGATACACGCAGATACACAGATACACACAGATACACGCAGATACAGAGATACATGCAGATACACCCAGATACACACAGATACACACAGATACACACATACACACAGATACACGCAGATACACACAGATACACGCAGATACACAGATACACACAGATACACGCAGATACACAGATACACGCAGATACACGCAGATACACACAGATACACACAGATACACACATACACACAGATACACGCAGATACACACAGATAGGCAGATACACGCAGATACACACAGATACGCAGATACACGCAGATACACGCAGATACACACAGATACACACAGATACTGTACTGCACTCTAAAGTTACTACATCCCCTCAGGTTATAACCCCCTTCTCTTTCTGTGAAGAGCTTTTGAATATGACCTGGTAATGTATTTTTACTGGCTTTATACAAGATTTGTGCAGTATAAAAATCAACTAAGTCAAAAAATTTCAATAATTTAGACTTCAGAAATAATGTATTTGTATGATCACAGTATCCAACATTATGCATGTTTCTGATTGCACGTTTTTGGAGTTTAAAGAGGGGATATAGTGAACTTTTATAGTTATTGCCCCACACTTCTATGCAATAAGTTAAATATGGCATAACTAATGAACAATACAATATATATAGTGATTTATATTCCAGAACATATTTAACTTTATTCATTATTGAGACGCTTTTGGACGCTTTATTTTGAATGTATCTGATGTGTGGTTTCCAAGTTAATTTACTGTCAATAGTTATTCCTAAAAATTGAATTTGTGATACTTTTTCTAGAGTAATATCATTTATATTTATTGATAATTCTAAGTTTTCTTTATAATTACCAAACATGATTACCTTTTTTTTTATCTAAGTTAATAGACAATTTATTCATATCCATCCATGTTTTTAATGTAATTAATTCACAATTTACTGTATTTATAAGATTTTTATAATTATCACTAGAATAGAATATATTCGTATCATCAGCAAATAATATAAATTTCAATAACTGAGACACATTAAATATATCATTTATATAAAGATTGAATAACTTAGGACCCAATACCGATCCTTGAGGGACCCCACATCTTGACTTAAACTCGCCCATCCTAACAAACTGTTGTCTCTCTGTTAAATAGCTTTTGATCCAGTTCCAAGCCACGCCCCTAATGCCGTACCTTTCCAGCTTAGTGAGTAATACTGAATGGTTCTGTATCAAAAGCTTTCTTTAAATCAACAAATATTCCAATTGCACATTTCTTTTTATCTATAGCATTAGTAATTTCTTCCACTGCCTCTATTATGGCCATTGACAATGACATCTTTGATCTAAAACTTTCTCTAATCTTTCATCAAAAAGTTTTTCTAGAATTTTAGAAAATTGGGGCAGCAGAGAGACAGGCCTGTAGTTGGTGAAGATGTGCTCATCTCCATTTTTGTACAGCGGTATTACTTTGGCAGTTTTCATTTTATTTGGAAATATACCAGTCTTAAATGAAAGGTTACATATATAAGTGAAAGGTTTTAAAATGCTGTCTATTACTTTTTTTATTAATATCATATCTACGTCATTACAATCTGTAGATGTTTTATTTTTGCATTTATTAACAATTATTTTGATCTCAGCTGCACTTACGTCAGAGAGAAAGATGGTTTTTGGATTACGTTCTATTAGTGAATCATTCAATAAATTATTTCTATACTCAGGAATTTTTGCTGCTAGGTCAGGTCCAACGTTTACAAAAAATGTATTGAAACTATTTACTATATTATGTATATTATAATTTTCACCATTGTTATCAATAAAATAGTCTGGATATGAATTATTTTTTGTGCCATCTTTAATTATTCTATTTAATATACCCCAGATCCCTCTAATATTATTTTTACTATCATCTATTAATTTTTTAAAGTACAATTTCTTACTTGTTCTTATTATATTAGTCAATTTATTTTTATATATTTTATATCTTTTTTCAGCTTCTTGTGTTCTTAGTCTAATGAATTGTTTATATAAAACATTTTTTTTACAAGCATTTTGTAATCCCCTTGTTATCCAGGGACATTTTATAAATTTGTTCTTTTTATTGTACTGGTGACTAGGACAGTGTTTATCATATAATGAACAAAAAATGTCTAAAAATATATTGTAAGCTATATTTACATCCTTCTCTCTGTACACAGCATTCCAGTCTTGTACTATTAGGTCATGATTGAATGAATTAATTGCTTCTTCTGTTCGTAACTGTTTATATATGTATTTTTGGGGTAATTTGTTTATTATATTAACATAATCATACAATGTGAAAACAGGTAGATGGTCTGTGATGTCACAAATCATTAGGCCACTGTCCTTAATTTTTTTCAATATTGTTTGTGAAAATATTATCAATGAGAGTGGCACTGTGTGTAGTAATTCTACTGGGTTTAGTGATGGTTGGGTATAGACTCATACTGTAAATACGATTCACAAATTCATCTGTTGTTTTATGTTTATTTGGATTCATCAGATCTATGTTGTAATCTCCACAAATAAATAATATTTTGTTACTTTTTGCAGAAAACATTTTTTCCATCCAGTCCATAAATATTTTCACACATGACCCCGGTGACCTATATATACAGCTTATGATAATATTTTTCCCTTTTTCACTATGAATTTCAATTGATATACATTCTAGCACATTATTTATTGTTAGCGTCATATTGTCAATTACTTTGAATTTAATATTTTTATTGACATATATAGCAATTCCCCCACCTGGTTTATTTGTTCTATTAATATAATTGAGGTCATAACCTTCTAATTCAAAATTAACACTTTTATCCTCATTAAACCAGGTTTCGGATATTGCTATAACACTGAATGGATGTTCAAATTGTAGTAAATATTCTTTAATTGAATGGAAATTTGTATACATGCTTCTACTATTGAAATGTATGATTGACAACTTTCCTTCAGTATTAATACTGTTATTATAGGCATCCTCGGCATAATAATTACAGTTGATATTAAGAGGTGAAAAAAACATATTGTCAGGATCTAGTTCATCTTCCAGATCTTGCGCTTTATGTTCAGTATATTTAAATGAATTCAAATCCAAATGCTCATTGTCCATAATCCTTTGTTGTAGCCCTAGGTCCTGAATGCCTCTTGAAGTGGATGAAATGTGAGTAGCTGTCATTGTATGAGTGTGTACATTGTCGCTTTTTACCTCATTGATCCAGTAGTGATCTGCTTAGTCCAATTTATCCAGCTCCTCCATGCTTTTTATAACCAAAACCTTGGCCTCCTCTGGTGATCCATTAAGTTTGATGAATATTTTGCAATTCGAAACCCAGGTTTTCTGGATTTTGTTTTGCTTTCTCAGGTACCTGGCTTTTCTGGCAATGTCCGCATTCCTTCTTGTTAGGTGATCATTCAAAAATACATTGGTGCCCTTTAATTTTCTTCCTTGTTTCAACAATGCGATCTTGTTTTTTCTATTCACAAACCTCAAGATCACAGCTGGTATGTCATTGTTCTTCCTCCTGGGGAGAGGGTGGCATGCCTCGATGTTATCCACATCCATCTTAATCCCTCTGGACTCGAGAAAGGCCGCCACCTGTTGTTCCACAGAGCTCACCTCCAGCTCCCCGGGCTCACCCCCATTAACAGAAAGATATTACTGACTTACAGACTCATACAGAGTCTGAGAACAGAGTTTGGACTGACAAAGGTGCAAAGAAGAACAAAAAAGGACTATGGCACTGTCATGATGGACGTCTAGTGGCACTTAGCAGACTATTAAGCATGTGTTAGCTACAGAAGCTCACAAGCTAGGACACATTTTGAAAACAAAAACTACCTCATTATGATGACAAAAGTATGTCAATATTTTGTTATACAACATTTTGGAGATTGGTTGAGAGCAAATTACATTCTGTAAAGGTCTTTGGCTAAAATCATTAACTTCATCAACATGAAAAGGGCTGTGCAATAAATTGAATCATAAATTGTACTTCATTGTGACCCAAAATAATTGTGATTATGATTTTTTCCATAATCAAGCAGCCCTAGTGGGATGCATTGCCATTAGCGCTGATGGTAACACCACAAACATCTGAATCTGTCTCCACATGAGATCTTCACTGGGAGAAGGATGGACTCCTCTCCAAACTCAAATAAGTGTCCATAGAAATGACCAAGACCATGAAATCTCTGACTACTACAAGTCAGGGACTAACTTGAGCCTAGTTCTCTCCCAACAGGTCCTGAACCTCGAGGATTCTCCTGACTCCACACTGAAAGAACCAAACCTGGTACTGGGTAATGGTAAAGACTGGTAAAGACTGTTAAATGGATTGAACCCAAATGTTTAGGTCCATATAAGTTACTTAACAGCTGCTGAAAGTTGTTAGAGTCGAAAAGTAAAACAAAAGTCACAAAAACAATTTGAGCCATTGAATCTATTTTACTAATTTCATCTCCTGAACGTTCATCAGAACAGATCAGTGCTGATGTGGCCTGACTTACTTAACCATGACAAAGGCATTTCCTGTGTGCTCTCTTAGAGGCTCCATGTTTACTTTGTTATTATTTACTGTACTGTTGTATTAACAGGTTTTAACAGGTGATGAAAAAGATAATAAGGATCCAACAAACAGGATCCATATGGATCTGAACCCAGTGACGAACACTCTGGGAGAAGAGTTGTCGTGTGTATATGATCTATCACCTGAGCCACAGCAGAAGGTCCCTGAGCCACAGCAGAAGGTTCCTGAGCCACAGCAGAAGGTTCCTGAGCCACAGCAGAAGGTTCCTGAGCCACAGCAGAAGGTCCCTGAGCCACAGCAGAAGGTTCCTGAGCCACAGCAGAAGGTCCCTGAGCCAGAGGACAACTTCTCATCAGTCAGAGACAAACAACAACCTTCCTCTCTGGACGCTGAGGACACCAAACTGACCAAGAGGATCACAGCACTCACTGACTCACAGCAGTCAGGCTGCTGACCTGCACGGACACAGGTGCGAGCCTAGCGCCCCCTGTGTTTGCTCCGGGGAATACACAATACACACACATTTCATACACACAGCTCACAGGTTGTTACTGCAACTGAAGAACAATGACCAGACTCATCCTGCGCGTTTAACAAAAAGACTGTGATATCTGAGCAGGACCTGACCTGGAGAGGGGCCAGGAGCAAAACTGGACGTTACAATGGGCTTCGGGAAAGAGCGACACATGCAGCAGTCACCAAACAAGTGTTTGTGTAGAGGAACTGCATAAGGACTCTCTCCCATGTGACACTGACAAGTTTGACAACTGTTACCGGCCTAGCCTGTCACTTTAAGAAGGTTGAATTGTGGGTAGTTGGTGTGAGGACGTATGTCCATAAAAACTGTTGTGTTGGCGCTTAGTGTTGCTTCTGCCCGCTCCCTGCATAAGTGTGGTTTAGCTGAGGTGTCCGTTTTGTCAAGTCCAGTTGGGATACAAAGTTCTGCAGCCAGCATTATGTTATTGTTCTAAACAAAATGCCAAATAAAGCCTCGTTCTATGCAACTTCTGCTGCCCCCCCGTCTCCCGTCTACATTTTTGTCCGCAGTCGGTGGCCCGACCCTAGACACTAGTGGCTGTTCCCAGCCGAGACGAGCTGACACGCCGGCTCAGCCTCTGTGCTACGGCTAGGAGACAACTGGTCCGGGGAAGAAAAGGTAACACTGGGGGCTCGTCCGGGATCATCGTCTGCAAAAGACCGGAGTTGGTACGAGGGACGGCGACGGAGGAGCTGCAGCCGAGAGACAAAATGGCGGCGCCTGTACACCGTGATCATGGCAATGTGGATGTTAACAGACATTTCAATGTAGTGGAACTCAATGTGAGTACGAACCCGTTTTGGCTAGAGATGACAGAGGCTGCTCGAGCTAATTTGAGCCTAACTAAACCACTTAACGATCATAATGGGAATAGCACCAACCCGTTTTTGACTAGCATGGAGCTAAAGCTAGCCGCGGAAAGTGTCCACGACCGCGGGCAGATGCAGCAGCAAGGGGCGACGTGGCAGCTTACACCACCGCCATCGACATGCACTAACCCCTTTGTAACACCAGTTAAAATGGCCGTCCATCACTGTGAGAATGTTACATCAACACCATTTGTGCCCCCTTGCTATGTGGGTGAAGATAAAGAGATTCGGACACCCTTTACACCCATGAACTGTGACTTTTTAACTCCGGGTGTTCCCGTACAAGCGCGGAACACGCCGCACTTCATGCCCTATGCTGCCCAATTCAGTTACGGTGCACCAGCTCAAGGTTCCAGTTTTCCCCCGCTGTCTGTCGAACCGCAGCCGCGTGTAAGCGAGCATGAATGGGTTGATTCTGTTTGTCCGAGCCCGAGGCGAGCGAAGTCGGTGCCTCGCCGCCATTCCATGCGCCCTGTGCATGGTGACTCCACAGACAGCAGTGATGATGAGTGCCGCGGATTTAAAGAGAGAATCCCAACACTGCGGCCGGGACAGTTTGATGGCTCAGGCTCGTGGAGAGACTTTATTTACCAGTTTGAAACATGTGCACGAGCTAACCACTGGACAGAAAATACCAAAGCTATTCAACTCCGATTCAGTTTAACTGGCGCAGTCGGTGCTATTGTCCACAAAAATCCCAAGTCAGCCCACTGGAGCTATGAACGCATAGTGAAAGAAGTTGACGCTGCCTATGGGCCACATTCAGAACATGCTGCATCCATAGGAATTGAGCTGAGGCAGAGGGTCAGGAAACCCGGTGAAGTCTTGCACACACTCCGCGATGACATCTATGAAAAGGTTGCAGTTGCCTATGGTGACCGTACTGAGCTAGAACAAGACAGTATTGCTGTAGAGATTTTCACTAATGCTATGACAGATGCTGACATTATTCAAAAACTACTCGAAGAAAAGCCCCGCACGCTGGCCAGAGCTTATGACATTGCACACAGGCACGAGACCACTAAGAAAGCTGCCAGAGCCGTAACGCAGATGATGCGCCCTAGCATGGGGCCCCGTGGTTCTGCAGCAAGAACGGCCACGGTGTTTGAAGATACCTCTGTGCCTGTGTGTGACCAGCCAAAGTGTGCGCCCGTAACACCCTCCCAGCAACTGCAGGGGGCGCCCCGAGCCCGTCAGCAGAGATTTAATAAGACTGTGCCTGGCAAGGTGACCTTAGGGGAGGTTATCTGCCATAACTGCTCTGGTATGGGACATGTACAGAAAGAGTGTCCTTCCCCACGCCGCCCTCCACAAAAACGAGTGAGTCTCACCCAAAATCCATCTTCTGACACCAGTGCAGTCGTTGTCTGCACTAAAAGTCAAGAAGAAGAGATGTGTGTTCAGATAGTGATACATGGACTAAGACTTTGTGCTCTATTAGATTCTGGGGCCCGGAGAAATGTGCTGTCCCTACGTCAATTTAACTCTCTCCCCACCCAATCTAGACCCCCTGTACGACCATCCATTGCCAAGATCCTGCAGGGGATAGGGCCCGAGGGTCTAGCTGTCCTGGGAGAAGTTGTATTACCCGTCCTTGTGGGGAGCCAGCCAACTAATGTAAACTTTATCATGGCCGACACAGCTGAAAGCACTGAAGTTATCCTGGGACACCCCTTCCTGCGTCAGTCCAATGCCTGCCTGGACTATGGCCGTAGAGAAATAACCCTCTTTGGTGAAAAGGTTCCCCGCTACGACCCCACCTGCCAGCCTGCAACTCACCTGGTCCGAGTTGCCCGCACAACTGTCCTGGAACCAGGTCGCGAGTATCTGGTGCCTGGTTACTCCCGCCTTCGTCCTGCTGCAAAGGGGGACCTGATGCTGAGTCCAACCAAGACCTTCATTGAGAGACATTGTGTTCTAGTAGCTCATGCTGTCGTGCAACCCAAGTGTTCAACAGGCATCCCTATCAGAGTCTTCAATCCAGGGGCTACACCTGTCACCCTGAAGAGAGGGGCTGTGGCCGGTGTTCTTCAGCCTGCCCAAGTGGTGGGGGCCCTGGAGCCCTTTCCAGTTTTGTCCCCGTCCCAGCCGGGGCCCATTAACCTTGTTTCTGTTCCTCCTCATTTGCAGGTGCTGTATGCTGAGAGCTGTTCTAGCCTGTTGGAGAGTGACTGCCACAAGCTAGCATACCTGCTCCAGTCATATGGCGATGTCTTCTCCACTGGTCCTGCTGATCTCGGCCGCACCAGCATTGTGCAGCATGACATCCAGATCACTCCAGGGCCTCCTGTGAAGCAGCCACCACGCAGAATGGCCGCCGACAAGCAGTCAGCAGCAGACCAGCAGCTTCAGCAAAGCCTCGATGCAGGTTTAGCTCAACCTAGTAACAGCAGCTGGGCTGCGCCGATCGTGATGGTGAAGAAAAAGGACCTGTCCCCCAGGCTGTGTGTGGACTACAGGCCATTGAATGAAAGGACCATAAAGGACGCCTATCCGCTGCCACGTATTCAGGACACTCTCGACACACTGTCCACTGCCAGGTACTTTAGCACACTCGATCTAACTTCCGGGTACTGGCAAGTAGAAATGACACCTAGGGCCCGCAAAGCTGCGGCCTTTTGCGCACGTAAGGGACTGTTTGAATGGAATGTGATGCCCTTTGGACTATGTAACGCCCCGGCCACTTTCCAAAGACTTATGGACCGTGTCTTAGTTGGGCTACAGTGGGAGACGTGTCTTGTGTACTTAGATGACATAGTTGTCCTGGGGCGTGACACTTCACAGATGTTGGAGCGGCTGGAACAAGTTTTTACCAGACTGCGGCAGGCAAATCTAAAATTAAAGCCGTCCAAGTGCTGTTTGTTTCGGGAGGAGGTGACTTACCTTGGGCACATTGTCTCTGCAAAGGGTGTTGCCACTGACCCCCAAAAGACTGAGAAAGTTCGAGACTGGCCCACACCCAGAAATGTGTCCGAAGTCAGACAGTTTGTTGGTCTAGCCTCCTACTACAGGCGTTTCGTGCCTGACTTTGCCACAATAGCCAAACCGTTGCATGAACTGACAAAGAAATATGCCCGTTTCAACTGGAGTACTCCATGTCAGCGTGCATTTGATGAACTGAAAAGACTGTTGACATCCGCTCCTGTCCTGGGTTATCCTCTTGATAAGGGGGAGATGTTTCTGGACACAGATGCTAGTGACTTTGGGATCGGAGCTGTCCTCTCCCAAGTCCAGGGGGGCGAGGAGAGGGTGTTAGCCTATGGGAGCAGGCGACTGTCAGTCGTAGAACAGAACTACTGCACAACCCGTAGAGAGCTTCTGGCAGTTGTAGATTTCACTTCCCACTTTAGACAGTACCTACTTGGCCGTCCCTTTACCATCCGAACTGACCACAGCAGCCTACGTTGGCTGACCAGACTAAGAGAACCTGAAGGTCAGCTGGCGCGCTGGATAGAAAAGCTGGCTGAGTATGACTTTAAAGTTGTACACCGACCAGGCAAAATCCACCTTAATGCTGATGCGCTCTCTCGACGGCCATGTCGCGGGTTCTGCCCCTGCACCATAAAAGATCCTGAGCTTAGTGGTGACCGGTGCCAGGATAAAGCAGTGCAGTGTGACCCATCCGATTATGTTGCAGCAGCTGTGCCTTTTCTATCGACCCCAGGGCAGCCTCTAGTGGGGGTAGGGGACACGTATAAAAACAGCGCTTCAGACTCTCCAAGTATCCACCGCGTTAGTGAGACACTACACTCAAGTTTGTTTCAGGGTTGGACACTAGAGCAACTGAGCACAGCCCAAAGGAATGATCCTGATATAGCACAGGTCTGGCAGTGGATAGATAGTGGGGGGAGCAGGCCACCATGGTCTACCATAGCCGCTTGCAGCCCAGCCACCAAAGCCTACTGGTCACAGTGGAAAAGACTGTATATAAAAGGTGCTGTACTGTTGAGAAAATTCTTCTGTCCGGAAGGCAAAGTGTTTTATCCACAAATCCTCCTGCCCCATGCAGTACGCACAGCTGTTATGGAACAGATGCATGATGGCCCAGTTGGGGGACATTTTGGGGGGGAAAGGACTCTAGCACACCTCAAAACCAGGTACTATTGGTACAACATGAGGGATGAAGTCACCCTGTGGTGCCGCACATGCACTAGTTGTGCCGCAAAGGCCCGCCCCAAGAAAACACCACAGGCTGCCATGTGTACTGTACGGGTTGGAGCGCCCATGGAGAGAATTGCAGTTGACCTCATGGGACCTTTAAATGAGACTGATAGACACAATCGTTTCATATTAGTTGTACAAGACTATTTCAGTAAGTGGGTAGAAGCTTACCCAGTGCCCAATGAACAGGCCACAACAGTAGCTGAAAAGATTGTCTCAGAGTGGGTGTGCAGGTACGGATGCCCAAACACACCACAGCAATCAGGGCACTAATTTTGAGTCCGCTGTCTTCCAGAGCATGTGTAAGCTTCTGGGCGTTGAAAAAACTCATACAACCCCATTTCACCCGCAGTCTGACGGGCAGGTGGAACGCTTTAATGCCACCTTACAGAAAATCCTGGCCGCCACTGCTGAAAAGTGTCACTGGGACTGGGACTTGATGCTCCCCTATGCAGTCATGGCTTACCGTGCCACCAAACACAGCTCCACTGGTCTGAGCCCAAATATGATGATGTTTGGTAGGGAAATCACCGAGCCCATAGACTTAGTTGCTGGGGTTCCCCCGAATGACACTCGTGCCAGCTCAGTACCAGAATATGTCCTGAAGCTCCGGGAACGGCTGGAACTCTCCCACCAGCTTGCACGAGAGGCCCTAGGGAAGTCCTCTGAAAGGGCTAAGAAACAGTATGACAAAAATGTTTGCCAAATTCAGTATCCAGTTGGTGCTGCAGTGTGGCATCTAATTAAGGGCACCAAAAGAGTGAGGCATAAAGTACGGAAGTTCCTGCCTTCCTATGAGGGCCTTTACTTCATTGTGGGCCTGCTGGATGACTTGGTGTACCAGATAAAGAAGGGGCCAAGGTCAAAGATCAAAGTTGTTCACCATGACAAGCTCAAGCCCTACCACTCTAGAACCCCGCTGGACAACAGCTGGGTATTCCAGGCGGATGATACATCGACACCGCTGGAGGTATCACCCCCTCCCTCTGATGAAGACTCTGACCTTGACATTGGTCCCCTGCAGCTGTGGGACACCTTCTCTGGGGCAGAGGACCCTCCCTCAGGGACCAGCCAGGGCACTGGTTCTTGGTCACCTGTTTCCCCGGACAGCAGTTCACCTCCTGCCGGCTCTTCACAGCCTCATGGGGATGAGGCTGGCATCCGGCGTCCTGCATCACAGGCGAGACGGCGTCATCTTTTGATCTCTACACCTTTGCCCAGGCTGCGGAGGACTCAAAGAGCACCTGATAAGTTTGGTGACTGGATCAGTCACTAGTCAGTCACAGCATTTCTACCTGAGTCAGGGTGTAGGCGGATCGCTGCCCTACTCAGAGGTTGTTTAAAAAAAAAAAAAACAAAGAAGAGAGAGAAAAAAAAAAAAACTTTGTTCCCATGTTTTTTATTTTACTACTGTTATTGTTCATTGAGCTGCAGATTGCATCTTATATTATTGCCTATAAGCTAAAGGAGTACAGGCTGCTAAAAATGTTATTGCCTTCTACCTTTTGACGAGCTAAGCAACTGCAGGACACACCCGGCGTGAGCTATGCACTAAATCATACTACTTTTTTTTTTTTTTTTTGGGAGGGATGTGTCCTTGCACCTTACATTTTGGTGAGATGTGAAGCTTGCACATTTTTTTTTTTGTATTGACTCTTTATGTACATTACACATAAACCTGGGCTGTTCCCTTTAAGTAATAACCTATATGCTTACTCTAGGCTGAGGAATGTGACCACTAGAGGGGTGTATTTGATTTAATGTGTCTTTTCATTAACTTGACTGGTGTAAAGTGTTATGCTGGAGTGATGTTAATGGTTTAATCATCATCCAGAGTGGGGGTAGTGTTACCGGCCTAGCCTGTCACTTTAAGAAGGTTGAATTGTGGGTAGTCGGTGTGAGGACGTATGTCCATAAAAACTGTTGTGTTGGCGCTTAGTGTTGCTTCTGCCCGCTCCCTGCATAAGTGTGGTTTAGCTGAGGTGTCCGTTTTGTCAAGTCCGGTTGGGATACAAAGTTCTGCAGCCAGCATTATGTTATTGTTCTAAACAAAATGCCAAATAAAGCCTCGTTCTATGCAACTTCTGCTGCCCCCCCGTCTCCCGTCTACATTTTTGTCCGCAGTCGGTGGCCCGACCCTAGACACTAGTGGCTGTTCCCAGCCGAGACGAGCTGACACGCCGGCTCAGCCTCTGTGCTACGGCTAGGAGACAACTGGTCCGGGGAAGAAAAGGTAACACAACTCTGACTCTGACGAGAATACTGTTGTGTAACCATGACTTCAGTTTTATTCGACTTTTTCTTTAATATGTGAATGACATTTTCCTACTCTTGCTTTATAGCTCAAAGGTTTAATCCCACAGAGGTTTAAGTCTTACTTCTTGTAAGAAAGAAATTGTTTTGTTTGTTTTGTTTTTTCTTAATGAGGTATCATTTTAACAGTGAAGGGTAGTGATACTGAGGTATGGGGATTGACTTTATTTATTGATTAATATAAAAGAGTTTTATTTTAATCAAAAGGAAGGAAATGTAGTGGAAATTTGTATTTTAATATAATTTAATATAATTAATGTAGTGCTATTCTGTTGTTAGTCTATTGCCTGGCCTTAGTGCTGTACAGGGCTAACACATGTGTAACAGCTGTAAGGACAAAGCATGTTGTGTCTTAGTGCACACGAGGCCAGGACATGGCGTCTTCTTATAGATCAGAGCAAAAGTCTCAGATCTGCTGTGACTCTGGGACACGTTCTCTTTCCTGTGTAAGTTTGGTATAAAACCTAGCTTCTGCTGAGGAGGAGGACCCTCTGCATCTTTCCACTCTTTATTTACATGACTCTAATAAATAAATATGAGTGTGATGCAGATGAGGTTGATGATGACAGAGTTGTTCATCAGAGTTTGTCGCAGTTCTGCGATTTTGGCACTTAAAGGGTTAAATACTTTCCCCACTCATTCCAGAGCTGAAAGAAATACTCAAAACTTGTAATAATACACAATATGGAAAAATCATGCAATATTCGATAACTATGTTGAAGATTGTAGTATTTTCAAATAGGGCCAACTTTTCTGACATAGTAAGTTAAATTCACTTAAAACAAAAATCTAAGTGTTCATAAGTCACAACTTAACTCTGCTCCTTTCAACTTTACACTGAGCCATTGTGGCCACCCTTTGTTTACATTTGAAAAATTCTATAAAAATAAAATATTTTAATATTTAATAATAAAATATTTATCCACTTTTAGCGGCTTGATTTGTTCAATTTACATCAGTCTTTGTCATAAAAAATGTAATTTCATTTAAATAAAAAAATGTAATCCTTTTATTGCCCGTTAAAGCACACAATGCCTGTTATTACATAAGGGACAAAAATATAAATTACTGTTTTTATCAAATAATTGATGCCACCTAAATTATTATATATTCAGCATTTGGGCTAAGTGTATGTCAATAAAAAAACAAAAACATAAAAAGTCTCAGTTTATTGAGCTCTGGGTTGGATCTGTCCCTACCGCCTACGTCTTACTCAGGGCTTACGCTGGGTGTCCAACACTGACCGTCCCTATCACACTGAATATATACCCA
Source organism: Bostrychus sinensis (assembly GCA_020698575.1). NCBI lineage: Eukaryota > Metazoa > Chordata > Actinopteri > Gobiiformes > Eleotridae > Bostrychus > Bostrychus sinensis. The sequence goes on along the minus strand of CM036244.1, from coordinate 4,683,810 downwards.
GGCTCAACTTCATACCACCCACTCCATATATGGGCATAGTCCAGGATCTGAACCAGTTCTCAGGCAGAGCAGTGCGAGTTGTTAGGGAGGGGCTGTTATCACTTCTGCTCCCATGAAGGACACATTTCAGACATCACATTGTTCTCTTGCACTTCATGCGGTGTCTTGAGTCTGGGTCAGACCCTGGTTACAAGATTAGTTCAGATACATTTCTTCACATTGAAACCCCATTTCATTATGTACTTGATCATGTTCAAAACACATACAACAACGTATAACCAGCAAAATGTGAATAACATCCATAGATTACATAGATTAAGCTTTAATTCTTAGCATAAAAGCATAAGAAAACCAACCCTCGGTGTTACGTCTTACAATGACCTAAAGTAACAACATTTATAGCTTTTTAACTCATTAACCTCTTCATTCCCCCTTGGAACTCAGAAGAGTTCCACACAAATAATCAACCAAGTAAAGCTTAAAAAATGTTGAGCAGGTAAACAATTACAAGATGATATAACAAAACCTGAGCAAACCATAAGACATAAATGATAGTACAATAATAAGAAGCATGCATAAGAGTATATATGAGAATAAATCAAAAATTACAAAACAAATCCAAACCAACTCCTTCAGTTGTTGATAAACCAATGCATGATCAACCAATAAAACCCCATTAAACAATTCAGAGAAGGATGTCTCTTGCATGAGTTACAAAGAGCCATAATAACATTGTTATTCATTCATTTGTATCACCTTAGTTAGATCATACTGTACTGCAAAGAAATACATCTCAGCTGATAAACTGAAAATTTGATCGTGTAACTAACTTTTTTGATATGACTTTTGAAACTAAGGTTTGAATCAATGTGTAATCCAAGATATTTGTATTCTGTAACAACCTGTAACCTTTCTCCCAAAATAAAAATTTCTGGTTTTATATTTATATAACTTTTGGAAAAAAAACATACAAAGTTTTAAATATCTTCAATTGTAGACAGGATTGCTGAAGCCAGGTTGTAACTAAAGACATAGCATCTGTTAATTTTGAGGTGACCTCCTGTAATGATAACTGTATCATCTGCACACATTCGTGTGTCACAGTTCTTGCACACAGATGGTAAGTTATTAATATATATACTAAATAGAATTGGACCAATTATTGATCCTTGTGGGACACCGGTTGATAATTGTAAAGGCTTAGCAGCGTCAGGAGCAGCGTCCGTCAGCTCAGACCCAGGTACAGGTGTCAAACGCACAGGTACGAGACTAAATCTGGACCTGAAGACTCCAACGATGAAGACGTCTACACTGAAGCTGCTGTTTTCTCTGGCCTTAACTGTGGCTCTGTCCATCAACTCAGGTACATTATATTCTAGTTTAGACCTGGTTTAGACCTGGTTTAAACCAGGTCTAAACCAGGAGTAAACCAGGACTAAACCAGGACTAAACCAGGACTAAACCAGGACTAAATCAGGACTAAATCAGGACTAAACCAGGACTAAACCAGGTCTAAACCAGGTCTTGTACCTGGGTCTGAGCTGACGGACGCTGCTCCTGTCTGTTACTCCTGTCTTGTACCTGGGTCTGAGCTGACGGACGCTGCTCCTGTCTGTTACTCCTGTCTTGTCTTCTGTTGTTCCTTTTAAACTCTGGAGGTGGCTCTGGGAGGGACAGTTGTTCTGACGATGATTAAATTATTTTTAATTAATCTTTGAAGAATGCATCACGCCCTGTTACTGTCAGCTCACAGTAAACAATAATAAAACCTGTTTATTAAAAATACCAGAGTTCAAACCAGTTTTACTAATGCGGTGCTCAATGTTTAATAATATTTATTATACTTTATTTAATTTGAGCTTTGTTCCAGTAAAGAATCTGTATTTTCCTGAAAGGGATAGAGGCACCTTTTACATATTTGACTTAAATCTTGTCTCCAGCTAAACCTGAACCTCATCTCTCACAGAATCCAACATTTCTATTTCATTTGATTATTATTAGTTTCCTCTTCACTACTCGTTAGTGAAGAGGTTTGTTTTTGCTTTTGGTGCTGGGGTCAGGGGGCCACTGTGGAGCCGCCTGAGAGAAAAGGAGGAGCTGAGACGACTTTCTCAGAGATTACAGAAGCCCATAACACATTTATAGTATACACACACATTTCCAAATGCAGGAATCTTTTGTTCCTGTGGGTTCTCTCCCCTTCTTCCCTCCGTCCCAACACCTGCATGTACAGGTGAACTGGAGACTCTGAATGTCCCTGAGTAAATGAATGTGAGAGTGAGTGGTCGTCTGTGTGAGTGTCAGGGAGTACTCTGCCTTCAAGAATACATTCAGCCCTCTTCACTTAGGCCACATTTATCAAAGGTTTGCTGCTCGCTAAATGAAAAAGTCGAGCTAAAAATGGAGCAAACCCAGCCGCAGCTGAGATTTGCGTCTCTCACAGGAGCAAATTCAGTGCGGCGCAGATTTTGTTCCTGTGATTCAATGAATCTGTAAAACAAGGCTTCTTGCCAAAACGCGCAAAATTCAATACAACAGTAATGTGTTGATTTGAAGACGAAGGAAACAAAGAAACAGACTTTACCTGCGGCACTTTTTCCTTGATTCTCGCTCGTATTTCCCTGAACTTCAGCCTTTTACAGCGGCTGTCTCTGGGCTTTCAGTCTGTTTAACATTCTTTGAAATCCTTACGGTGACAGAACAGTCTTTAAAAGCTGCACAAACTCTACTCACTGTGTTTATCTCATTGCCTCCCAGCGCTCGCTGCGGCGCTGACAGCTGCCCACAGAGGCTCAAGGCTGCGTGGATTTGATCGAGCGGAGGAAATGGAAAAACGTTTTTTAATTGTTATTTTTAATCAATCACCATCAGCGCGCCATACAGGCTACTGATACATTTTATATAATTGTTTGAAGGGTTACTGGCTCTGACAGACAGTGAAAAGGACTCTCCCTTCACTGTCTTTCACAGAGGTGTTGTATGTGATTTGAACATGATCAAGGATATAATGAAATGTGAAGAAATGTATCTAATCATGTGACCAGGACCTGACCCAGACTCAAGACGCCACATGAAGTGCAAGGGAACAATCTGTGAGTCTGGAAATGTGGCCTTCATGGGAGCAGAAGTGATAACAGCCCCTCCCTTACAACAACCACTGCTCTGCCTGAGAACTGGTTCAGATCCTGGACTATGCCCATATCTGGAGTGGGTGGTATGAAGTTGAGCCTGGGTATATATTCAGTGTGATAGGGACGGTCGTTGTTGGACGCCCAGCGTAAGCCCTGAGTAAGACGTAGGCGGTAGGGACAGATCCAACCCAGAGCTCTGTAATTTGGCTTATGCAAATAAAAAGACAAAAAGCTAAAAGAAACTGATTGGAGTCTTTATTGATTAGAAAAAGAACACGTCAGAGGGAAAATAAGTCACGTGACTCTGGTCTCTCTAACCTCTCTCTAACCTTTATTTTACCAGGCAGAACATTAAGAACAAATTCTTATTTACAATGTTGGCCTGGGCATGCCAGAAGCAGCCAGGGAAGGGGAATTAAAATAAATAGATATTCAACATCATTCATTATCAAGACAAATATTTACATCAACCTCTAAAAATCCCCTTTAGTTTCATTATTAAAACATTTACACACGTCCTTAAAAATGACCTTCAGTTTACATTTAAAAGCCAAAAGAGAAATGAAAGAGTCCAGTTTAAAAAAGCTTTGGGCCAAATTCCAATCATTAGCAGCGGCGCATCGAAATGACATGAGGCCGAGAGAGGACCTGGACTTAGGAACTTTTAATTTGATGAGTTGTGAGGACCGGCTGTCGTATCTGGAAGAAGACTCCTGTTGGAGCAGGTGACCTAGATAGGCAGGTGTGAGCCCTAACATGGGTTTATAGACAAACATGAGCCAGTGCATATTTCGGCGGTACTGCAGTGAGGGCCAGTTCACCTGAGAGTACAGCAGACAGTGGTGTGTCTTAAAGGGAGCATTTGTAACAAAACGGATCGCAGAATGGTAAACGGTATCTAATTTTGCAAGGTTACTTTTGGAAGCATGTTGATAAATGATGTCACCATAGTCAAACTGTGGAAGAATGGACATCTCGACAATGGCACGTTTAGCTGGGATTGTAAAACAGGAGCAGTTTCTGTACAGGATACCGAATTTTGCCTTAACCTTTGCCTGTAAAACAGCGATGTGATGATGGAAAGCTAACGTACTCTCTAGCCAGATTCCCAGATATTTATATTCTGTAACCTGCTCAAGGGTGGTTCCATCGACTGTGCTAAGACAAAGTTTGTAAGAATTAGCAGTTTTGTTGCGACTAACCCAGATTGCCCTTGTTTTCTTTGCATTTAGTGTCAAGTCCAGTTGTGAAAAGGCTTTCTCTACATTAAGAAAACTCTCTTGTAAATTTTGATTGACTATTTCAGGGCTAGGGCCAGAGGAATATAAAATTGTATCATCTGCATACAAGTGAATAGTTCCTTTGCTAACAGACAATGGGATATCATGAATATAAATGGAGAAGAGAGTTGGTCCAAGGACTGACCCCTGAGTAACTCCTCTGGAAACGCGGAGAGGTTGAGAAAGCTGAGAGCCAATAATCACCTGTTGTACCCGGTCAGCTAGAAAATTTGAGAACCATGCCAGAGACTGATTGGAAACCCCAATACGGCAAAGTTTTTCCTGTAAGATGTGGTGGTTAACTTTATTTATTTATTTATTTATTTATTTATTTATTTATTTATTTATTAAAATGGGGACAGTACATATTAATGAACATATATGTAATATGTAAATATGTCAGATTCTAGCCAGTGGCTAATTTCCATCTGTTGTCCCTGAACAGGTTGATGTTATACAATACACTAAAACAGCTCACTAACTGGACATACACACAACATAACAACACTAAACATAATGACACAACAAATAAAAACAAACAGGAAGCACAGCTCATTTATCCCACAGGGGCCAGGTTAAAGGACCGACTAAAAACATATGGATCTGCTCAATATTAATCATTATTCATAGCTCAGAAAAGGTGCAATCGTGTATTAGTAGTAAGTAATAATGCACCTTTGGAGGGGGGATAGCCCCCCCCTCCTCCTTGTGACCTCTCCGTGACCCCTTGACCCATGCCCCCTCCCTGACCCATACCCCTCCCTACCCCCTAATGGAGGAAAAAAGGGGATAGGCATAAATGTAGGTGGGGTTTGATGGTCCTCCCATATGGGTGTGTTTTTATTTTTCAAGTTCTATATATATGGAGGGTTGTGTTCGTCTAGCCACAGCATTTTGAATACACCTGTATTTTTTGTCGATTTCTTCACCATTTTTTATCATCCTGAGTCATGGAGAGCTGTCCCTCTAACGCTCCTGCTGGCGATGACGATATAGGTAATACAGCTTACCATGTTGTTGATGCTAATGCTCGCGCTCGTAAGGGCAGAAGACGCGTAGAAACAGAGTTAGAGGAGACATATGAGAGCACGTTCACCGGTGTAAATGGGTATGTTTATACAGTTAAATACTGGGGTGGGAAGGTTTTTTTGGGTGGTGCCATGGGAGAGTCTGATCCAGGGGGGCTAGGGGCAATACATGGCATGTCTATACGTGACTGGGAAATGTTTCGCTCCAGCATCTGCCCTGATCTGAACGAGCCTCGGTTTTCTAACACGGTGTATGTGGCTTAGTGGTCAAGCCCCGCGAGCCCTACACTGTACCGTGTTGAGGCAGATCGCTTTAATCGGACGGGGTCCGATTTTATTTTCATTACATTGTGTGAGGATATAGAGGGTCTGGTTAGATCCAGAGGGTCTGGAGACTGGCGGTTACATCCATACCCCCTCACACTGGACGAATGCCGAGAGTGGTTTAAAAATTTGTTTTTTATTCAGTGGGAAGACTGGCATTCTATGCAGCGTGTGTTTAGAGAGGTTGACAGCACCATCAAGAGAGACACAATCAATCAGGCTTATAAGTGTGTTAGGACACGGCTTGTATTTGATAATACATCGTCTGATGCGGGGGATGGTCTCATGTGTAGGCCGAAAATCATCAGATGTACAAGATTCTAAGAAATGAGTGGTAGGTATTGTTGTGTGTGGGATACACGGTTATCTTTTTCTTTTAAAAAAAGATTTTTTCTTTTTTCCCTTTATCCAAAGTATGCGACTGTGGGCACCATACTACTACAGCACCGCCACAAAGCATGGACACTGGCCCTACTTCTACCTCTTCCATACTGAATGATGTGATGCTTTCCACCCCGCTAGAAGAAGTGGACTCCTGGATCAACAGCCATGAGACACTGTTGCAGCGGATGAACCCTGGAGGCTCAATGTCTGAAAAGATTGTGGAGACTGTTAAAATAGCAGTGATTCATTTGCTGAACAACATACTTTACAAATACTGGAAAATGCAGTGTTATGGATGCGAGGTTGACCATCCTAGCCAGAAGCATCATGATTGTCTGACCATGATCCCAGGGTATTTCTTTGAGGCGCACTACTACTCCATCCTGGACATGCTCTGGACCGAACGATTCTTCCCGGCCATCAAGACATACCTGAAGGTGCAGGGGGTGTTTGCCACCGACCCTAGAATCTTGGGTATTACAGAGACAATTCTACATGGATTGAAGGAGGCAGAGAGTGTCGAGGAGAAAATCAGCCAGATATATGACACATTGGTGGGTGATGACGTTCTAAAAAACGGTCTGCTGCGTGTGATTTCAAATGTGTGGAAAGTGTCTGAGTGACGTATGTGCTCATGTCCTACTCATTATTAAATAAAAGCTTGTTCCAATCTAAAAATTTGTCATTTGTGTTATTCTACGGCAATGGAAAACACGTTAGAGAAAATTTATTATGACCCTGCCCATCCAGGAGGATTGGGGAGCGTGCTAAAGCTCCACGGTGCTGCCAAGGAGTCAGGTGTGTCAACTAGTTTGAAAGATGTGAAGGAATACTTATTGGCACAGGATGCGTATACGCTTCACGCCAGAGCTGCGAGACACTTTCCTAGGAATAGGGTTTTAGTGAGTGGTATTGACAAACAATTTCAGGCTGATCTGGTTGACATGACTGAATATTCTAAAGAAAATTATGGTGTTAGGTTTCTATTTATGTGTATTGATGTGTTTTCAAAATATGCATGGGTTAGATGTCTTCAGTCAAAGACGGGGCCTGCTGTAACAAATGCATTTAAAGACATTTTGGCGGAGGGGCGTGTCCCAATAAAACTTCAAACGGATGCTGGCACAGAGTTTTATAATAAGCATTTTAAACGTCTATTGGATCATCGCAACAAAAGTTTAAAAAGCAGTCATCTGGATTAGATTTTTCAAGTAGAAGACGTTTCACCTCTTATCCAAGAGGCTTTCTCAATTCTGAAATGAACTGGTAAGAGAGCTGGTTTATATTCTTCTAGGAAGGAGGAGTTTTGACCTGAAACTAAATTCTATTGGTCAATGTGACCATGAATAGCCTAGTGGTTTCGGGTCATTAGGAGTCCTTTGTCCTCAGCTGGAGTGAGAGTCGTTAACCCTCCCCAGCCTGGGCAGCTCCTTCAGATGTAAATGACCTGAGTGAAACTGGTTTGTTTTGTTTGGGTTTCAGGAGACTGTTGTAGACAGAAGGAAGGTTGTATCTGAGACCACCATTTCTGTTTAAAGAAGGTTTATCTTTTTTGACAAAGATTGCTTCTTTCACTCCTCGCTCAAACCATCCTTTCTCTCTGGCTAAGATTCGAACCTCACTGTCCTCAAAGGAGTGGTTTGTGGCCTTCAGGTGGAGGTGTACTGCAGATTCAGGTCCACTGGAGTTGGCCCTGCGGTGTTGGTATAAACGCTTGTGCAGAGGTTGTTTGGTTTCTCCAATGTACTGTTCATTACAGTTCTCACTGCAGTGGATGGAGTACACAACATTGCTCTGTTTGTAACTGCGAATTTTGTCCTTGGGGTGAACCAGTTTTTGTCTGAGAGTATTAACAGGTTTGAAATAAACCGGGATGTTGTGTTGGCTAAAAATCCTTTTAAGTTTCTCAGATAGGCCGGAGATGTACGGAATGACTACATTGCTCCTTTTTGGCTCTTGCTCCTGTTCTTTCCTGTCCTGTTTTCTTGTCATTCGGGATTTGGAGAAGGCCCAGTTGGGATATCCACAGGTTCTGAGGGCTTGGCGGACATGTAGCTCTTCTTTCCTCCTTCCCTCCGAGCTTGTGGGAACCTCTTGGGCTCTGTGCTGCAGTGTCCTGATCACACCGAGTTTGTGCTGTAGTGGGTGGTTTGAATCAAATAACAGGTACTGGTCTGTGTGAGTGGGCTTCCTGTACACTTCCACATGGAGCCGCCTGTCTTCTCCAATGATAACTGCACAGTCTAAGAAGGCTAGGCTGTTCTCCGTGGCATCCTCACGAGTGAACTTGATGTTCTGGTCCACAGCATTAATATGCCTTGTGAAAGCTTCCACTTCCTGGATTTTGATCTTCACCCAGGTGTCATCCACATATCTGAACCAGTGACTAGGAGTTGAACCTGGAAATGAGTCAAGAGCTCTCCTCTCAACTTCCTCCATGTACAGATTAGCCACAATGGGGGAGACTGGGGAGCCCATAGCACAGCCGTGTTTTTGCCTGTAGAAATTTTCTCTGAACTGGAAATATGTGGTGTTGAGACACACCTCCAGTAGTTGGCAGATGTGGTCCGGTGTCAGGTTTGTCCTCTCTTGCAGTTCTCCATCTTGAAGCAGTCTCATCCTCACAGCCGTTACTGCCTCTGTGGTGGGGATGCAGGTGAACAGGGACGTCACATCATAAGACACAATAGTCTCATCAGAATCCAGCTGGAGATGTTTGACTTTGTTGGCAAAGTCTTGTGAATTCCTAACATGATGCTCTGTGTTGCCAACAAGAGGGGCCAGGATTGAAGCCAGGTGTTTAGCTAAGTTGTAAGTGATAGAGTCTGTGCTGCTGACAATGGGTCTGAGTGGTATACCTTCCTTGTGAATTTTAGGGAGGCCATAAATGCAGGGAATGGCATCCCCCGGGTATAGTCTGTAATACAGTTGCTTGTCAATGACTTGGTCTTTCTCCAGCTTCTGTAAACAGTCTATAACCTTCTTCTTGTAGCCACTGGGTACACTCTTTTCTGTATTAATTTAGAAGCTGATGAAGGCAGTTCAGGAAATGTGTCTCTAATTAAGACAGGCAATGTAAGGCTGGAAGTGCGTTTCAGGGTCCCCCTCCCTCGCACTGTTAACCTGATATGCTGTTCTGTTTTTGACTCAGTAATTGAAATTTCAAACAGAATACAGGTGCTGATGGACTACTACTAAAAGAAACATGAACACGATAGCGCTAACCAGTATTGTAAAAAGGAGGATTTTAAATGGGACAAACTTTGTGGGTGTGTTAGCCTGAGACCAACTACCAGAAATCAACATCGTTAAATACCCTGCCATGCTGATTGTGAACACGCACCCGTCTTTTAAGCCTGGCAAGCATTGGCTTGCCATCTATATCACAAAGGAGAAAGAAGGATGCTTTTTTGACAGTTTTGGTCACTCCCCAGGATATTGCAGATTCCCATCAGAGATAAAACATTTTCTTGCAAAAAACTGTGTAGATGTGTCTTATTCAGGGAGAACAGTTCAGAGTCTGCTCTCAACCACATGCGGACAGCATTGTGTTTTTTTCTTATGTCACATGCAAAAAAAAGGAATGTCTTATAAACAGTTTATCAAAATGTATGGTCCTGACCCTGTCTGTAATGATATAATGGTATCTAGATTTGTTAACCAGATACAACCAGTTGCTGTATGTCATGACTATGAAGCTATGTGTTTTTAAATAAAGAAGTAGAAAGAGTATACTTTTTTTGCACATTTTGTTTCATTTATTTATAACATAAAAAATACATCATTTTTATTCATAATTAAAAAAACATCATTTTCATTTTATTCATATAAAAAAAACATACATAATTTTTATTCATAATTTAATTTTTTTTTTTTTTTTGCCATAATAATATGACAAGATATAAAAAATACAAATAGAATAGAAAAAAAATAAAACATTCAACAAATCAATTTATATACATGAAAAGAGAGAGAAAGCAATTACATGAATACAGTCCATCAATACATCTACAATACTTTTCTGTAAAAAAAAAAAAAAAGTCAAAAACTTAACCATGATTGTGTGTCAGACCCCCTTCTGGCAGTTTTGTATGGGGTTGTGAAACTAGGGGACATGATAAATTGTTGTTTTCTTTTCTTTTTATGGCCTAGTGGTAGAGGTATGTCAATGGGTGTAATAGGACTGTGTTTAAGATCTAATATGGCTCTTCGCACCTGTGTATTTGGTATGGCTGATAGAGGGATGTTTAGACCTGCCAGAGTTTTGAGAAACAGGGACCAGTCCACTGGTCTAGAATGCTCTGAGACATTGTAAGGAGCAGTGACATTCTTTATAAGATCATAAAGATAGATCCGGTAACTGTTTGTTTGTTAATTATGACTTCACCCTGACCAGTCCAAGATAGCACATCTGATGCCTTGCTCAGCGCTGATAAAACATGCGCTGCATTCCTCTTACTCCTGGTAGGAATATGCCTCAAAACTTCATCAGCAATAGGATCCTTAACACTGGTATCAACAACATGGTGAACGTTCTGATCAGTACCACCCTCACCAGTATCAGGCAGAGATAGAGTTAAAACTGCCTTTTCACATTCACCCTGTTTCACCAATGTCAGGTATCTCTGGAGAATAATAGCATATTTTTTTGCCTTCTCATATACATCCGTGCCTGGCATTTGTAGTATATCAATCATAGCTTTGTCCAGCTCATTCTCAGCAGCTTGTCTGATGGACACAGGGTTCTGCTGTTGCCGCTTCAACAAATCCAACTGATGCTGGGGGACCAAAAACATTTTCTGTGTATGCTGCATGTCACCCATTACGACTGGTTATAAGACTGGTTATAAGGTATTGCAGCGCCTAACAGCGGTAGCAAAAATCCTCCAGACTGATTGATGGCCTTTCTTTTTTGTTGGGTTTTGACTTTCTTGTCGGCTATCCTCCTTATTATTGCCTTCTTCTTTTTTAACTGACGATACTGCTTGTCATTGAGTGGTATGTTGCCATTCAATACATTGAGCGCTATTTCACACAGAGCATTAATCAAGTCTACGTTGGTTTTGCTTATAATAACCTTTCTTACACTGGGGGGTACCTTATGAAGCAATTCAAGCGCCCCCAGATTTCTCTGCATGCGTGACGACATGATTTTTTTATCTCTTTTTGGGGATGTAGACAACCGTATGGTCTGAAAGCAGATTGGTTCTGAGTCTCAAATAGTCTGGTGTTTTAGCTTTATAGTCAATGAGGAGGTACCCAAATGGTACACTAGTCGCATTATTAAATGCCTCCAAAAAATATTTGGTGTTTCCTGGAAACATTTGTCTGCCTAATAGTGATATTTGATATTTATCCCGAGGGTTGTTAAATAAAACCAAGTAATTTGTATTCAGACTAATTGTATATGCTTGACTTACCCTGAATGAATACATTTTGAACAAGGTAGATACAACTTAAATTTCTGTGATGTACATATTTGGTAAACACATTTTGCACTTCTATATTATTACTGGCATCGTTCATTAAATCATCTATAATAAGTAAATTATTTTTATCTGTGGGTAGCAGTGTGTCATCACACAGAGACTCTGGGAGCCCATTTACAAAGTTGATATCCCTTACACGTAGAAGCTGGTCATACAGAGGCTGCCAGCATGAATAAATGTAAACAATGTTATCAATGTTATGCGAAATAACACTCGCTGCATTTTCAATGACATCCTTGACAAAAAATGTTTTACCACAATTAGAAGGTCCACTAACCACGAGGCTAAATGGGTGTTGTAGCCTCCCATCAAATGCTTTATCCATTTCAATATTCATAAGGAAGTGTAGTATAATCAGGCAATAATTTGCGCTTGTTATACACAGCTTGTACTTTTTTCATAACTGTTTCATTTTTTAAGTGAGGTTTTTTCTTATCGCGTTTGATGGTGTCAGATACCACCGTCAGATGTGTCTGTGTGGTTCTATTGGCCACAAAGGATTGTACCAAGTGTTTTAATGAATCGTGGGTGACAGTCTTAGCATTCACAGGGTTGAGTGTCACCCCTCTCACTGAACATTAATTGTGTGAACCGTTCAGGTTCAGATATGAATTCAGCCTGTGGCAATGACCCTTTTTTACATAAGGACCCCTACAAGCAATTCAAAATATACTTGTTTATTTGTCTCACAGCCTTATTGACATGTATTTTGGATGGATGGAGTCTTATCCCTTCTTTTTGGTAATAATCAGCAATGTATTTTTGCTGATCCTCGAGGGTTTTTACATGTGGTGGATAGCCAGACGCCTCTTGCTTACATTTTAAAAAGGTTTTCACATAGTCCTTAAACAAGGTATCTGTCTTATTGGGGAAGTGCCAGACTTCAGAAATAGACACAATGCGATAACCCTTCTCAACAGCTTTTTGAACCTCAAATGTCACCCACGTGCCAGACAGTTGTCTGTCAACATCACTGTGTCTGCAAACATCAGTCTGGTTTAACATTTCAGCACATGTACGACACAGAGGAAACATGAGCTTGTTGAGGCATCTGAAAGGCAGAACAGGATGAAACAGACCTCTAGGGGGCAGTACAACACACTTGATAAGTCCAAAATAATTCTCAAGCTTGTCAAAGTTTTCAAAAATTATTTGGGGGTGCCCTACGGGGTAAGGCATTCTGGACTGCACTGTGGGGTAGAGACTGGTAAAATCATAATAATGTATCTTCTCGCCATCAGCTGTCTTGTGGTACAGCTTCATCGCATTTGTGCGTCCACCAAAGAGTGCATTTCTGGGGGCAAGGCGTTCAGGCTTCTCATATGTGCTCATGAACTGTATAACAGATGGGTCAGATCTGGTTAATGACCACCATTCACACTCCCACATCACTACAACGCGCATTTTGTAAATGTTCTCCAATGCATCAACTTTTGCCAAAGCCTGGCTGTAGAGCTCACCGTATGGTATTTTAGATAGAGGATTTAGCTCAGTTTCTACACTGTATGCCCGGCAGCCATGATGTAAACAGCCAAAGAATTCATAGCAGGTGTTTGTTGCTTGACAAAATCCATCTATAAAATATGGACCAACTTGTTTCTCCCCACCTCTAAGGGCATGTTGCAATCTGGTGTTTTCGGTAAATGATACATATTCAAGCCACTGCATAGACACAGAATATGCCTTGTTCTGCCGGAAGCATGAAGATCTCTGAAATCAATGCGCTGTCGCAGCTCGAGACCATTGAAAGCTGGGATATGGTGTAGATTTATCGCACCGGCCCCATCTTGTGCATTTTGCATTTCAGACTCATTACTAGCAATAGACTCATTTGCAGCAGCAGAAGTAGAGACAACAGCAGGTATATGAGAAGGCTGGGATGTTGCATCAGATATGCTATCACCATCTAACCCACCAGAGATGTCATTAGATAGACCAGTAGGGGGAATATCAGCCATGGTACCGGTACCAGTAAAAGCGGTGCCATCAGATAGATGTTCAGAAGAGCTACCGGAGCTACGGTCAGAATCATCATTACCATCAACTGTGCACCATTCTCTGGCCATCTCTTCAATCTCAGCTAGAATGCCACTTACATTCATAACAATGTCATCATCACACTGGCCTGTCATATTATACATCTCTGCTAGAATGTCACTCACATTCACATCATTCATATCATCATCACCATCACCATCATCATTGCTATTATTATCAATGGCAAAATTATTATCATCTTCACCAATAACAACATTGCTCAATCCATCCATAGCATGCATCTGATAAGGGTTATCAAACTCTGCCAGAATATCAATCATATCATCAGCATCATTCATATCTGAGAAGATAGACCCTCCCTGAGGTGAAGCGTTTCCGTTCTCAATACACTGACTACTATCAACACCATGTCCATCAGCGCATTTGAAATATTTGGGTGGTGGAGCCATATTAGATTTTTCCATCTTCTTCCGCTTTATCCGGGACCGGGTCGCGGGGGCAGCAGTCTAAGCAGAGATGCCCAGACTTCCCTCTCCACAGACACTTCCTCCAACTCTACCGGGGGGACCCCAAGGCGTTCCCAGGCCAGCCGAGAGACATAGTCCCTCCAGCGTGTCCTAGGTCTTCCCCGGGGCCTCCTCCCGGTGGGACATGCCCGGAACACCTCCCCAGGAAGGCGACCAGGAGGCATCCGGAACAGATGCCTGAGCCACCTCAGCTGACTCCTCTCAATGTGGAGGAGCAGCGGCTCTACTCTGAGCTCCTCCCGTGTAACTGAGCTCCTCACCCTCTCTCTAAGGGAGCGCCCAGCAACCCTGCGGAGGAAACTCATTTCGGCCGCTTGTATCCGGGATCTTGTCCTTTCGGTCATGACCCAAAGCTCATGACCATAGGTGAGAGTAGGAACGTAGATCGACCGGTAAATCGAGAGCTTTGCATTTCGGCTCAGCTCCTTCTTCACCACGACAGACCGATACAACGACCGCATTACTGCAGACGCTGCACCGATCCGCCTGTCAATCTCACGTTCCATCCTTCCCTCACTCGTGAACAAGACCCCAAGATACTTGAACTCCTCCACTTGAGGCAGGAGCTCCCCCCCAACCTGGACAGGGCAAACCACCCTTTTCCGGTCGAGAACCATGGCCTCGGACTTGGAGGTGCTGATTCTCATCCCAGCCGCTTCACACTCGGCTGCAAACCGCCCCAGTGCATGCTGAAGGTCTTGGCCTGATGAAGCCAACAGGACAACATCATCCGCAAAAAGCAGAGATGAAATCCTGTGGTTCCCAAACCTGACACCCCCCAGCCCCTGGCTGCGCCTAGAAATTCTGTCCATAAAAATTATGAACAGAACCGGTGACAAAGGGCAGCCCTGCCGGAGTCCAACATGCACCGGGAACAGGTCCGACTTACAACCGGCAATGCGGACCAAACTCCTGCTCCGGTCATACAGAGACCGGACAGCCCTTAGCAAAGGGCCCCGGACCCCATACTCCCAGAGTACCCCCCACAGGATACCATGACACGGTTGAACGCCTTCTCCAAATCCACAAAGCACATGTGGACAGGTTGGGCGAACTCCCACGAACCCTCAAGCACCCTATGGAGGGTATAGAGCTGGTCCACTGCTCCACGACCGGGGCGAAAACCGCATTGTTCCTCCTGAATCCGAGGTTCGACTATCGGCCGAATTCTCCTCTCCAGTACCCTGGAATAGACTTTCCCGGGGAGGCTGAGAAGTGTGATCCCCCTGTAGTTGGAACACACACTGTAGTTGGATTTTTACTTTTTTAAATTTTTCTTGATAACTCTAGCATGGGCTGAAAAAATTGTGTGTAAGCACTGAAATAAATGATTAATAGGGTTTTCTACTGGATCAGTTTGTGTTGTATTGTCTATGTGTAGGGTGCTGAAATTATTTGTTGGATGTAATCATATGGCACTCTCTGTGCTGTGTTGACTATGTGTTCAGTCTGTGTTGCGTTGTCTATGTGTAGGGGTGCTGAAATTATTTGCTGGATATAATCATGTGGCACTGTCTGTGCTGTGTTGACTATGTGTTCAGTCTGCGTCGTGTTGTCTATGTGCGTGTGTTCAGTCTGTGTTGTGTTGTCTATGTGCGTGTGTTCAGTCTGTGTTGAGTTTGTGTTTAGTTGCGGTGTTGGAAACTTGATAGCAAACAGTTCACTTAAACTAGAGGTTGACAATACTGGGCAAATATTACAGATTAATAATCCATGCGGGCAGTTTGGAAAATTTGTGAAAGAAGGGCAGGGTGTGTCAGCGACAACTGCAGAGGGGTCAGACACTATAGAATCAGAATCTTCTAACATACTTTTCTGCCTGCACGGCAGACTCTCCTGAGAAGAATTCGGTGTACTAGACACAACATAACCAGCAATAACAGGAAAATTAGCAATACCTTCCAGACACTGGTCTTCGGGTGCTGGTCTTGGTAGTGGTGCTGGTGAGTTAAAGTTGAGGTTGAGAATCTCTTCAATCTCGCGGGCCGCTTGAACTATTTCATCGTCATCCAACTCTGCAAATGCGTTGTCCGTAATATTGTGGCCTTGCCTTGGTAGTTGCCCCGGGGTAGACCTACAAATACATAGTTTATAGTTCTTTTTAGAATTAAAATAATAATAATAATAATAATAATAATAATATTTAATACAATACTGTTTCACACACCTGAACACGTCTCTAGTGTCACTATTCTGACTCTTCTTTCTTTTCTCAGGGGTGGTTTCACCTATAAAAACAAAAAAACTCTAGGTTAGATAAAAACAAAAAACAAAAAAGAAATAACATAATTAAAACATTCAAAGATACAAGTCAGTGTCTTACCTTTTTTTAAAGGACTGTTTTTACGTTTGTTTGATGACCCGCCCTGACCGTGTAAAATTTTTTCTTTGGCACAGTAAGCTGTAGAATAAAATAATGATAATAAAAGATCAAACATTTCATTAAATAATAACTAGATGTTAAATAAATTTAGAATAAAAACACAGACCTTCTAGCTCCGTGGTTACAGGTTTTGGATGGAGAGATACGTGCGTGAGGCGGTTTTTATCTATAAAGATGGTATTTGTTAGATGCCAGAGGGAAAAAAAAATAAAAATAAAATATCTTTAAAAAAAAAACTTACCATTTAAAATATCGCCTAAGGGACGCTTCTGTGGGCGTCCTTTACCACAAATGTCTAAAGTAAAAGAGAGGATACAAGTCACATAATGCATCAGATGGGGAAGAATAGAAATTAATAATAAAAGATTTCAAAAGGTGCAAATCAGGATGATCCAGCACAATGGAACCTGATGTATTTAAACTAGATTTAAAAAACATACATGCTTAAACACGGATATTAACTTTAACACATCCATGGATATAAAATAATAAACCTTACCATTTGAATGGTCCATTTTCTTGTGTAGATAGTAAAATTTAAAAATAAAAAAGTTTTTTTTTTTTTTTTCTTGAAGAGCTCACCTGTTTTGCCCAGGAAAAAAAAAAGGTGTTTTTTTAAATGAACACTAGTGGCTGTATTTATACCCAACAACCTGGTCTCCAACTGATAACCGAGGGGGGGCAGGCCTAGTGGTCAGTCTTAAGCCACTACCCATCTTCTCATTTTAGATATTTTTTCACAACTGTAGCTAAGAAATAATAAAATAGCTAAAAAAGCACAATGAATAGTATCATTTATTTATGCTAGCTAGATAATGAATGGATGAAAAATTTGCTTTCAATAGACACCACACACACTATGTTATGATCTTAAAGATCACCCTTTTCATTTCTCTATTAGTGAGTATTAATTTAATGCATAGAACCACATAAAGCACC
Source organism: Bostrychus sinensis (assembly GCA_020698575.1). Lineage (NCBI taxonomy): Eukaryota > Metazoa > Chordata > Actinopteri > Gobiiformes > Eleotridae > Bostrychus > Bostrychus sinensis. The sequence continues at coordinate 4,666,327 of CM036244.1, read as the reverse complement.
TTTCACTAAAAACACTGCACAGAAGAATTAAGAATACGGTAAGCGTAGTTTTTTGAAGCTCTTGTTTTTTTTACAGGGAAAATAACTAAGAGAGAAAAGTGTCAAATTTAAGTAAAGACCTCTTTTCTGGCTAAATATAACACATCCTTAAGGTTTGTTTTTTTACACAGTACACAGTTTTACACAGTTTTGTATTACTATGGGGGCTAAAGCTAGTGCTTATCTTTAACTCTTATTATAACTCTTTATCACTAATGTGTTTTTTGTAAGATTTTTCTCATCAGATGTAACTCTACACTATGTGTTGAAAACCCATCCATCCATCCATCTTCTTCCACTTATCCGGGACCGGGTCGCAGAGGCAGCAGTCTAAGTAAAGATGCCCAGACTTCCCTATCCACAGACACTTCCTCCAGCTCTACCGGGGGGACCCCAAGGCGTTCCCAGGCCAGCCGGGAGACATAGTCCCTCCAGCGTGTCCTAGGTCTTCCCCAGGGCCTCCTCCCGGTGGGACATGCCCGGAACACCTCCCCAGGGAGGCGACCAGGAGGCATCCGGAACAGATGCCCGAGCCACCTCAACTGACTCCTCTCGATGTGGAGGAGCAGCGGCTCTACTCCGAGCTCCTCCCGTGTGACAGAGCTCCTCACTCTCTCTCTAAGGGAGCGCCCAGCCACCCTGCGGAGGAAACTCATTTCGGCCGCTTGTATCTGGGATCTTGTCCTTTCGGTCATGACCCAAAGCTCATGACCATAGGTGAGAGTAGGAACGTAGATCGACCGGTAAATCGAGAGCTTCGCCTTTCGGCTCAGCTCCTTCTTTACCACAACAGACCGATACAACGACCGCATTACTGCAGCCTTTGATTACATGGTCAACATACACCCAATTACAGATATAAAAAAAATTGTTTCATATGATCATAGCGAGTGGGTTTGTGGCATCTACAACAGTCATAGTTTTAGGACTTTCATTCATTTTTAAAGACATTTCTCCTTTATAGTTTTTGAACAACTGCCATTGTCAGCATCCATCCACAGGTCACAACTACCACTTAACTCTGCGGGGAGGGTATCATTAGACAGAAGACAATTGCATTAACAACTCTCCCGCAAACACATGGGTTATCTCTGCAGACAGAAGACAATTGCATTAACAACTCTCCCGCAAACACATGGGTTATCTGTGCAGACAGAGGGCCAATGTATTGACTGTTCTCCCGCAAAAACATATAATAAACCTCAAACAGTACACCATTGTATCTGCTACAGAACTGAAAACAAGTAGAGCTATCTTTAGAGGACATCTGACTTGGGAGGATGTACCGTGGACACATGAACAAAGGGTTAGGGGTAGGGAGGGGCATGGGTCAGGGGAGAGGCATGGGTCAAGGGGTCACAGCTAACACTTACCTCTGCGGGGAGGGTATCATTAGACAGTAAACTATTGTATTCACAGCTCTCCCGCAAACACATGGGGTTATCTCTGCAGACAGAAGACAATTGCATTAACAACTCTCCCGCAAACACATGGGTTATCTCTGCAGACAGAGGGCCAATGTATTGACTGTTCTCCCGCAAAAACATATAATAAACCTCAAACAGTACACCATTGTATCTGCTACAGAACTGGAAAAAACAAGTAGAGCTATCTTTAGAGGACATCTGACTTGGGAGGATGTACTGTGGACACATGAACAAAGGGTTAGGGGTAGGAAGGGGGGATGGGTCAGGGGAGAGGCATGGGTCAAGGGGTCACGGAGAGGTCACAAGGAGGAGGGGGGCTATCCCCCCCTCCTAAAGTGTATTAATATGTACTACTTGTATTGCACATAGCCCTTATAAAGTGCTGAAATTCATTACACGTAGCCCAATAAATATTATTAAGTGCTGGATTATAAAAATATGTGCTAGTTTATATAAATAAATATGTGCTAAGTTATATTACAGATGGCCCTCTTAATACAAAACAAAACACTAACAATTTAAAACAAGATAACTGAATTAATTGAAGTAAGGTGCTGAAATACATAATTTAGTATTAAGTACAGTAGCTACTATCTTAAGCAATATTTTACCCTGGGCTATGATTATGACTGCACTCCTGACTGGACATGAGCCACTCCTTTAAGTGACATTTAAAGGTCGCAAACCTGGGGGAATCTCTTATAGTAGTTGGCAAAATATTCCAAAAGTTACTGCCTTTGACAGAGAGAACATTTTGTCCAAAAGTTGTTTTTCTCACTGGTATGACGCAGTCACCCCTGGATATGGCCCTAGTGGCCAGAGATAAAGAAAACTTGTCTCTGATATATTCATTGAGTGGAGGAGGAGCCAACCCATGAAGACTTTTGTATACCAAACAACCATTTTTTCAAGAGTTTCAAAACTAAGAAGATTGTATTTAGCCAAGATTTTACAATGATGGTAAGTTCTGGGTTTTTTGTCTAGAACTTTGAGAGCTCTCTTGTAAAGTGACTCCATCACTTTCAGGGTTGTGACATTTACCTCTAAAAAATACATTGGATCGAGAAATGAAACTGAATCAAAAGCTTTTGCTAAATCAATAAACTAAATAAATTGTTTGGAGTCTAGTGCAGAAATAATATCATCAAGCACTTTTAAAACAGCTGTGATACAACCATGAAATCCAGACTGTGCGTGAGTCAGAATATTAAAATTCTCAATATAACTTAACAGTTGTTGATTAACAAGTTTTTCCATAATTTTAGATGCACATGGTAATATAGAGATAGGCCTGTAATTGTTCAGGTCAGATCGATCACCACTTTTAAAAAGTGGGCGGACCAATGCAGATTTCCACTCTGTAGGTATTTCACCAGTTTGCATAGACAAATTAAAAATGCTAGCAAGCGGAGCCGCAATAACAGGGGTGGCTATTTTGAAAAAGAATGGTGCAAGTCCATCTATTCCAGCTGGCTTTTTTGAATCTAGGGCTCTAACTTCTTTTAAAGTAAATGGTTTAAAAGAAAGTTTATGAGGTCCAACAGGAGGTTTTGCACTTGGGGAGACACCAGAGCCTATGTTTGCATCAAAGGGTTTTAACTTTGTAAAGTGGTGGTTAAATAAATTAGCCATATTGAGTTTATCTGTGACCACAATATTATCTGATGTAATAGACACAGGTGTACCAACCGATTTATTTTCCAACTGCTTTACTATTTTCCAAAACAAGTGTGAGTTTGAAGTATCTGTTCATTTCTCTTTAAAATAGCTTGTCTTTGCCTGACGGCTTGCTTGTGTGGTCTTGTTACGAATTTGACGAAATACTAATTTGTCTTTTTCTGAACCTGATTTTTTGGCTTTGCGCCAGGCAGTATTTTTTCCCTGAGCAGCAAAGCCAAATCATTAGAGAACCAAGGACTAATGCGACTCTTAATACGCATGTTTTTTAATGGGGCATGCTTATTGATAATTGTACTGAAATTGTTTTTGAAACTGTCTGCATCCTTTTGGTGACAGTGAACATTGAATAGTGGCGACAACGCAAGTTTAGTGTTAGAGATTTGAAACTCACATAATGATGAATGAGCAATGAAAATTATCACAGCAAAACATGTTATGTCTCATGTCTTTGTCTTGTTTTCTGTATTTATTTCCCTTGTTTTATTTTGGTATTCCCAGTTTGTTTCCTTGTTTCTTCCTGCCTCTTGTGTTTCCCGTGTGTGTGATTGCCTGCCCACCTTGATGTTTTTCACCTGTGTCTCATTCTCTTGTGTATTTATGTCCTGTGTCCTCCCCAGGTTTTTGTGGGTTCATTTAGTTTGTTTCGTGTGCTTAGTTCATTTTGTATGTTTAGCCTGTCTTGTCGTGTTTTTTCGTGTGACCCTGTGTTCTCATTATTGCAGTAAGTTTTATTAAATTACTTTTTTTGTCCGCACCTTTGGGTCCATCCCTCCTGTCTTCCGCAATACTTAACAGAATGAACCCACCTCACAAGGACCCAGCGGACTGCATCCAGTCCCCACTGCTTCTGTTTGTCGAGCTGTGGGGCCGAGGACTGTCCCCGGTGGCTGCCCTGCAACAGGCCCAGGAGCAGGCCTGTTTGCAGGCAGCCACCACGGGAGCTTTTGGTGGTGGACGCGGGGTTGGTGCACGGCGGCAGCGCTCTAGGGCCAGCACCTCTCGTCGGGATCCTCCACCTACTCCCCGGATTCCGCTCGTGCTTGCACCTGCTCCCCGGGCTCCGCTCGTGCCTGCACCTGCTCCCCGGGCTCCGTCCGTGCCTGCGGCTTCTCCCCGGGCTCCGCCCCTGCCTACAGCTTCTCCCCGGACTTCGCCCGTGCCTGCGGCTTCTCCCCGGGCTTCACCCCTGCCTGCAGCTTCTCCCCGGACTTCGCCCGTGCCTGCGGCATCTCCCCGGACTTCGCCCCTGCCTGCAGCTTCTCCCCGGGCTCCGCCCGTGCCTGCGGCTTCTCCCCGGGCTTCGCCCCTGCCTGCAGCTTCTCCCCGGACTTCGCCCGTGCCTGCGGCATCTCCCCGGACTTCGCCCCTGCCTGCAGCTTCTCCCCGGGCTCCGCCCGTGCCTGCGGCTTCTCCCCGGGCTTCGCCCCTGCCTGCAGCTTCTCCCCGGACTTCGCCCGTGCCTGCGGCATCTCCCCGGACTTCACCCCTGCCTGCAGCTTCTCCCCGTGCTCCGCCCCTGCCTGTGGCATCTCCCCGGACTTCGCCCCTGCCTGCAGCTTCTCCCCGGGCTCCGCCCCTGCCTGCAGCTTCTCCCCAGACTTCGCCCGTGCCTGCAGCATCTCCCCGGGCTCCGCCCCTGCCTGCAGCTTCTCCCCGGACTCTGCCAGTTCCTGTCTCGGGACCTGCGCCAGACACAGCTGTCCATCCAGGGTGGTCTCCATCTGTTCCTGTCTCGGAACCTCCGCCAGACACGGCTCTCCGTCCGGGGTGGTCTCTGTCAGTCCCCGCTCCTCGTCACGTGCCGTTGCCGAAGACGCTGGAGCCGCCAGTCCCCGCTCCTCGTCTCGTGCCGCTGCCGAAGACGCCGGAGCCGCCAGTCCCCGCTCCTCGCCTGGGGCTGCCGAAGACTATGCAGGCGCCAGTCCCTGCTCCTCATCTCATGCCGCTGCCGAAGACGCCGGAGCTGTCAGTCCCCGCTCCTCATCTCGTGCCTCTGCCGAAGACGCTGGAGCCGCCAGTCCCCGCTCCTCGTCTCGTGCCGCTGCCGAAGACGCCGGAGCCGCCAGTCCGAAGACTACGCAGGCGCCAGTCCCTGCTCCTCGTCTCGTGCCGCTGCCGAAGAAGCCGGAGCCGCCAGTCCCCGCTCCTCGTCTCGTGCCGCTGCCAAAAATGCTGGAGCCGCCAGTCCCTGCTCCTCGTCTCGTGCTGCTGCCGAAGACTACGCAAACGCCAGTCCCTGCTCCTCGTCTCGTGCTGCTGCCGAAGACGCCGCAGCCGTCAGTCCCCGCTCCTCGCCTGGGGCTGCCAAAGACTACGCAAACGCCAGTCCCTGCTCCTCGTCTCGTGCTGCTGCCGAAGACGCCGCAGCCGTCAGTCCCCGCTCCTCACGTGGGGCTGCCGAAGACTACGCAGGCGCCAGTCCCTGCTCCTCGTCTCGTGCCGCTGCCAAAAATGCTGGAGCCGCCAGTCCCCGCTCCTCATCTCGTGCTGCTGCCAAAAATGCTGGAGCCGCCAGTCCCCGCTCCTCATCTCGTGCTGCTGCCAAAGACTACGCAGGCGCCAGTCCCTGCTCCTCGTCTCGTGCTGCTGCCGAAGACTACGCAAACGCCAGTCCCTGCTCCTCGTCTCATGCTGCTGCCGAAGACACTGCAGCCGTCAGTCCCCGCTCCTCATCTCGTGCCGCTGCCGAAGACGCTGGAGCCGCCAGTCCCCGCTCCTCGCCTGGGGCTGCCGAAGACTACGCAGGCGCCAGTCCCTGCTCCTCATCTCGTGCCGCTGCCGAAGACGCTGGAGCCGCCAGTCCCCGCTCCTAGTCTCGTGCCGCTGCCAAAGATGCCGGAGCCGCTAGTCCACGCTCCTCGCCTGGGGCTGCCAAAGACTACGCAGGCGCCAGTCCCTGCTCCTCGTCTCGTGCCGCTGCCAAAGACGCCGGAGCCGTCAGTCCCCGCTCCTCATCTTGTGCCGCTGCCGAAGACGCTGGAGCCGCCAGTCCCCGCTCCTCGTCTCGTGCCGCTGGCGAAGATGCCAGAGCCGCCAGTCCCCGCTCCTCGCCTGGGGCTGCCGAAGACTACGCAGGTGCCAGTCCCTGCTCCTCGTCTCGTGACGCTGCTGAAGACGCCAGAGCCGTAAGTCCCCGCTCCTCATCTCGTGCCGCTGCCGAAGACGCCGGAGCCGCCAGTCCCCGCTCCTCGCCTGGGGCTGCCGAAGACTACGCAGGCGCCAATCCCTGCTCCTCGTCTCGTGCCGCTGCCGAAGATGCCGGAGCCGTCAGTCCCCGCTCCTCATCTCATGCCGCTGCCGAAGACGCTGGAGCCGCCAGTCCCCGCTCCTCGTCTCATGCCGCTGCCAAAAATGCTGGAGCCGCCAGTCCCCACTCCTCATCTCGTGCTGCTGCCAAAGACTACGCAGGCGTCAGTCCCTGCTCCTCGTCTCATGCTGCTGCCGAAGACTACGCAGGCGCCAGTCCCTGCTCCTCGTCTCGTGCTGCTGCTGAAGACGCCGCAGCCACCAGTTCCCGCTCCTCATCTCGTGCAGCTGCCGAGGACGCTGCAGCCGCCAGTCCCTGCTCCTCGCCTGGGGCTGCCGAAGACTACGCAGCCGCCAGTCCCTGCTCCACGTCTCGTGCCGCTGCCGAGGACGCTGCAGCCGCCAGTTCCCGCTCCACGTCTCTTGCCGCTGCCGAGGACGCTGCCAATTCCCGCTGCCAATTCCCGCTGCCAATTCCCGATGCCAATTCCCGCTCCCCGACTGGGTCTGCCGAAGACGCAGCAGCCACCAGTTCCCGCTCCACGTCTCTTGCCGCTGCCGAGGACGCTGCAGCCACCAGTTCCCGCTCCTCATCTTGTGCAGCTGCCGAGGACACTGCAGCCGCCAGTCCCTGCTCCTCACCTGGGGCTGCCGAAGACTACGCAGCCGCCAGTCCCTGCTCCACGTCTCGTGCCGCTGCCGAGGACGCTGCAGCCGCCAGTTCCTGCTCCACGTCTCTTGCCGCTGCCGAGGACGCTGCCAATTCCCGCTCCCCAACTGGGGCCGCCAAAGACGCAGCAGCCGCCAGTTCCTGTTCCCCTGTTCCTGGGCCCCCTTCTCCCACCCGGGTTTTTTTTTTGTTTGTTATTTGGGTCGTCTGGGAGCCGTCCTTTCGGGGGGGGGGGGGGGGGGGGGGGGTACTGTTATGTCTCGTGTCTTTGTCTTGTTTTCTGTATTTGTTTCCCTTGTTTTATTTTGGTATTCCCAGTTTGTTTCCTTGTTTTCCCGGTTTTCTTCCTGCCTCTTGTGTTTCCCATGTGTGTGATTGCCTGCCCCGCCTTGATGTTTTTCACCTGTGTCTCATTCCCTAGTGTATTTATGTCCTGTGTCCTCCCCAGGTGTTTGTGGGTTCATTTAGTTTGTTTCGTGTGCTTAGTTCATTTTGTATGTTTAGCCTGTCTTGTCGTGTTTTTTCGTGTACCCCTGTGTTCTCGTTATTGCAGTAAGTTTTATTAAATTACTTTTTTTGTCCGCACCTTTGGGTCCATCCCTCCTGTCTTCCGCAATACTTAACAACCTGGTCAGTGAACACAGCTCTACTACAGTCAGTCCTGTTATTTGTTGGACTCTCAGATTGTGTTTTGTGTTGCATCTCTGTAGGAAAGATGCAGTCAGAGCTGGCAAACAGCGTTGCTCTCACTGTCAGTGTGTTTTATGCTCACACAAAATTCTCATTTACAGATCAGATTTGCGGCAGCAGTTAATTGCACAGTTTCTCTTCGTATATCACACGCAACATGCCCACAAATACCAGATGCTATTTTTTAAGTTGCACTCACAATTGTGCATTCTTCTTAGTAAATATGGCCCTAAAAGCGCACAATGATAAAATTAAATAAAACAACTAAATAGATGCAAATAAAAGTCAAAATGTCCAGCTCAGCTTGTGTTAAAAGTGCAAACAAATGGGTTTTTCATAAAGATTTAAAAAATATTTAAGGAGGACAGAGAGCAGCTTTTAGTGCACAGATGGGGCGCTGAAATAAGTTCTGCTTTAGCAGGGCTCAGTTACAAAGATACAACAGTGTTGATTTGAAGGCGGAGGAAACGAAGACACAGACTTTACCTGCGACACTTTCTCCTTGATTCGCGCTCGTATTCCACTGAACTGCAGCCTTTTACAGCTCCTGTCTGTGGGCTTTCTGTCGGTTCCACGTCCTTTTACATCCTTAGGGCGAAGATTGAAGAGTCTTTAAACATTGCGTAAAGTCTACACGATGAGCGTCCCGTTGCGTTTATCCCACTGCATCCCAAGGCTCGCTGTAGCGTTTGACTGACTGCTGCCCCCAGAGGCTGGAGGCTGCGCTGCAGAGGAAAGACTTTTTAATTGTTATATTTAATTGATCACCATCAGCGCTGCATAGAGGCTACTGATATATTTTGTATAACTGTTTGAAGGGTGTTGAAGGCCCGGCTAATCACCACCAGAGGCCGCCTCAGGGTGCGTGAATGTGACGTCACACTGTATAGTATATAATGCTCATAATGCTTATAATATGTTTAAGCTAAAGTCTTGACTGCTTAAGTGGTAAATTTGCTAAAGCTAAATTTGCCATGAATGCTTACACACATACTATGTTATTTTACTATGTTACTCATTATTCATTTAATCATCATAAGTACTCAAGTTGTTCTACTTATTATTCATTTGTCTTTTCTTTTCATTAATGTGCTTGCTTTACAAGGGGATACTAATGTAATGATGTGACTATTATGTGATATTTAGAATTATAAAAAGTGTGCTAAAAGTAAGAAACAAATTGTTTTAAGTATGTGTTAAATACCATTGTAATCTATAGGCAGAGTAAGAGGTCAAAGAGAGGTGACTGATAAAGAGGTAGTGTGCGGCTGCGCAGTTTCACACAGGAAATGAGGGGAGTGTAGATGAGGTTAGTGGAAAGTCCCAGAAGGGGAACTGAGGTCAGAAAGTACAAATAAGGTCAAGAAGGAAGTACAAATAAGGACATGGTGGGAAGTCCCTAATGAGGTGATATGAGGTGATATGAGGCCACCTTGAACTGTATATAAGCTGTGCAAATTCTGAGAACGACGTAGACTTTTCTACCAAAGAGGCTTGCTGTAATTTCATTTACTGAATACTGTTTTGCCGTATTTTGGTCTGCCGAGGTGTGATACCCTGGCTTTTCTTGGCTTGGCATAATTCAAATGGTATTTTATGGAAGCGTTATGCTCTCAGATCATGCTGCCCAGAGTTACGCCCGAAGCCTGTTTTTGTGAGTCTATCCCGGGCTTATTGGATGCATAAACACTCTCAGGCCACGCTGTCTCAGGACTACGCCCGAGTGCCGAAATTCATGCTGAGTCAAGCAAGCTATAATCACAGATTCGAGCTCTGACAAAAGAAAGCAATAAATACACCCTAAAAAAGACATTCACTGACTGCTTCACATTTTTTGCTGCCTCTATATAAAGAAAAGTCACTTTTAGTGATAGTTAATTGAGAAGAGGACCAGCTCAACAATCTTCGCTTCAGAAAGGTAAGTCTTCACTTCTTTTTCCCACTTTTCACATCTGAGTGGTTATCCAGCTTTGTGAGGTGAAGGGTTTTAAAGGGGTTATTTTAGTGGTCCACCTGGGACTCACCCTCAGGAAAAGTTAATTTTGCTCTGCTACTGAGACAATTCGACAAAGGGTTACTGCTCTGACAGAGAACAGGACGGTCCTTGCTGTCTCTGTCCCACACAGAGGGTCATGTGACTCTGGTCAGAGCCAGAATCACCTGAGACATTTACAAAGACGGACTACAGAATGTTAATAAAAGAAAGTAAAATGTAATGAAATGATTGTCCCTCAGAGACTGTGAACAGTCTACAGTCAGACCTGTTGGAGGCTGTACTCTGCGCTGCATCGCTGTCTGATTTTCTCATTTACAGATCAGATTTGCAGCAGCAATTACTTTTGCGCAGTTTCTCTTTGTATATCACACGCAACACGTCCACAAATAGCAAATGCTAGTTTTAAGCTGCTCTTGCAAGTTAGCACCGTCTGAGTAAATATGGCCCTTAGTCTCACTTAAACTTTTGTTTTTAGTTTGGTATTTCTCTGAGGAAAGACAAATGGAGGAAGTAGAAAATAAAAAGTTTTTATTCTCACACTCTTCTGAGAGCACAAACTTCCAGCTGCAAAGTTTATAACAAGATACGTGTAACATTTGTTTTGAGAGAGTGAGTGGTCGTCTGTCAGTGTGTGTACAGTGTGGTGGAAATTTTATTTTAATATAATTTAATATAATTAATGTAGTGCTATTCTGTTGTTAGTCTATTACCTGGCCTTAGTGCTGTACAGGGCTAACACATGTGTAACAGCTGTAAGGACAAAGCATGTTGTGTCTTAGTGCACACGAGGCCAGGACATGGCGTCTTCTTATAGATCAGAGCAAAAGTCTCAGATCTGCTGTGACTCTGGGACACGTTCTCTTTCCTGTGTAAGTTTGGTATAAAAACTACCTTCTGCTAAGGGGGGAGGACACTCTGCATCTCTCTCTGTGCTGTGTTCTCCTTGTGCATTAAAATAAAGACAACTTGCTGTTTGATCCAGACACTGTCTTCTTGTCAAGTATCTCAATCTAAAATTTCACAACAATCTGGTGTCAGAAGTGGGATTCCTCGAGTGGACAGATCCAGACGAGTGACCAGGGATTGATCATCCTGGGGGATAGGTCCTCCAGCTTCTTACCTCCATAGGATTTCAGAGACGGGAGGCCTGTTTTCACTTGGTCCAGGACTGTCACCGCTGGAATCCATCGAACTCAATTCACAACTAAATCGGTGAGATACATTTGTCTGTTATCAATAGTGAGTAGGACACAGACCTGACTTGTTGTCATTCTTAGGTTAAAGTTTCATGGGAGCCTGCAATAGTTGTACAGTATTACAGGGTAATACAAGTCACTGGGTGACTATAGGTTACAGGGTAACCTAAACTAAGCAGAGAACATATCTCAGAAAGTCTGAGAGGCTTGACAGTGTACATGACCATTATTCTAATGGCAGAAAATGGGACTAAGCCTAACAAAACAGATTATTGAGGTCCCAGAGACCCCTCTGGTCAAGGCAATGACAACCAAATATGGAAAACAATGTGTCCAACGTGGTCCGGACAGTTTTGGTTTTCCCCAACAGGGGATCGTTGAGTATAAATTAACTGAAAATGCTTAGAGAAAAGTTAGAAAAGGAGAAAATAAAGTAGGCTTTTAAATTTAGACAGAGGAAATATTTCTGAATGCATAGACAGATCTAACTGTGTAAAGCTAAAGGGCAATCTTATTGGGTCTATTGAATATTTCTACATATAACTTTGCGTATTACCATTAAACTTATATTTTGATGTATTACTGCTAAGGTTAATAACGCTTCAACATTAGTAATAATAATACTTTAATTTTATGTGATGTTTTTCTTCTTTCACTCTAAGGTCACTCTATTCTTAGGTGCATTCCAAATATAGCACAAATAATGAGCTGCTACAAAGTTCTCAGAGCCAAGGGAAGACTCTGCAGAAACTGAGAACTTTTTGTGGCCCTGCCCTATGCACAAAAAAGTTACTCAAAGCCAAGAAGATAATGCTATGCAGAGATCGTCAGACATCGTCATACATAATATAAAAACTTAGAACACTCCTCTTTAGGAGCGCACTCATTCTGCTGACTGTAATCTTACCTGTGTGATACTGAAATAAACCTTCTGACTTGATTACACTTCTGAATCATTGTCCTCTTTGATGCTTTCACCCAAAATGAACAAATCCTTACAGGTCATATTAGGTCTTTGTGTCATTGTAATTACATTTCTCTTACTTCTTTTATTTTTTTATTTTTTATTTAACCTTTATTTAACCAGGAAAAACCTCATTGAGATTACAAATCTCTTTTTCAAGAGTGACCTGGCCAAGACAGCAGCTCATTTACACGTTTCAGCAAACAACATTCAACACAAACATTCAGAACCTTGGAACAATACAGTAGCATACTAAAATCATTAAAAAATAAAAAATAAAAACCCGCAATAAATAAGCTAATATAAAAAATTTATAAAATCAGTTTGTCAGGTAAAACATCTGCAGCACAAGGATTTTTCTTCCCAGACATTTAAGAGCCTCTTAAACATATTTAGTGAAACCAGTTCTTTCAGTTTTAAGTCAGCTTGTAGTTGATTCCAGGAGAAAGGCGCAGCAAATCGGAATGCCTTTTTTCCCAGCTCAGTCCTGACTCTGGGAACAAACAACAAAAAGAAGCTCTGAGACCTGAGATTATGGTCTCCTGATCTCAGTTGGATGAAGTCTATGAGATATTGTGGCAGTAGACCTAAAACTGCCTTGTAAATAAGGAGATGCCAGTGTTTCAGTCTGCGCAAGGACAAAGAGGACCAGCCAACTCTTTCATACAGCAGACAGTGATGTGTGAGGGATTTTAAGTTTGTGATGAACCTCAACACTCCATGGTAAACAGTATCAAGAGCATGTAAGCTCTGAGATGAAGCGTGCATGTACAAAACATCACCATAATCTAACACTGGTAGAAAAGTGGCAGAAACTAGCCTCTTTTTGGCTTCAAAAGAAAGGCAAGATTTTATTCTAAAATAAAAACCCAACTTTAATTTCAACCTCTTCACCAGCTGGTGAATATGTGAGGTGAAAGAGAGGGACTCGTCTATTAAAAATCCAAGATATCTGTAATTCGAGACCCGTTCTATTTGAGATCCCTGTAATTTGGCACAAGCGGCAGATTGTCAGGCTTTGTTTTTGTGTTTGAGAACAACATGAATTTTGTCTTCTCAGCATTTAACACTAATTTTAAATGATAAAAATTATTCTCAATGAGAGTAAAAGCTTGTTGTAATTCAAATAGGGCCTTGTCAGGCGTTGAACCAGAGCAATATAGGACAGTATCATCAGCATAAAAATGAAGTTTTGCATTTGACACAGTTTGTTCAATGTTATTAATGTAAAGAATAAATAAAAGTGGCCCCAGGACAGATCCTTCTCCAACTGATGCTTGAAAGAGGATGCACGACACTGAATCTTTAAAATGTTTTGTTGTAGAAATTGAAAACAATTTTGATAAAAAGCTGAAGAATAAATAGCAAGGGAACGCGAATTTAGAGAAAGTAGGGGAACACAGAATTTTTTTGAAATGTGAATAGGTAGATATACAAAAAAAGGCTAATAAAGCTATCACTGGTGTCCCTACTCCACTTAAATCTCTAAAAATAACAATTGATTGCTTTATTGGAGCACTGATAACATACGATGTTAGTAACAGTGGTTTTGTGTCATTATGTTAAATAATTTTAAATAGATGAGTCCTAATAGATTAAGTAGATCAGTAAATGCACCTGTGGAAAATGCATGGAGCAACCAAACATGACGGTGTTTGGCAGGGGCTTGAATCCAAGCCTTGCCTCCATAACCACTTCTTTTTAAACTCTGCCAAACTGACACATGGGCTGGACCATGAGTCAAAAAGGAGGATGGTAACAGCACTCACGCAAAAGTGTGACACAAAAGGGTTTACAGGTTATGCACAGAAATCTTGTCCATCATGTGTTCTGTGCATAGCACATAATGAAGGTAAAGCACACACAACACACGCAACACCTGAGGCTGGGGTAAAGAATTTGCATTTACTCTGCATATTTCTGTAAGTTTAAAATAACTAATGTAGTAAGCAATGGTAACCACTAACAAGTGGTTAGAAAGTCTCCTCGTCTAAAACAGTGGTGACCTTCTCAGGTCATGTGATCACAGACAGGATACTTCCTGGCCTCAGCAATAATGCAACAAAATGTTTGGTTTAACCTGACGTCATTCTTCCATCCATCCGTCCATCCATCTTCTTCCGCTTATCCGGGACCGGGTCACTGAGGCAGCAGTCTATGGAAAGATGCCCAGATGTCCAGCTCTACCGAGGGGACCCCAAGGCATTCCCAGGCCAACCGAGAGACAGTCCCTCCAGTGTGTCCTAGGTCTTCCCCAGGGCCTCCTCTTGGTGGGACACGCCTGGAACACCTCCCCAGGGAGGGACCAGGAGGCTCCAGAACAGATGCCCGAGCCACCTCAGCTGCTCCTCTCAATGTGGAGGAGCAGCGGCTCTACTCTGAGCTCCTCCCGGGTGACAGAGATCCTCACCCTCTCTCTAAGGGAGCGCCCAGCCACCCTGCGGAGGAAACTCATTTTGGCCTCTTGTATCCGCGATCTTGTCCTTTCGGTCATGACCCAAAGCTCATGACCATAGGTGAGAGTAGGAACATAGGTGAGAGTAGGAACATAGGTGAGAGTGGGAACATAGGTGAGAGTAGGAACATAGGTGAGAGTAGGAACATAGGTGAGAGTAGGAACATAGGAGAGAGTAGGAACGTAGATCGACCGGTAAATCGAGAGCTTCGCCTTTCGACTCAGCTCCTTCTTCACCACAACAGACCGATACAACGACCGCATTACTGCAGATGCTGCACCGAGCCGCCTGTCGATCTCACGCTCCATCCTTCCCTCACTGAGAACAAGACCCCGAGATACTTAAACTCCTCCACTTGAGGCAGGAACTCCCCCACAACCTGGAGAGGGCAAACCACCCTTTTCAGGTCGAGAACCATGGCCTCGGACTTGGAGGAGCTGTCCAACATGTCCAACATGCACTGGGAACAAGTCTGACTTACAACTGGCAATGCGAACCAAACTCCTGCTCTGTTCGTACAGGGACCAGACAGCCCTTAACAAAGGGCCCCGGACCCCATCCTCCCAGAGCACCCCCCAAAGGACGCTACGAGGGACACGGTCGAACGCCTTCTCCAAATCCACAAAACACATGTGGACTGTGGGCGAACTCCCATGAACCCTCGAGCACCCAATAGAGGGTGTAGAGCTGGTCCACTGTTCCACGACCAGGATGAGAACCGCATTGTTCCTCCTGAATCCGCGGTTCGACTATCGGCCGAATTCTCCTCTCCAGTCCCTGGAATAGACTTTCCCGGGGAGGCTGAGGAGTGTGATCCCCCTGTAGTTGGAACACACCCTCCGGTACCCCTTCTTGAAAAGAGGAACCACCACCCCGGTCTGCCAGTCCAGAGGCACTGTCCCCGACTGCCACGCGATGTTGCAGAGACGTGTCAGCCATGACAGCCCCACAACATCCAGAGACTTGAGGTACTCAGGGCGGATCTCATCCACCCCTGGATCCTTGCCACTGAGGAGCTTTTTAACCACCTCAGTGACTTCAGCTTGAGTGATGGACGAGTGCACCTCTGAGTCCCCAGCCTCTGCTTCCTCAACGGAAGACATGTCGGTGGGATTGAGGAGATCCTCGAAGTATTCCTTCCACCGCCCGACAACATCCTCAGTTGAGGTCAACAGCCCCCCACCTCCACTGTAAACAGTGTTGGTGCTTCCCCCTCCTGAGGCGGCGGATGGTTTGCCAGAATTTCTTTGAGGCTGACCGATAGTCCTCCTCCATGGCCTCCCCTAACTCCTCCCAGACCCGAGTTTTTGCCTCCACAACCGCCCGGGATGCAGCACGCTTGGTCTGCCGGTACCTGTCGGCTGCCTCAGGAGTCCCACAAGCCAACCAGGCTCGGTAGGACTCCTTCTTCAGCCTGACGGCATCCCTTACTTCCGGTGACAACTTCTCATCAGTAAGAGACAAACAACAACCTTCCTCTCTGGACACTGAGGACACCAAACTGACCAAGAGGATCACAGCACTCACTGACTCACAGCAGTCAGGCTGCTGACCTGCACGGACACAGGTGCGAGCCTAGCGCCCCCTGTGTTTGCTCCGGGGAATACACAATACACACACATTTCATACACACAGCTCACAGGTTGTTACTGCAACTGAAGAACAACGACCAGACTCATCCTGCGCGTTTAACAAAAAGACTGTGATATCTGAGCAAGACCTGCCCTGGAGAGGGGCCAGGAGCAAAACTGGACGTTACAATGGGCTTCGGGAAAGAGCGACACATGCAGCAGTCACCAAACAAGTGTTTGTGTAGAGGAACTGCATAAGGACTCTCTCCCATGTGACACTGACAAGTTTGACAACTCTGACTCTGACTCGGACGAGAATACTGTTGTGTAACCATGACTTCACTTTTATTTGACTTTTTTTTTAATATGTGAATGACATTTTCCTTGATAACACTCATTTCCATATGTCCTTAATTCTGATGTCATCAACATTTAACCACGCCCACTAAACTGCGCCCCCTAGTGGCAGTGACACTAAACTACAATCAGGAACCAAATTAAACTCTGTCCCTCTGTGTTTTATCTTCTCTACAGTGAGGCCCAGTGTGTTCTCCTCACAGTTACAAAGGCACACATTTCTCAAAGAATGCATGAAGATGAACACATGAAGATGAACACATGAAGATGAACACATGAAGATGAACACATGACACTGCAAACACTGAGCACTGAAGTTTTTTACTATAATGAATATATAAAGATTATATGAAGCTTGATTATACGTATAACCAGCAAAATGTGAATAACATCCATAGATTACATAGATTAAGCTTTAATTCTTAGCATAAAAGCATAAGAAAACCAACCCTCGGTGTTACGTCTTACAATGACCTAAAGTAACAACATTTATAGCTTTTTAACTCATTCACCTCTTCAGCGGGCCTTTCCCCCTCTCCAGAACTTGAGGGTAGTGATAATGATGGGCCAGGAGAGGGTGAGGTAGCTCGACACATTGGTGTTTCGGGTTTCTCGTGCTCCACATTTTCTGATGGAGCAGGGCGTAAGTTGCTTTTAAAACTGCAAAGAGAGAGTAGCACAAAAATGGAAGATTTGTTTAATTTGTATTACTTTTTGTCATAACTTATATTTTTTTCACATACCACCTGTGCAGTACAAAAGTTAATAACACAAATTACCTAAAAACGTTTTTTAAATCTGTAATTACATTTTCTTACGATATAAATAACATCATAAATAATATTGTAAATGTGTACATACCGTCTTGGCTGTACATATGGCAGTAGAAAGGACATGAGTTGTGCATATCTCCAATCCTTTTGGGTGCCAGCAGCAGAGCCACTTGGGAGAGAGCTTTTTTTTTTTTTCTTCTTCTTCACAAAAGTATCTTGAAGCACTCTCCACCATGATTTGCAAAGGCTGACTAGAAAAAAAAAGGACAGACCCACATTATTAACAGAATTCTCCTCACAGGAACTGAATGGCCTTTAGCTATCGTCCAGGGCACTCAGCTGTCACAGACTCTGTTCACATGGTGTGTGCAGCCATTGAGGAGGCCATGATGGAGAAGTTCCTTCCCAGACCAACAGAGGACTCAGGGAATGAGATGGCAAGTGGCTTTTGAAAAAAATTGAATTTTCCAAACTGCTTGGGAGCAATCTATGGCAAGCATGTTGTCGCACAGGCGCCACCACTGTCGGGAAGTCAGTATTTCAACTACAAAAAGCCTTTCTCTGTAGTGCTTTTGGCACTTGCTGATGCTGACTACCGGTTCAGAGTTATTCAGGTGGGAGACTTTGGGAGAACGAGTGATGGAGGGGTGTATGCTGGGTCAGATCTAGGGAGAGGGCTGGAGAGTGGATCTCTTCATGTGCTCCTCTGCCTGGTGCTGCTCACCTGGGGATGCACCATTTGTCATGGTGGGTGATGCAGCTTTCCCACTAAAGACTTATCTGCTGAGGCCCTACCCTGGACAGAACCTCCCTGTAGACACTAGCGTTATGTTTGTCCATACTGCTTACCATTGTTACAGTACCTGGACTATCCAATAGGTGTCGTGGCAGTTACACATTAGTGGTATACTGGACGCAGTCTGTACCACATGTTCATATGGGCTACAAATAAATGGCTTGGCATACGTTAACAATGGACTGGTTATTATGAACAAATCTGCACTCCCTCACGACAAAAGAATATTCAGCTACAGACTGTCCAGAGCAAGGATGGTGGTCGAGAATGCCTTCGGTATTCTCTCGTCAAGGTGGAGAATATTCTTAAGACATGTGGACACACTGTGGCAGCTTGCATTCTGCCAACTTCCTGCTTGCTCCGACAGAGAACCAGAGGATGCTCGATGATGCTGAGCAGCTGGGTCAACACATGGCAGCAGTGCGGAACATGGGAGTGAACCGGGGATGTAGAGTGGCCTTTAATGTCAGGGAGCTATTCAACAACTTTTTAACTCTCCTGAAGGCAGCGTATCTTGGCAAGACAGGATGGTCTGAATTGTGTACTCAGTAAAGTGTGTTCATATTAGGTTGTAATTTAATATTCTGGCTTTGTCAATGACTGACAGTGTTGTCAAATGCAGGTTGATGTATCAGTAAAATTGTTGTGCATATTTTCTCTTGTGAATAAAAAAAATTAAAACATTTTGTATACTTTTTAAATTTGAAAAATCTATATCTGGACAATGTCTTCACAACATAGCAGTAACAAATGTAGTTGTAAATTAACACCCCCTTGTGAAAAAAGTTGTGGCCCTTGGAGATCGCATTTGCATAATTAATCACTGAGGATCACTGAGGACGACGACGTGGAGTACAGAGGACTGACACAGAACTTTGTGGACTGGTGTCAGCAAAACCACCTCCTGATCAACGCGGGGAAAACCAAGGAGATGGTGGTGGATTTTCGCAGACTGCGGTCTGCCGTCCCCTCACCGGTGAACATCCAGGGAACAGACATTGATAGAGTGGACTCTTATAAGAACCTGGGTGTTCACCTGAACAATAAACTGGACTGGACTCACAACACAGATGCACTGTACAGGAAGGGTCAGAGCAGGCTCTACCTCCTGAGGAGACTGCAGTCTTTTGGAGTGAAGGGAGCACTCCTGAGGACCTTCTATGACTCTGTGGTGGCATCAGCCATCCTGTACGGTGTGGTCTGCTGGAGCAGCAGCATCACAGAGAGAGAGAGGAGGAAGCTGGACAAAGTCATCAGGAAGTCCAGCTCTGTCCTGGGCTGTCCTCTGGACTCAGTGCTGGAGGTGGGCGACAGAAGGGTCCTGGCAAAACTGACATCCATGCTGGACCAGGAGTCACACCCCCTGCAGGACGTCTTGTCTGCACTGGAGATCAGCTTCAGTGACAGACTGCTCCACCCTCGCTGTGTGAAGGAGAGATACCGCAGGTCTTTCCTTCCTGCAGCTGTCAGACTCTACAACGAACACTCCTGACTGTAATCCATTCACCTGTGCAATATTGTTTTTAATATTGTTTAACTGTCAGCACCTTCTGGAAACCTGTGCAATATTTATATTTATACTATTATGTGCCATAATTATTTTATTTTATTTTATTTTACTTGAAGCACCTATTTTCTTGTAGTTTAGTTTTTTAGTTTTTAGTTAATTATCTTTGGCCAGACTGGTCTCTGATACACTGTGTGCTCTTGTGTGATACCACTGTGTGCTGTACTTATGCTGTTGCAACAATGCAATTTCCCCACTGAGGGACTAATAAAGGTTTTTCTTATTCTTATTCTTATTCTTATTAAGAGCCCATCCCACAGTACTCCCCTCTGTGAACTACAGACCAAGACATTCAGCTTTGTGAAAGGTTTGAATTAAAGTTTAAATTTAAATACAGCTTACATGTGGCTTTTTATCTCTATATGCCTTAATAGAAGTTTCACCACATGATAAATAATATTTGATACAAACATAGAAATACATCTAAACGTGGATATATTTTAAAAGACTGTGTAAACTACATGAACTAACTCTTTAAACTAGAGTTGACACAAAATAATACCATAGGCCACATATTTTGTACAGCAACTTTAATAAAAAAATATTTTATTTCTGTTTACAAAGAACTTTCATCATGCACACTGCTGGGTGGCTCTGTAGAAGTTGCGTACTCTATTTTTAGCATTCCTGTAAAATAACGTATTTATCTCTTAATAAGTAGGTAACTCACCATCCACTTACAAAACTCCTGCAATGTCACTCCAAGCCTTGTCCTTTTTTGTGTTGTCTTTATAATAAAAATGTGAGGTGTCGTATAAAATCTGGTGGTTTTCCACTTCCAGGATTAATCTTTTATCGTCCATGTCACAAATGACTCTGGACCCTTTGGTACATCTCTTTGTTAACACGAGTTACCAGTTGTGACGTAATGTTTACAGCGATGTGAGCGAGAGGCTGCACAGTGTTTTTATTTTGCAAATTTACCGGATCCTCTTCACTGGACCCGGGTCTGACTTCCTGTCTTGCTCGTTCTGCTCTGTTCAACTTTATGCTTGACGGATGCGGCGTCCGGAAAAAATAGACTTGATCCGTATTTCTGACGGAGTGCCGGACACAGAGACGAACTGCAACACAGTAAACTGACGCTCTGACTTGCATTGTGTCGATTTCCTGCAGGAGTTGTACGAGACACGCAATGGATTCAGTGTGAAGTGGGCTTTATATTTGCTCAGAATGAATGGAAGTCAATGGGCAAAGCCCACTCGTGGGTCATTGACATTTGACCCCACGGTCACGTGGGGGACCTCGAGAGCTTTCCAAAAATATATAATTTGTGGGTATAATGTAAACGGATATATTGTTTTTGCTAAAATTATTATTAGGCCCGAGCCCCGAGGGTGGGGCAGGGCCTATTGTGTCTGCACAGCAGTGCACGAAGCTTCATATATGGTAAAGTTACTTTCTGTATTTTATAAAAACAAAGCAGTTAGTTCTGCATACACCTTGCACTCACTGTCAGCAGACTTCAGTTTTCTAACTCTTACCCAGCTGGTGACAATGTGAAGAATGTGGTTAACTCACTAAGCTGCCAACTGCTGGCCAGGATATTAAAATGTTATTGGCAGGTTGACAGATTAGGCAACATGTTCTCTGTCTGCTTTTGTGATCTTGTGAAACCAGCACAGTGGAACTTCAGGCGTGGTTTCCCACAGTGCTTTCCAAACTGTTTCTGCCACATTCCTGGGAAATAAAAACATTCCCGGTCCTTTTACTGCACGCACAGGTAATGAGACAGCATTATTTTAATACAACAATAAATGTATTTAAGTGGGTCTGCCCCTTTGGACAGATATATATCATAGAAACTATCAGAGAAACAAACAGTCATATAGGCTTTATTATTAATGATTTATACTGCACACTCAAATAGGGGGCTCCTATTGGCTAATGAAATGCTGGCTGCAGAGAAGGTGTGTTTGATGAAGGATCTCAGTATTTTGAAGAGAATTTTATGACGGAAAGTACTTGGTCCGATTTTTCCCCTGGAGTTGTCGATCTTTATTGTCCCAGAGGGAAATTTGTCTTGGGCTGCTCACTGCTGCAAATTCACACAACTTTCAGAACAAACACACAACAACCAGCGCTCTGCCAACTCCGGTGATTCGAAACACCATCACAGGGAGCCGTCTGCACCGGGAGCAGCTCACAGAACACAGCCCCCAGGGACCGACCCAGGGCACACAGCAAAGCTGCAGGCAGAGAAGCCACCCAACCCTGGCAGAAAGAACCCACAGGACAGAGCCACAGCAGCCACGGCTGATCACTGCTCCCGGTGCAGAGGGCCCCCTCCGAGGAAACACTGGAAATATGACCTAATAATGGTAAAAAAAAGAGTAAAAGAATAGAATGAATAAGAGTGGGATAAAAAATAAAATAAAATAAAAATAAAAATAAAATAATAAAATAAAATAATAGTAATATAATAAAAACAAGAATGGAATAAAAAATAAATATAATAAATGAGAATGAAATGAATAAATATCAGGTAAAAGCTAAATTAAAAAGGTGGGTCTTGAGCCTGCTCTTAAAAACATTAATGTTCTCTGCAGCCCTGAGGTCCTCCGGCAGGCCGTTCCACAGACGAGGACCATACCACTGGAAAGCTGCCTCTCCATGCACATGGGTCCTGACCTTAGGAACTATCAGGAGGCCGGTACCAGAGGACCTCAGAGTCCGCGAGGGTTTGTATGGTAAAAGCAAGTCAGAGAGATAAGAAGGCCCAAGACCGTTAAGACATTTAAAAACCAATAAAAGAACCTTAAAATCGATCCTGAAACACACGGGGAGCCAATGCATTGATTCTAAAACCGGTGTAATGTGGGCCCGCCTTCTGGTCTTCGTCAGCACACGGGCTGCGGAGTTTTGTAAAAGTTGTAGAGGTGCAATACTCTTTTTGGGGAGACCAGAAAGCAGGGCATTACAGTAGTCAATACGACTGGTGATAAAAGCATGCATCAGCGTCTCCGTGTTGGCCCGAGAGAGAATGGGGCGGACTCTGGCTATGTTTTTCAGATGATAAAAATCTATTTTAGTAATATACTTAATGTGTGGATTAAAACCAAGCTCAGAGTCAAAAATAACGCCCAGGTTTTTCACTTGTGAGGATGGGTTTAAGGAAAATTCCTGTAGTTTAAATAAGAGTTTCTCTCTCTGAGCCTCAGGACCGATGATTAAAACTTCAGTTTTGTCCCGGTTAAGCTGCAAGCGGGGCCTGGACCTTTGAGTAACAGCTCTCAGAGCACTGTCGTGTAAGAAATAACAGACAACTGTACAAAAATCCTTTGCATCAATGCACCAAAGCATCTGCTCTTTGTCAAAAATTAACAAGAAACTTATTTTATGATTTGCAAAAGCGCCAAAAGGTTTTGAAGGCTGATCTAAGAAATGTGGCAAAGCAACTGAGAAAAGACTATAAATTAAAACTGTTTTTTAAAGACCAGCTTGTAATCGAAATGTAAATAATAATATTTTCTTCAATCTTGTTTTTTAAGGTGCAGTGAATTCCAATTTCCATAAAGGTAATACCAATTATGGATAGAAAAAATGTAAAAAAACGAGCTGCTAAGAGAGTTAGAGAAAGGAGGGCATCCTTAAGCAATGAAGCTGTAGATGCTTCATTTCAGACCGATGTCCTGTGGGCCATGGCTGCAGAGTCTGATTCAGATGATCAGTTAGATTTGGATCTTAACTCGAGTGATTCTGATGAAAACAATTTAGAGACTTCCTTGGCTAATTGGGCTGTTAAGTTAAATATTTCATTAATTGCAATTTGTGGTCTTCTCACAATATTGGATTTTTACCATTCCTCTTTGCCCAAAGATGCAAGGACATTGCTCAAAACAAAAACAACTTACAACATGCAAGTTCTCGCTGGTGGAAAGTTTTTCTATTTTGGTGTTTTAAATTCTCTTCGCAACATAATTAACAAAGTACAGGCAAAACTTCCAGATGGTCACATATTTCGGTTGCAGTTAAACATTGATGGTTTGCCCCTGTTTAAAAGTTCCAATGTCCAGTTTTGTCCAGTTTTAGGACTGCTACAGTCACAAAGGAACCCGTCTTCTTTGCCCTTTTCTGTGGCAACTCAAAGCCGTCCTCACTAAAGGAGTATTTAGGAGATCTGGTGTCAGAACTAAAAACTCTTGGCAAAGGCTTCATCATAAAGGGAAATTATTTTTATCTCTGTTACCTCAGTGATTTGTGATGCTCCAGCCAAAGCATTTATAAAGGAGATAAAGTCCCATACAGGCTTCAGGATGTGACAAATGCCTTCAGACTGGAGGATGGAATAATCATAGAATGACATTTCCAGAAATGAACAGCCCCAGGAGATCTGATGATTGTTTAACAGTATGTCTGATGAGGAACACCACCTGGCTCTATCTCCTCTCATGGACCTTGGCATTGGGATGGTATCTTGTTTTCCACATGATTACATGCATTTGGTTTGTCTTGGTGTCACAAGAAAATTATTGGATCTTTGGCACTTTTCTGGACCTGTGCGCTGTCAACTGTCTTCACATCAAAGTGAAAAGATTTCAAATGCACTGTTGGCACTTAAATATTTCATATCATCAGACTTTGCTCAGAAGCCTAGGCATTTGTCAGAGAGGCAGGTGGAAAGCCACAGAGTTTAGACAGTTTTTATTGTATACTGGCCCAGTTGTTCTGCATGATGCTCTAGAAAGTCCCTTGTATAAAAATTTTATGCTTCTGTCAGTATCTGTGTACATTTTGTCAAGTCCCACATTGTGTCAAGTGATGAATGACTTTGGTAAAGGTCTGTCTTTTGTCCAACATTTCAGTCAGTTACATGGTCCTGAGCATGTTGTCTACAATGTACATAGTCTAGTGCATCTTTGTGATGATGTGAAGCTTCATGGAAACCTGGACCTATTCTCAGGTTTTCAATTTGAGAATTATTTAGAGCATTTAAAACGAATGATTAAAACGGCCAACAATCCTTTACCCCAAATAGTTCGTAGGTTATCAGAAAGAAAACTGCCAGTAACAGAAAAAGCAGAGACAGAGAAAAGAAACTTACACAAAGAGCACAATGAAGGCCCCCTGCCTGATTTCTGTTTGAGAGTTGTTACAGTTTCAGCAGGCACTTGTTGGGAATGCAGAAATAAATGTCTCTAGTGTACGGGACAACTGTGTAAAAATAGGAAACAAAATAACTGTGGCAGTGAACATAATTTTGTGTGAAGGCAGTTCATACCTAGTCTATAAAGAATACAAAAATCACCAATCATTTTTTGACGATCCAGTCAGTTCATCTCAGCTTGGAATCTTTTTAATCAGTGATTTGTCAACAAATACCAGCCAGTCTTACACTGGAAAGATTAAGTTACAACACTTAAAGATCTATGTGAGATTTTAAAGCAATAAATTAAACATTTCTAAGAATTGTGAGGCCACACTCTGACTGTCACACACTGGTCGGCTTACGTGACGGAGCAGGGTTGAGAGGACGGTCTGGTCTCCACTTTGTGCCGCCGGGGTTTCTTCCAGAGATCATGCTGTGGTTCCTTGGGTGCGTCTTCCAGGGAAGCTCCATGTGTGTCAGCTGCCAGTCGGGTGATCCAAAGACACAGGATTCATGTGGGACCTTGTTTGTCTTATCTCCACTTTTCCAACTAATACTTGACGATGCAATGGATTGAGCATTAAAATAACTGGATAAAAATTGTGAAACCAAAAATCAATCATAGACAAAGCCAGGAGCAGAAAAGTAGGAAGGAAGCCGGTGAGCTTGGAGCCGCACCCTGTCATCGTGGGGGATGGGAGTCCCACGAGGCACAGAGCTTTGAGGAGACAACCTCCTGGATGCTTCACTTAACCCTTTGGGCACCAGATTTGTTTCTCTAAAATACAAGTTTTTGACATCCAAAATTCAAAACGCTGTGGCTTAAAAATAATTAGAGATAGTCTTACTGTAAATGAGAAAAATGTCAGTTCCAATCCAAACCAATCCAAATTTATTTATAAAGCGCTTTAAAAACAACTAGCAAACAATCTAGGAAATGCATTTGCAGTCTTATTAGACAGCGTAGGTTTTACTCAAAACGTAAATGAACCCACTCATTGTCACAGCCTGGACCTTGTTTTAACCTCTGGTATAGAGATTAGTGAGCTCACTGTCCTTCCTCATAACCCCATACTTTCACATCACTTTCTGATTACCTTTCAGTTTATACTCAAACACTTTACTGTTCCAATGAACTAAACCCAGATTAGAAGAACATTATCAGACCAATCTGTGTCAAAGTTTAAACACATAATAAAGCCAATATTTAGTACAATGTTGAGTGAGTTTGTTGAGAACAGCTCCCATAGCTCGAGTCCCAGTAAAAGTGATGAGTTTGTTGACAGCACCATGCACTCATTATAGACAGATAATGTAGATAATGTAGCTCCACTAAAACAAAAGGTTGTTAGGCCGAATCGAGTAGCACCATGGTTTAATGCTGAAACACATTCCCCAGTCTAGATTCTGACATTTTAGCCAACTATAGACCAATATCAAATCTCCCTTTTATTTCAAAAATCCTTGAAAGAGTTGTAGTTAAACAGTTATGTCGCCACCTACAGGACAATAGCTTATTTGAAGATTTTCAGTCAGGGTTTAGACCCCACCATAGCACAGAAACTGCATTAGTCAGAGTCACAAATGACTTGTTGTTAAGTTCAGACAATGGCCTGGTCTCAGTCCTGGTTCTGTTAGATCTCCGTGCAGCCTTTGACACCATTGACCACAGCATCTTACTCCAGAGATTAGACTGTGACATAGGGGTCAGAGGAGCGCCCCCTGCTGGTTTAAATCATACTTATCAGACAGGTACCAGTTTGTTAGTGTAAATGAACATTCCTCACAGTGCAGTAAAGTTAGCTATGGAGTGCCACAAGGCTCAGTACTTGGACCCATTCTGTTCATGCTTTACATGCTGCCTTTAGGAAACATAATCAGAAAACATGGCATTAATTTTCACTGTTACGCAGACGATACACAGTTGTATTTATCAATTAAACCTGATCAGAATGACCGCGTTGAGAAACTTAGCGCCTGTGTGAGAGACATAAAGACCTGGATGACAATTAATTATCTCCTCCTAAACCCAGAAAAAACAGAGGTCATTATACTAGGCCCCAAAAAGCTGAGAGATGCTCTGTCTGACCAGATAGTCTCCCTGGACGGTGTCAGTGTAGCCTCAAGTTCTACTGTGACAAACTTAGGAGTTTTATTTGATCAAGATTTATCATTTAAGGCTCATATAAACCAAGCCTGTAAAACAGCATACTTTCACTTACGTAACATAGCCAAAATCAGAAATATTTTATCTAAAAATGATGCTGAAAACCTTGTCCATGCGTTTGTTACATCTAGGTTAGATTACTGTAACTCTCTGCTGGCAGCGTGCCCTAAAAACTCATTAAAATGTTTTCAGCTTGTTCAAAACGCAGCAGCAAGATTATTAACAGGAACTAACAGGAGAGAACATATTACTCCTGTGCTAGCTTCACTTCACTGGCTTCCAGTTGAATTCAGAATTAGGTTTAAAATCCTTCTCCTGACTTACAAGGCCGTAAATGGTATGGCCCCATCCTACATTAATGATGTTATAGAGCCATACCAACCAAGCAGGGTACTGCGCTCACAAAATGCAGGGCTATTAGTGGTTCCCAGGGTTTCTAAAAGTACAGTTGGAGGTAGAGCCTTTAGTTACCAAGCTCCTGTTTTATGGAATCAGCTTCCAGCTCATGTTAGAGAGGCAGACACAGTCTCTACATTTAAGGTTAGGCTTAAAACATTCCTCTTTGAGAAAGCTTATGGCCAGGCCAGCTAGGAACAGGGTTAATTCCACAGTTGAAGCTAGGCTGCTCCAGGAGCTAGAAGCTGGGGGAAGTATGGTGCACTGAGCCTCTGTCCTCTGGTTTCATCTGCTGCTCCTCTTCTATCACTGTGATTAATATAATGAAATACTCTATATCTCCAATCAGTTCATTGCTATTCACAAGTTGTCCCTCTCTCCCGCTCCCCTCTGGGGAGTGGGGACTGTTTCAGATGCCTGGCTGCTGGCAGATGTCCCAGTGATGATTGGATCTTAGCTGACCCCATCTGTGCTCCTGTCCCGACCTGTGTGCCCTCAACCTCACCTCTAAGGATTTCCCGGATCTACCTCAACCCACTCACCTGTCTGGATGAGGCCCACCTGCTGCATCCTGGATTTCCCGGACCTATCTCTCTCCACCCACCTGTCTGGATGAGGTCCCTGCTGCAGCCCGGATCTCCCGGACCTATCTCGCCCACTTACCTGTCTGGATGAGGCCACCTGCTGCATCCTATGGACTTCCTCAACCTATCTCACCCACTCTCGTCTGGATGAATCCTTACAGAGCTGATATATGATCCTATAGATGAACTAAGGGACTAACAGTCCTAGATGCATTGCCTGTCCGTCCTGGGAGAGGATCTCTCCTTCAATATGGGCTCCATAAGGTTTCTTCTTTTTTCCCGTACCTGGGTTTTTTAGGAGTTTTTCCTTACCGAGAAGGAGGGTCTAAGGACAGGAGTGTCCTGGGTCTGTTTAGTTTAGTGTAGTTATTGTTTGTGCTGATTGTGTGTTAAGTCTGATTGTGTGTTTATGTTTGATCAACTGTTTGTGAAGCCCTTTGAGGCGACTTTTGTTGTGATATTGGGCTATACAAATAAATCTGAATTGAATTGAATTATGCAAAATAAGGCAAAAACAGTAGTTTATCAGAAGGTACAGTTTGTCTACAAGCAACCAGTTCTATCTGAAAGCTATTGTGTTGGTGAATTAATTAGTTGAGATAGCTGGAGAGCATCACAGATGTCTTTCAGATCATTAGAGGAGGTCTCCGATAACCAGTCCCAATTTAATCTCCCAGAAGAACAAACTCAGTATCTGCCTTCTTACACAGATAATCCGAAAGTAGAACGGTGGCTTCACGTGACGCTGAAGGTGGACGATAGCACCTGATTATAGTAAGATAACCACCGTTAGCGAGACGTAACTTAACAGCTAATAATTCAAAGTACTTCGGTTTACTGAGAGAGTCCACAAGGGAACAGTTCAATTGAGACTTTAAGTAGATGACAACCCCGCCTCCTTTGCCGACACAATCTGTCCTGAAGATGTTATATCCATCAATATTTATGATGTCATTTGTAATTGATGGTTTTAACCATGATTCTGACAGAACTATGACATCACAATCTGTTTGTTTTGCCCATATACGAATTGTGTCTATTTTATTCACAAGACTGCACACATTAAAATGAATGAAAGACAGACCTCTGAAGTTATTTAGATCCTCTGGGTTTTCAAATTGTTTCATTTCGGGCCCAAGACCAGGTCCAGGGCAGGGTCCAGGATTAGGGTGGATATTCCCAGACAAAAAGAGCAGCAGAATTAGCCAAACTGAAATCAAGCCACTTCTCCGCTTGTTACTGCAGGCCACTGGAGTGTAGTGAGACGTCACTGCCCTCTGCTGCTCACACCGTGAGTGCACACCTAGTGCACGCTGATTCATTTCAATGAAAAACCCAGTGGTGATCCGATGTGAAAACGGAGCGGTATCAGAATATGGAAAAATAACTGTACATGGGAAAATCCAAAAGGAAGTTTTAATTTGATCGTTATCCAACCCATTCATTGCGGTAGGCATCAACATGAAGCTACCTGCCAGGTATTACCACCAGACAAGCCACATTGTTGACAAATCTGCCTTAAAAATGTTTTGATGTAGTTTGTTATCAAGTTGTCCGATGCCGTATATTAACTGCTTTGGCCAGGGAGAAGCAACAGTCGAAATAACATTTCCCAAGCACTCAGACTTTCATAAACACAGACACAAGACAGCGTTACATTGACTTAGCCGCCATCTTGAATCCACTATAGGCCTGCTACATTCACCTAAAATGAACTACTACTACTATTACTACTACTGCTGCTGCTTCTACTATTACTACTACCATTACTACTTTTACGACTAATACTACAACTACTACTACAACTACTACTATTAATACTGCTAATACTACTATTACTACTATTATTACTACTATTGCTACTATTATTACTACTATTACGACTAATACTACTACTATTAATACTACTACTACTACTGCTACTATTACTACTACTACTACTAATATTACTACTACTACTACTACTGCTAATACTACTACTGCTAATACTACTACTGCTAATACTGATACTAGTACATAACATGATGACATTTCACTATTTGTGAATATTTTTTTTTTTAAATGGATGTTGGAGAAAGGTGGAGCGGTGCTGGTTGGATACTGAGGAAGAAGAGCTCAAAATTGATCTGCCAAGAAATACAACTCTCTGTCTTCCACGTTGTAATTTTCACTTGCTAGCTGTATAGCCCCTCTCAGCGAGAGTGGAGTGTGTTGCAGTGAGGAGAAGAGTTCAGTAAGAGAGGCAATGTCATCTACATACTGTATGAGAACAGTACCAATTAGGAGTGAGAGGTCAGCGAGGTCTGGTTTTAATGCCTGATTAAAATACCCCAGAGAGTATACAAATCCCATTGGAACGTGCGTATAGGCACACTGTCTCCCCCTGTAGGTAAAGGCAAACATGTTCATGCTCTCTGGATGTAGTGGCAGACAGAAAAATGCATTAGCCAGGTCAATTACTGTAAAAAAAAATGTGGTCAGGTGTCAGATTTGTCAGTGATACAAAGGGGTTGAGCACTGGTAGTGGTAATGGTTTGACAACTGCATTAATCAGCCTGAAATCCTGTACCATGCGATAGTCGGGTTTTCCTACCTTGGGTACAGGTAAGATAGATGTATTCCATTGAGTCACCAACTCCACCAACACAGCTGAATGTAATAGGCCAGTGATAGTAAGTAGTAAGTATTAATACACATTTGAAGGGGGATAGCCCCTCTCCTATTTGTGTCACTTGTCTCTGTTGGGAATCTGCTATATTCTGGGGAGTGACCAAAATTGTCAAAGAAGCATCCTTCTTTCTCCTTTATGATATAGATGGCAAGCCAATGCTCACCAGGCTTAAAAGATGGGTGTGTGTTCACAATCAACATGGCAGGGTATTTATCAATGTTGATTTCTGGTAGTTGGTCACAGACTAACACACCCACAAAGTTTACCACAATAAAAGTCCTCCTTTTAACAATACTGGTTAGCTTTATTGTGTTCATGTTACTTTTAGTAGTCCATTAGAACCTGTCTTCTTTTTGAAATTTCAATTACTGAGTTGAAAACAGAATAGCATATCAGGTTAACAGTGTGAGGGCGGGGGATCCTGAAATGCACCTTCAGCCTTACGTTGCCCATCTTAATCAGAGACACATTTCCTGAACTGCCTTCATCAGCTTCTAAATTAATACAGAAAAGAGTGTACCCACCTCCAAAATCTTTGCGGGTAATGGCTAGTGACCTGTCCCCTAGGTATCGGCCTGTGGTCTGTATCAGCTGGTACAGGGAAAGGAAAGGGAAAGGGAATGGTATTTATATAGTGCTTTATCTATGACACAAGTCACCCAAAGCGCTTTACACACAGTAGGGAAGGGGTATTTTATTCACTCAACTCGGTGGTGGTAAGCTACATTTTGTAGCCACAGTTTTCCCTTGGGTAGACTGACAGAAGCACACATCTGCGCCAACGGACCTTCCGACCACCACCAGCCACTCAATCACATTCACACCGGCTTCCTGGTGTTCCCCAGCGGTCTCCCATCCAGGTACTGACCAGGCCCTACCCTGCTTAGCTTCCGAGGTCTGACGGGATTGGGCATCCACAAGGCGGGATGGCCCCATACTGTAATACTGTCTAGCATACTGACCCCTCTGAAAATAAGGCTGAAATGGCTTTGCAGGGTAGGGATGTCCAGCCACATACAGCCCCGAAACTCTGTGTCATAGTGTTCAAAATTAAATGGGTTTTTGGTGTAGCTTACAATGTATGCCTCATTATCAACAAATCCTAAAATGACAAATTTGCGGATCTGACCCATGTAGAGATTCTCCTGATTGCACACTCTTGTTTCAGATGGGATCGAGAAAGTTTTCAGTGCCACTCTATCTATAGCATACTTGGCGTTGGTGTGCCAGTCTGACAGCAGGGGAGACTGCAACCTTTTGGACAAACAGGCTGGCCAACATGATCTTGACAATGTAATCATTGTTTGCGGGTCTCATCAATGCAAACTCATTTTTTGAACAGATAAACTTTAAAGATAAGTCTAAATCTTTAAACAAAAGTTTTTCTTGAAAACAACAACAACAAATCAGCGTGTATAGGGCCTATTAGCTCTACTATACAACTGATTTCTGTGTACCTGGCCCTCTCCTCCTGTCTTTTATTATTTCCAGTCACCGACGCTGCATTCATTTCCCCGCTCGTGTCCTTACAAAACAATGCAGTACTGAACTGCATATCCAATGTGTCTTTTCCATAATTTATCAGACACTCAATTATCCCATGATATGGGTAGGTGTTGGAAGACTGTGTTCTGAGTTATGATGTCAACTTGTGAAAAGAGAGAACATGTCAGGTAGTTCACCAAACCGACATCCGTGTTAGGTGCCAGGGATGAACCATCTGCATTTACAATCCTAACACACAGATACAGATGTGTGTTGTTCAGGTCCAGGTAATCTTCGCCGCTGCCTGATATGTGAAACTCAATAGGTCCTTTGTCAGTTATTGCTGAAATTGGTGGAATTTCAACGTATGTAGGTCTTTCAATTGATGTTTGTGTGTATGGAAGTGTAAACAGGTCCAGCTCTGTCTTGACACATTCCACAGACTGGCTGTGTATGAGAGCCATTTTTTCCTAGAATATATCTTTGAAGAAGGCGGCACGGCGTTTACCAGCTCTGCTCCCTCTGGATGATGAGCTCTTTCTGGCCGGATTACCCGTTTTGAATGATTCTTTACGTCTTTTAGGGACACGTGTTTTACACGTGCTGGGTGGTCTTTTTCTCGGTCTCGGTGTGTACACCAGGCCACTCCCCTCCTGCTTATTGGAGAGTGCACTAGTTGTGAGCTTCGTTACAACAGCTCCTGCAATGTTCTTTGCAGCTTTTTTCAGATGAGGTTTGAATATGTTATATCAGTCCTAAACAGCGGGAATACCATTCTAAACAAACTGCAAAACACATGGTGCGTGACTCGTCTGCGACATTTATACACCTGAGGAGTGGTACATGGCTGTCGCCCACCAGTTGATAATCCACAATGTCGCTATAAATAAATATATTATAGCTACTGCTGTGAATATCAGCAGGGTGCGGCGCTATAACCTGTTTCCCATAAACTGTTTCAGGGTGGATTATGAATACCTTGTCTGGTTTAAAACCTAGAATTTCAGCTAACCATCTTTTAAAAGTTAGACTAGAACTTTCTGCACCAGTTAAATAAACTCTGTTAGTAATATCATCTGTGTGTGTCTGCTCATATCCCTTTCTAAACACACCCTTCAATTTAGATATCCTCACTGTGTCACCTACATTAAATTTAAAACCCACAGTTTCTCGACCCTTTGACTTGTATATATTGTTAAAAACTGTCCTCTCATTATCTTTAGTCACTGCTGACGGCATCATTTTGATAGTCCTATGGTATGAGTTGTTATAGGCATGGACCAGATCCGGGACAACATCGATATACCTCCTTAAATTTACAGAAGTTAAATAATGCTACATATGGGTTTTAAATGTCCTGTTAAAGCGCTCCACTATACTTGCTTTTGTCTCATTTGCGGTGGAGAAATGACTAGTTTTATACTGATCCAATAGACATTTAAAATGCTTATTATAAAACTCTGTGCCCGCATCCGTTTGAAGTTTTATTGGGACACGCCCCTCCGCCAAAATGTCTTTAAAAGCATTTGTTACAGCAGGTCCCGTCTTTGACTTAAGACATCTAACCCACATTTCTTTAGAATATTCAGTCATGCCAACCAGATCAGCCTGAAATTGTTTGTCAACACCACTCACTAAAACCCTATTCCTAGGAAAGGTTCTTGCAGCTCTGGCGTGAAGCGTATATGCATCCTGTGCCAATAAGTATTCCTTCACATTTTTTAAACTAGTTGAAACACCTGACTTTTTGGCAGCATTATGGAGCTTGACCACCCTCCCGAATCCTCCTGGATGGGCAGGGTCAAAATAAATTTTCTCTAACGTGTTTTCCATTGCCGTAGAATGACACAAATGACAAATTTTAGATTGAAACAAGCTTTTTATTTATTTAGTAATGAGTAGGGCATAAGCACATACATCACTCAGACCATTTCCACACATTTGAAATCACACGCAGCAGGCCATTTGTTAGAATGTCATCACCCACCAATGTATCATACATCTGGCTGATTTTCTTCTCGACACTCTGTGCTTCCTTCAACCCATGTACAATAGTCTCTATAATGCCCAAGATTCTAGGGTTGGTGGCAAACACCCCATGCACCTTCAGGTATGTCTTGATGGCCGGGAAGAATCGTTCAATCCAGAGCATGTCCAGGATGGAGTAGTAGTGAGCCTCAAAGAAATACCCTGGGATCATGGTCAGACAATCATGATGCTTCTGGCTAGGATAGTCAACCTCGCATCCATAACACTGCATTTTCCAGTATTTGTAAAGTACGTTGTTCAGCAAATGAATCACTGCTATTTTAACAGTCTCCACAATCTTTTCAGACGTTGATCCTCCAGGGTTCATCCACTGGAGCAGTGCCTCATGGCTGTTGATCCAGGAGTCCACTTCTTCTAGCGGGGTGGAAAGCATCACATCATTCAGTATGGGAGAGGTAGAAGTAGGGTCAATGTCTGTGGTTTGTGATGGCGATGTAGTAGTATGGTGCCCACAGTCGCATACTTTAGAAAAAGGGGAAAAATGAAGTTAAGCAAACATTTCAAAAAAGAAGGAGATAACCATGTATCCCACACAACAATACCTACTGCTCATTTCTTATATACATCAGATGATGTATCATCAAATACAAGGCGTGTCCTAACATCCTTATAAGCCTGACTGATTCTGTCTCTCTTGATGGTGCTGTTAACTTCTCTAAACACACGCTGCATAGAGTGACAGTCTCCCCACTAAATAAAAAACAAATTTTTAAAGCACTCTTGGCACTCGTCCAGTGTGAGGAGGTATGGATGTAACCGCCAGTCTCCAGACCCTCTGGATCTAACCAGACCCTCTATATCCTCACACAATGTAATGAAAATAAAATTGGATGTATTTGTGATTCTTTTTGTACTTCTTTTGTGAATTCTAAAAGTGAGTGTTGTTTTTGTGTTTTTTGCAACCTCTGTGTTGTATTGAATGTTGTAAATGTGATTTTTATGATGAGGACCCCAGGAAGAGTAGTAATGGGGATCCTAATAAACAAACAAACAAACAAACTTTCATTAAACTTCATTTTATGTATATGGGACAGGCCTTGGGCGACAGGAGATGGTTCCTGTGATGTCATCAAGGCAGGGCATCTGGGCTTTGGGACACAGCCAGAGTCTCTCTGAGCGCCCAGCGGGCAGCGGAGCTGGACGCCATGACTGCAGTATTCCCGGCGTTGCTTTCAAGTTGTACGTGGGGGTGGGAAACGCACTTTTCCGGTGTGGCTTTTGAACTTTAGAAAATCAGTAAATTCTGACCTCTAGGTTGTATTCGATGCAAAATGTAGGTCTAAAAGGCTTTTAAAAGATGAAGAGTGTCCAAGCCTCATTGTTTTCACCTCAAAAAACTTGAATAAACGGTGCAGCCACGTTCCCTGAAGGCACCGTGAAGGTGGCAGAACCATCGTCGTCATTCCCAGGCTGTCACTCTCACTGTGGCCAGAACAGGCGCAAACACTTGAAACTGAAAAAAGATGAAAGTAAAAAAAACAAAAGAAAAAATCTGAAACCCCAAAAAAAATATTTGAAACTGTAAAAATATATATTTATAAAAAATGAGCATGAAAATAGATCTGCAAATTTGGTCTAAAATAAATATCAACTTTTGGAATACATTTCTGTATTTTTCAGAGTTCAACATTAAAACATGAACTTTCAGTTTCAAGTTTTTGTTTATGAGCTCCATTTGTGTTGGGGCTGTGATGGTGTTGTTTACATGTGTGTGATTAGGATTTAATGTGTGTGAGTGTATGTATGTAGGTGTGTGCAGCAGCACACATTATTACACAACACTTATTACTCCCAATCAAAAATGCATTTTGATTGGGAGTCAACAGCACCGCCATTGACTCCCATTAAAAAAATTAAATACCTTGAAATTGCTGTTTGACTTCCACATTTTTGTTTATTTTTTATTCACTGAAGCTAAAATCTCTTCAATGTTTTATGTTTTTCTAATATATTTTGTTCTGTAAAGCTACCACCGACTGTCAACGTCACCATATTTACACTATCATATATTATTACACACTGCAGGACTCCTTCCAGGAATAAAAACATGAGGAAAGTTGCAGGACATCAAATTCTTCCCCACTTAGGAAATCCTAAACAAAATCCTGGGAAAGTCTGGCTTTGTTTACACAGGAGCCATTTTGATTTCATCCATACTGTTAATGTGAAGTCATTTAAAAGTGACTTGACACAAAAAATAAAAAAATAATCAAAATCTATTTTGGCACAATTTTTGACTCTGCCAGGCTTAGATAATTCCCACCCCCCAAAACTGAATTGTCTTGGATGTAAAAGAAAAAAAAGCAACTTGCTTACCAAGAACACAGTGACTTTCCATGCTAAAACTGGCATTTAGTGGTTAAAATTTGCCAAAAAATACATATTTGATATGTGTGATGAGGACTGAAGTGGATAATGGCATTCATGGGGGAAAAAAGTATATAAACATATACAAATTTCTTTGCAACTTTAAAAATTACATTTTTAAAATTTTTTAACAAGGGATAAAAGAGAGCTTAACCCAGACAAATGTTCAGATTAAGACTAAACCAGGTCTAAAACAAGGAATAAAACAGAGATTAATCCAGACAAATGTTCAGATTAAGACTAAACCAGGTCTAATCCAGGGCTCAAGTCTAAAGTGGTCTATGCTTCAATACTGGAGCTGTGGTTTCAGCCTGGATCCACCAGAGGGCGCCACATCACTGACATTAACTCTGTCTCAGTCACAAAGAAAACAGTGGAGTGTGGTGAAGGAGGAGCGGCTTCTGGAGAGAAATAAACATTCATCTTTTAACTTTTATATTTCCTCAGAACAAAACAAAGCTTTTCTAAAAACAAATGTTGATTCCAGTTTGTGTGCAGCTTTTGTTTTTCCACAGTGTCATTTTTACAGCATACAGGCGATCTGTGGTGGGTTATATATAAGGTATAAAAGGTATAAAAGTAAATAAAGACTTCAATTACAAACAAACAAACAAAAACAGACCAGCACCAGTTTTAAAAACAAAGCCTGAAGAATGAAGACATTACCAAACATCAGCCTTCAGACACTGGAGGGTTAGACCAGGACCAGGACCAGGGCCAGGACCAGGACCGGGGCCAGGACCAGAGCCAGGGCCAGAGCCAGGACCAGAGCCAGGGCCAGGTCCAGAGCCAGGGCCAGAGCCAGGACCAAAGCCAGGGCCAGGACCAAGACTGGGACCAAGACCGGGACTGATGTGACAGGCCCCTCACCTTTTACCAGAATATTTAAAAATATACTTTAAGATTATACAAACAAACACAGAAATAAATTAAAGCAGCAACAAAAACAAGGCATGGTGACGGTTTCTCAACTTTTTCTTCCCTTTTCTCCAAAACGATAAAGAACAGCATTTTCTGATAATGTTTGGTAAATCAAATCTCAGAGATCACCACATCCAAGACCAAGACCGTAAAAAAAACACAAAAAAACAAACAAAACAAGACCAGTCTTGTATGGAGGATTTTAGGACCAGGTAAATAATAATAAAGGATTTAATAAAAGAACATTTAAATTGCTGTTTTAAATTGCAATTTAAAGTTTGTATTATTAATCAAAATTATAAATCACACTACTTATTTATCTTTTAAAAGGGCTTTTGGCAATTAGTTTATTAAAATTAGCATTAATTGCAGAATTAGTAATTGTATTTTTAAATTGACTTTTAAATGAACAATTAAATTGTTGTTTAGGAAATATTTAACAATTGCTCTTTCAATTTAAAGATTAACAAATTAAATTGCAAATACATTTAATAATTCTCTGTTTAAAGTTACACTGTGTAAGATTCCTGGTCTTGCGCCTCTAGAGGCCACAGGTGCCACTGCACCATCGCAAAACGTAAACACTAGGGCCCCTCCTCCTTCTGAAACTGTGCGAGCGTGCGTTTCCCTCCTTGTTTCAACTTTAGTTGACCTGCTGCTACCTTTGGAAGTTTGGACTGGATCTTCTATAGAGTTAGCGCTAGCGTTAGCTTATCAACAAATATCTCGCAATGGTCGCAGTAAAAACAACTAATAACTGTATGAAAAAGCACATTCTAAAGAAAAAATAAAGAGGCTAATTTACCTGCCCAACAATAAAGAAGCAAAAACGTGATCTGATTTGCAGCCTTCTCTGTCTCTCATCTGACGCCAGCAGCAAAAGTCTGTCCAATGTTGACTCATGTCTGTGATCTGGTACGGTCCCTTTCACATTTTCTTTTTCTTGCCTCGTCCGACATTGTCTTCATCTTCTTGTGTCCTTCGGCCCTGACGAACTGGTGAAAATAACAACGCTAAAAGTAGCTTTCTGAATATACTGCGCCTCAAGTCGTTCCCTGTCACGTGACTTTTCCTGAACAGCGGAGCGCTCCCGGCCAAGTTGCGAGGGCGGTTTCTCAGTACAGAAGCCCCGCTCGGAGCAACAGATCGCGCCTCAGGCCTTATAATCGCTCAAAAAATCACAAAAACAAGTCAGTATGCCCCACATATTTAGGAGAAAAGTTACACAGTGTAACTTTAAAGTGTGATTTAAATGTTCTTTTATTAAATCCTATATTATTATTTACCTGGACCTAAAAATCCTCCATACAACACAAACTGATGACTTAATGTATTTTTCAGACTATAAGTCACACTTTTTTCCCTAGTCTGGCTAGGGGTGCGACGTATAGACCGTTCTCAGTCACGTGACTTGGTTTGTTGGCGCTGCCATTTTGGATGCAAAAAGACGGCGTAGCCTGCTAGTGATTAGCGATCGTGCATAGAAATTGAGTTCATATTTACCACTTTCTACACCGGTTCAATAATTAACGTTAAGTCTTCAGGTTAGACAGCGATGTTTAGAGAAATGTTCACTTGTCGATGCTTAAGACCCTTATGATGTCAAAATTACGGTTTACCAGCCTTCAACACACAATCCGCTTTGGAATACAACAACATTTACAATTATTTAGTCAATCAATCGACAATCTTACTGTATAGGGGCACATTTAAAAGCTTACAAGAGGCAGAGAGCTCCTTAGAGGCATAACAATATTTAGTGGCAGGATGGTGACAGACCTTTAAATTGCACTTTAAAGTGCAACATTAACTTTTTTACTTCAAAAGACAGCTGGTAGATGCTATCACAGATATAGGACACATTAAACTATTTTTGATGAGTAAAACAAATTTAATTTGTTAGGCTACAGACAGCAGGACGGATCCAAATCGGGCCGTGACAACCGGCTTCTGCCATCCAACATGGCCGCTCCGTGCTTTTCCATGGAAATCACGTGATCAGATGACGCTGGCTGAGAAGGGTCTATACTCAGGTGCAAATTATCCACTGTAAACCCGGATAAGTTGAGTTTACTTAAAAAAAATTGTGAAAAGTGGTTGCCCTAAAAAATGTAAGTAATGAAAAACCAAAACTCAAGTCTTGAGTCTTTAACTTGAGCATTAATTACAGTAAACTTAAACAGATTAAGTGCAATATACTAAATGTCACATAGAACTTACTTAAACACATAAAGCACCATATACTACATTAATAGCAGATTAAAGTAGTTATTTTAAGTTATTTCAATTGTTTTGCATATTTGCTACACTTAAGATTTCAAGTTTATTCAGTCATCACTTTCCCAAGAGGCAAAAGAAAAACATGCTCGAAATTACATTAAAACACTGTATTAAGGTGTTGCAGTTACAATATATTTGCTGCACACATCAGAACACAGTCATGTACTTGGAATAATCCAGATGCAGGCCATTTCAGTCCAAAGGTAACAGCAGACTTGAAGAAGTTGGCTTGGATCAGGAGGTGGATCTAATGAGGTTCAGTCAGAGCAGAAGTGTGACAGCTGCTGGTCAGCTGCATCCTCAGGGCAGAAGAATACAAGACAAAAAACATGTTAATACTGTATCTGTTGTAATTACAAGACAGAGACAGAAATGTTATGTTTTTATAGTTAAATCTTGTGCATTTTAGAATTTAACACACACTAAGTCCTTTGTCATTTGTACTTAGGATTTACTTCAGAAAAGAAATAAAGCAGAAAAATGACCATTTATTTCACTGTACAGCTCTGGTCATCTCCTGCTCACAGTCATAGGCCTCTGTTCTCTGTTGGCGCAGTGATCTGGTAGCTTGTAACACAGTTTTACTCCTAAGATATTAAAAACAAAGTTTATACAGTAAACTGTCAAAGTTTAAAAATCTACCCTTTTTAACAATCCTGTGTCAAATGAATGTGATGTTGAGTCTTACTGTGTGCTTTTAATCTTCAAGACCTTGTCAAAATCTAGGAGAGAAGAAACAAATTAAAGGTATTAGCACATATTGCTCAAAGCACATTATGTTTTAAAATGCACCAACTTTTCATTTATCAGGATGTACATTCTAACATTGGTAGATTCTAAATCCACTGTACCACATGTATTTTGTCTGTTTTCAAAGTGTTCAAAAACAGAGGCTTAAACCTTTGGGCGCCAGATTTTTTCTCTCTAAAATACATTTTTTTGACATCCAAAATTCAAAAGGCTGTGGCTTAAAAACAATTAGAGATAGAGTCTTACTGTAAATGAGAAAAATGTCAGTTATGAACCAAAGATTATGAATGTAGTAATTATAGGCATCTAATCTGCATATATTTTGCATATTGTGACGTCATTATCAGGCGGCTGTGCTGAATTATGTATTTTTGTCTTTTTCTCCAATTAATAAATGAGTAGAAACCAGGTAAACTCTGAACCAACATTAGTAAACTATAACTATAACCTCTAATGTTCCATAACTAGTAAAATGTGAGGAAAGAGAAATGCAGAATCTGCAAGTTTGTCATGGCCTGGCCATGCTGTCCAGAAATATGGCTGATAGTATTAGTCGTTTGTTGAAGGTCCGGCTACTCACCACCAGAGGCCGCCTCAGGGTGCGTGAATGTGACATCACACAGTATAATGCTTATAATATGTTTAAGCTAAAGTTTTGAATATTTGAGTGATAAATTTGCTAAAGCTAAAAATTGCTATGAATGAATACTGTTGCTGTTATTTTACTATGATACTCATTTTTCATTTGTCACTAAGCTTGAGTGGAAATTTACCAGAAGTAAGTGAGGTCAAAGGAGTTCAAGTGGAAATTTACCAGCAGTAAAGTAAGGTCACAGAGTTCAAGTACAAATAAGGGCATCTGGTAAGGTCACTGAGTTCAAGTGGAAAATTACCAGAGGAAAAAGTACAAATAAGGGCATAGTGGAAAGTCCCAGAGGGCGTTGGTGTGAAACCACAAAATGTATTTAAGCTGTGAAAATTTTGAGATCGTGGTAGACTT
The DNA here is from genome assembly GCA_020698575.1 of Bostrychus sinensis. Taxonomy (NCBI): domain Eukaryota; kingdom Metazoa; phylum Chordata; class Actinopteri; order Gobiiformes; family Eleotridae; genus Bostrychus; species Bostrychus sinensis. The sequence continues at coordinate 4,625,140 of CM036244.1, read as the reverse complement.
TTCTACCACAGAGGCTTGCTGTAGTTTCATTTACTGAATACTGTTTTGCCATATTTTGGTCTGCCGAAGTGTGATTCACTGGCTTTTCTTGGCTTGGCATAATTCAAATGGTATTTTATGGAAGCGTTATGTGCTCAGATCATGCTGCCCAGAGTTACGCCCGAAGCCTGTTTTTGTGAATCTATCCTGGGCTTATTGGATGCGTAAACACTCTCAGGCCACGCTGTCTCAGGACTACGCCCGAGTGCCGAAATTCATGCTGAGTCAAGCAAGCTATAATCACAGATTAAAGCTCTGACAAAAGAAAGCAATAAATACACCCAAAAAAAGACATACACTGACTGCTTCACATTTTTTGCTGCCTCTATATAAAGAAAAGTCACTTTTAGTGATAGTTAATTGAGAAGAGGACCAGCTCAACAATCTTTGCTTCAGAAAGGTAAGTCTTCACTTCTTTTTCCCACTTTTCATATCTGAGTGGTTATCCAGCTTTGTGAGGTGAAGGGTTTTAAAGGGGTTAGTTTAGTGGTCCACCTGGGACTCACCCTCAGGAAAAGTTAATTTTGCTCTGCTACTGAGACAATTCGACATCATTCAACCTGAGGAACCAGAGGTGGGATCCGGGCACAGAGCAGTAGTTTAAAACACTTCTCTGAGCTTCCTTACGAGCTGGGACAAACCCAGTATAAAGGTATTTTAGCAGAGCAAATAGAGACTGCCCCCGCCTAAACACAGTAATGCAGTCGTTGTATCGGTCTGTTGTGGTAAAGGAAGTGCTGAGCCGAAAGGCAAAGCTCTCGATTTACCGGTCGATCTATGTTCCTACTCTCACCTACGTTCCTCCTCTCACCTACGTTCCTACTCTCACCTATGTTCCTACTCTCACCTATGGTCATGAGCTTTGGGTCATGACCGAAAGGACAAGATCCTGGATACAAGCGGCCAAAATGAGTTTCCTCCGCAGGGTGGCTGGGCACTCCCTTAGAGAGAGGGTGAGGAGCTCAGTTACACAGGAGGAGCTCGGAGTAGAGCCGCTGCTCCTCCACATTGAGAGGAGTCAGTTGAGGCTCGGGCATCTGTTCCAGAGCCTCCTGGTCCCTCCCTGGGGAGGTGTTCATGTCCCACTGGGAGGAGGCCCCGGGGAAGACCTAGGACACACTGGAGGGACTACATCTCTCGGCCTGGGAACGCCTTGGGGTGCCCCCGGTAGAGCTGGAGGAAGTGTTTGTAACCCGGATAAAGCGGAAGAAGATGGATGGATGGATGGTATTAAGGTCCTTATGCAACAGCCATCTGTTCAGGAGACTGACTTCATGCATATACATGTTTCTTCACAGGACATTAACATTATGATCTTCTGTGTAAACTGTTGAAATTATCATGTTTAATATTGGTTGAACATGTGTTTATTTATTGTCATGTGCTCAGTCTGTGTGGTATCATTATGATAGTCTTATTCAGTATAAACGTAAAGTTACTTAAATATCTGGTGTAATTGAAGTGGAGTGTTAAAAGTGATTAGCCATGTAAGGTGTTCGGTTGTGTAAAGTGATATCTGACGCCTTAACGTGAAAGACCACCCCCAGAGACGGCAAAGGTAAAACCCCTCACTTTCTCTTTGTTGTAGGAGTATTGGACCACTGCTGAAATTCTATCAAAAATGGACATTCCTTTAGGAGACGAGAAGTCTGCTCTTACCCACCAAGGACACAAAACAAAGACATATATCTGTCCTATACGAACTGCAGACCAATAAAAATGCCAGAAGAGGCCTCCTCGCTTCTCTGATAAGAACCAGATACCTGGCACATCTCATCTGTTTAAAAGACTTTATGTGCATTAACATGTTACTTTACAGGAAAATGTCATAGCTATGTTTTGTACAAACTTTTGAATGTAACATGTTTTTAAAGGTACGTAAACTGAAGTGGAGTAAGACACATTTCTTTTAATGGCAAGAACAAAGTCCAGGCAATCAACAGCTATGCCCTGCGGTCATCAGATCCCTGCGGGAATAATAATCTGGCCAAAGGAAGAGATTCAGACCACAGATGTAAAAACACGGAAGCTCCTGACCATGCATGGAGGGTTCCACCCCAAATCCAGCCCTGAGACTGTACACTAAGCGCAAGGAAGGAGGCAGAGGACTGGTGAGAGTCAGAACCACTGTCCAGGATCAAACATCCAGGATCCTTGACTACATCAGGAAGATGGCCTCAATGGACAAAGTGCTCAGTGAATGTCTCAGGCAGTGGAAAACAGAGGACGAGGTGCTGGAGGAACCATCATGGGAGGAAAAGCCCCTACATGGGATGTACCATCGACAGATAACTGAAGTGGCTGACATCCAGAAATCCTACCAATGGCTAGAAAGGACTGGACTGAAGGACAGCACAGAGGCACTGATCATGGCTGCACAGGAGCAGGCCTTGAGCACCAGAGCAATAGAGGCCCAGATCTACCACAAGACAAGACCCCAGGTGCAGACTGTGCAAAGAGGCCCCTGAGACAATCCAGCACATAACTGCAGGCTGTAAGATGCTGGCAGGGAAAGCATACATGGAGCGTCATAACCAAGTGGCTGGTATAGTGTACAGGAACATCTGTGCAGAGGATAGTGTACAGGAACATCTGTGCAGAGGATAGTGTACAGGAACATCTGTGCAGAGGATAGTGTACAGGAACATCTGTGCAGAGGAGAGTGTACAGGAACATCTGTGCAGAGGATAGTGTACAGTAACATCTGTGCAGAGTACAGTCTGGAAGTCCCGAGGTCAAGATGGGAAACACCTCCAAAGGTGATAGAGAATGACCGAGCTAAGATCCTGTGGGACTTCCAGATCCAGATCCAGACAAAATGGTAGTGGCGAACCAACCGGACATTGTGGTGATGGACAAACAGCAGAGGAAGCCGTTGTGGTTGACATCGCAATACCAAGTGATTGTAACATCAGGAAAAAGGAACACGAGAAACTGGAGAAGTACCAAGGCCTCAAAGAAGAACTTGAGAAGGCCTGGAAAGTGAAGGCAACAGTGGTGCCCGTGGTCATCGGAGCACTCGGGGCAGTAACCCCCAAACTGGAAGAGTGGCTACAGCAGATCCCAGGAAAAACATCAGACATCTCAGTCCAGAAGAGCGCAGTCCTAGGAACAGCAAAGATACTGCGCAGAACCCTCAAGCTCCCAGGCCTCTGGTAGAGGACCCAAGCTTGGATGGATGAAACCGCCCGCGGAGGGCGAGAGGACAATTTTTTTTTAATATATATATTATTGTGAATAAACCAGCTGTTCCATTGTTATCAGTAAAACTAATATTTGATTTAAACAAGTGTCATATCTTGGGACACATGTGGCTCATTTTTATGAAATATAAAAAATATATACTGCTCATAGCTCCTTTAAAGGTTCTGTTTGACTCTGATGCTCTGGCTCCAAACCAGACTAAGTTAACAGTGAGTTATTACTTTCATCCCCAAACAAACTCTAATCCTGTACAAAGTTGCGTCATGTTTCCAAAGTTGTAGTTCCCAGGTGGGTGACCCAGTGTTTACATCAGACTGAAGTTTGTCAAAGTCATACACTGTTGATGTTTTCCTCTCTCTGAACTTGTTAGTGTGAAGCTTTGGCAGTTGTTGCATCAGGTGTCTCTTGTTACTGTTCACACTGGGATCACAGCTTCTGGTTACCGTGACGACCGCGAGCCCCCGATGCTGCAGCTGCAACAACAATCTACGCACGCTGCAGTCATTAGCTTCCATTAATGGGACACACGCTGCCACTGCGTCATGGGACAAATTACAGGTGTGAACAGTGTGAAGGCTTAATGACAAACACTGTGACCTGAAGCACACTTTTACTTTTCACTCACTTTACCAACTTCAAAACACCAAAACTTTAAGCCAGATCAACTTTAGCAACAACTGATAGAGTCCTAACTTGTGGACCTGTTTACCTAAAACTAGATTACAGTGATAAATGATTTTCAACATTATTTTAACACTAAAACCATGACACAAAAAGTTATGTATGGACAAACAAATATGGGAATAATGGGAATATTCATCATTTATAAAGTTATTTATAACAGATGCAAACATAGTGGGGTGAAATAAAAGTGATATAAAGGGGCTACATTATGCTTAAACTATTTTTGGGCAAACTTCTTTACAAACTTTAAAACATTATCTGACTACAACAGAAAGTTTAATAAGTACTCTACAGCTGCCATAAAGAAACAGTGATGCTCTTTTCAACAGAACCATAGAAAAAAAAAGCTTTTTACTTCCCTAAACTTTTTGTATGATGTCATTTTGAAAAAGCTGTGAGGAATCAGTGGAAACCAGTGAAAATGTCAAGATTTAATCATGTATTTGTTTTTAGTTTTAGTTTAGTTTTTGTCAACTAAATCTACAACAGATTTAGTTAAACCCAAATATGTATTTGTCTTTTATTTAATGTTACAACCCTGGCTCTAGGGGGCGCAACCGAGGAGGACACACCAGACTAAAAATAAGGTTTAACAAAATAATCTTTATTTAACCAATGAAACTGATTTAAATATGATCAAACTAAATTGGACCAAATTAAGTTTACTATGAACTAAGGGTTAAAGTGCCATGTTATCAGTAGCGTAGTGGTGTTGAAGGGGAGTGGTAAATGAATGTGCAATGTTGTAAAACGAGCAAAACTGAGTAGAAAGTCTCATGAAGCATAACTGTACTAAGTAAGAAAAAATAGTTAACCAAGCGATACCATAACTCAAACTAAACCCAACCAAAAACAGAGCAGACGGTGCCAGTGTCTGTGGTCTTCACATGGTCTGTCCTACCTCGTACCTGCTGACTGTTGTATGGGCGTTACCTAAATAGAAACCTGACCTGGACATCCTGGGGCCCACCGGCATGCCAGGCCAGATAAACTACCCCGAGTGCCCACTAGGGGGCATCACATTTAACAACAACCTATATGTTTTATATTATATTAATGTTTTATACAGGCACTGGTCTGCTTTAATGACGTGATATGGTCACTGCTTCAGCATAAAACCTAACAGAATATTTTATGACGGTTAGCAGCAAACAGCAGTAAACATTCAGGTGCATTATAATTACTCTAACACACATTCACAGAACTGGGGCTGCATCAGTAACTTTACACACACATGTGCCTCACACACAGCCTCTCCAGACATCAACAGCTCCTCGGGACAAATACAGCCGCTTTGCTAACTTTTATTAAGCTAACTGATGCCCATATCTCTCTGTCCTTTTTTGGACACAACGTGGAGTTAGTTTAAATCTGATTCTGTTTAAGTTTAGGTCAGAATTTGCTTTTCAAAGCATGCGTAATGGAGAGGAGCAAAGACACGCAGCGCATCGAGAGAGGGAGGGATGAAAGGAGAGGAGCGGGGTCACAAAACAACGCATTTATCTGAATCAAAATTAAACCTCAAGGTTCACTCACCGCGGGATGAAGTGCAGAGAGGGAACAGGGTCTGAAGAGGTGGAGAGGTGTTTCTGTCCTGCTGTGGTCAGGTGGGCAAACATCATAATAAACCCCCAATAAAGCGTGGCTGGTGCTCCGTGATGACGCGGTACGTCCTGACCCACTTAAAGTCCCAGTTTGAGAATATGAACGATAACAGCGGTCTTTGATTGAAGGGGTACCAATTTATTCATTAGGCTTCGAGCATCATTGCTTTAGGATCTTGTCTCCACTCGTTCTGTCTGCTCATTTTCATTTTGTTTTTATTTGTTGATGAAAATGTCAATTAATTTAGGCATAGTTTTAGTCCTTATTGATTAATTTTATTTAGTTTTTGTTTTGTTTTTGGCCACAAAAATATGCTGTTGACGAAAACTATGATGAAATATACTCATCAACAAAATGAAAAAACTAGTGGAAACAGAGCTGTACACCATTTTTTGATAAATGAATGAGAGCAGACTGGATGAAGAGGGTTTGTTGATTGGTCAGTGCTTCCTGGAGTGGGAGAGGTGGAAGTTTATGGAACCAAGTGTTCTGAGGCCTCAGAAACTCAGTGCCAGAGAATACAGGACTACTCAAATTAGTGTGAATGAAACAAAACACAACTCCAGGTCTGTTTTTGATGAGGAAACAACATTATAACATAGTAGAAGTCTGTCTTGCTCTATGGCTCAGTGGTAGAGCTGCAAGCACATTTCCAGGGCAACTATAGCCTGCCTCAGCATTTGAGTCCGGGCTCTGACAGTTTGCTGAATGTCTCCTCCTGCTCTCTCCCGGTTTCCTACTATACACTGTCCAATAAAGCCTAAAAATGGCCAAAATATATCTTACAAAAACAAAACAAACATTAAAGCTGCAAGCGACATTGATAGGCCCTCGCCGGCCACAACCGGAGCTGGGGCAGAGGAGAAACTATTTTGCCAAATTTGTAGTTGGTGCCTTTTGATAAAAAGTGTGTGTGTGCTTCGCGCACTTTGGGGCAGTGCGCTGTGCAAACACAATAGGCCCTGCGCCACCCTTGAGGCTCGGGCCTAATAATAATAATTTTAGCAAAAACATTATATCCGTTTACATTATACCCACACATTATATATTTTTGGAAAGCTCTCGATGTCCCCCATGTGACCGTGGGTTCAAATGACCCATGAAGGGCTTTGCCCATTGACTTCCATTCATTCTGAGCCAATACAAGTATGTGGCTTCCATACCTGAGGTATATATGTTTGTGTAGTACTTGTTTCCATGAGTGTGTACATGGGAAAGCACTTTGCGCTTTGTTTTTGTGCGCTTCGTGCACTGCTGTGCAGACACAATAGGCCCTGCGCCACCCTTGGGTCTCGGGCCTAAAAAGACATGGTGCAAAAGCTCAAAAAAGTCAATTCTGCAAAATAGAACCCTTTTAAATTAGCAACTTAAACCAAAATTTACACTAATCAGTCATAACATTATGACCACTGGCAGGTGAAGTGAATTAACACAGATCTGGCTGGAATGTATTGGGCCAAATCTTGTCCTCAAAGTTGATGTGTTTGAACCAGGACAAATGTGGAAGCATAAGGATGCAGCTCTTGTGGGGTGTTCCCGCTCTGCAGTGGTCAGTATTTATCAAAAGTGGCCCAAGAAAGGAACAGTGGTGACCCGGCGACAGGTGATGCATGTGGGGAGTGAAGGCTGAGGCCCGGGTGGCGTCCTCCAACAGACGAGCTACTGTGGTTCTAAATGCTGAAGAAGTTAATGCTGGTTCTGATAGAAAGATGTCAGATTACAAGGTGCATCAGTTTGTTGTATGGACATAACAGGCGTCTATTAGGCAGGTGGTCATATTGTTTTGCCTGATCAGTGTACAACTGAAGTAGGTGATATCATGAATTTTTGAATGTCTCCTGCTCTCTTGACTTGTCTGTAGCAGCTGTGACCTGTTGTTTTAACCTTTTCCATATTGGGACATGAGATGTTAGTGGACATGTGTCCACTGTCTCCTAGGCATGAAAGGTGAACCCTAACCAGCTGATCTTAGTCCATCCTTGACCAGTCTCTATGTAAACCCAGGGACATTTACATCTCCTGTATCCTATATAAGCTGTTGGGACACAGACACTCGAGGGGGCAGACTTGCAAACTATGTAGGAGTGAGCAGTAGTAGTGGGATCTGTGTCATCTCTGTCTGCTATGTCTGTTCCATTAAAGCAACCTTACTGACCACCATTGCACTATGGCCTCGGTGTTCCCTGCTTCTCTGTTTTTCATGATATCAGTAGGGATTCTCTAAAAACAATGCTCTACAAAGGAAGAACACAGTATCTACAGTGACAGTGAAACTAAGAAAAATGACTTTAAAGTTTTGACGTTATCCCTCCGAGTATGTCACAGGTAGATTAATGGTAGTGTATTCATATAATATCATCTCATAAATAGCTTTTTATCTTGTGAAGCTGTGGGTTTGTCTTCCTCAGGCCTGGTAGAAGGAAGATGGCCGCTGCCCAAGTGCCTCATGCGTGGCATGAACCAGGACGATGTAGCAGCTGTGGCTACATAAGTTCTCATTCAGCCGTGAATACCAAAGTACTGCTGTAATTACCTCATTAGTATTTCTATTAGGGTTGGGGTTTTAACATGTTAATCACAATTAGTTATTACAAAGAAATTAACGCAAGGTCCATGAGAAGGTCACAGGAGGAGCACAGAGGAGGAGAGAGAGGAGACAGGTCCACGAGGAGGTCACAGGAGGAGCACAGAGGAGGAGAGAGACAGGACAGGTCCACGAGGAGGTCACAGGAGGAGCACAGAGGAGGAGAGAGAGGAGACAGGTACACGAGGAGGTCACAGGAGGAACACAGAGGAGGAGAGAGAGGAGACAGGTCCACGAGGAGGTCACAGGAGGAACACAGAGGAGGAGAGAGAGGGGACAGGTCCACGAGGAGGTCACAGGAGGAGCACAGAGGAGGAGAGAGAGGAGACAGGTCCACGAGGAGGTCACAGGAGGAGCACAGAGGAGGAGAGAGAGGACAGGTCCACGAGGAGGTCACAGGAGGAGCACAGAGGAGGAGAGAGAGGAGACAGGTCCACGAGGAGGTCACAGGAGGAACACAGAGGAGGAGAGAGCAAACTGGAGAGAAAAAGAAAATACAACGTTCAGGAACAGCTTGGTATTTGTTCTTTTCTGCGTGAGGATATGGAGATTACAGGATTATTTTCACAACATGGAATACTTTTATGGAAATATATCTTGATATTTACTGTGGATTTATACAAACTGATGGAGCGTTATCCTGGATTGGACTGGTTTTGGACAGAACCAGTGTTCAAAGGTAAAAGTCTGTTTTTAGGTTTGGACACTGAGGAATCGTCATTAATTACACATATGTCCTATTTTAAGCATAAAGTTAACTTAATTCCCATTTTGTACAGAACAGAAGCTTTCTAACAATGTATATCATGGCTGTGTTGACAAAATAATAACCGTGCAAATTATGTTTTCGCGGAGTTTCTTTCTGAATCTGGTCGCCGCCAGATTGAATGAGGTTAAACAAATGTAAATCTTAATACTCCGTATCTCAGCAAATTTGCGACTTTTTAAGCCTTAAATTTTGATTTATAATTTTAGACTTGTAAACCTCTACGGAAAGCCGACTTTATTGAAGTATTTATTTTGCCTTTTCACTAATCTGCGTCTCTCTTTTGCCTACTCACATGGACAACAGTTGTTTTCCATATTTAAAGGTCTGTCACCATCCTGCCACTAAATATTTTTATTCCTCTAAGGAGCTCTCTGCCTCTTGTAAGCTTTTAAATGTGCCCCTATACAGTGAGATTGTTGATTGATTGACTAAATAATGGTAAATGTTGTTGTATTCCAAAGCAGATTGTGTGTTGAAGGCTGGTAAACAGTGATTTTGACATCATATGGGTCTTAAGCATCGACAAGTGAACATTTCTCTAAATATTGCTGTCTAACCTGACCACTTAACATTAATTATTGAACCGGTGTAGAAAGTGGTAAATATGAACTCAATTTTTATGCATGATCGCTAATCGCTAGCAGGCAACACTGGCTTTTTGCATCCAAAATGGCAGCGCCAACAAACCAAGTCACGTGACTGAGAGCAGTCTATATAAAGAGATTATTTGGCACAGAGACTGAACAGAGGGTTAATAGTGTCTTCAGTTTTAAACTTGTATCACTGAGGACCTCATGTGGACAACCAGCTGCTCTGCACTGGTAAAAAAAAATGGCTCTACATTCTACATAAAAAACAGCTGCACAGAGCTCAGTGAAGTCTTCTGTTTCTCCTCCAGGGAGAGAGAAGTCTTGGTGTCTACTCCTGTGACCTTTCATTGACCATTTCATTGAGTTCAGTATCTGCTGTAGTGTAACTACTACAGACCACTCATCCTTCTGAAAAGTGTGGCCAAGAAACTTCCCATGTGGTGATGGTTGTCACAGAAAGTCCAATTTTAAGCAAATGTCTAAAGAAAAACTCTTTTTACCTTAATTGATGGATGTAACGATTCTTCGTAAATCAGCTAAAAATTGATGCTAAAGAGAAAAACTTTGAATCGGTGTGGAAAAAAATTAATTGCGATGTCCCTTTAAAACAGCGTGCAGGCCACCAGAGTATAATGGTGCGTAATCTGGCTCACATGTTTGGTGCTAGACATCATTACCTGGCCATTTTACAGAAGAGAAACATTCATTTATATCAAGTTTTAGTTTACAGGACTCGAACATGAAAAGCCCTCACCTCTGTCACTCACAGACGGAGGAGGACACACAGCGTCCTCATTCACAAGGGAACAACAAAAACAACAACAACAACAACAACAACAAGTCCATAGCAGGAGAGACACATCTGAAGGTTTTATTTAGGCTGCACCTCTTTGCTCCCAAACACTAACTCTAACAGCAAAAGACAAATAAGAGGAGTGAGAGCCACAAATTTAACAAATTTAATAAAAATAACTTGTAGACCTAGTAATAATATTAATAATAATAAAAACAATGACGTAATTAAATGTGGATTACTAAAGATTAGGTCCATTTCCTCTAAATCCCTGTTAGTTAATGAATTAATTAATGATAATAAACTTAACCTACTGGCCTTAACAGTAACCTGGCTACAACAGGATGATTATGTGAGACTTAATGAAGCTCCTCCCCCAAGTCATGTAAACTTTCAGACAGCGAGGAGCACAGGCGGAGGCGGGGGAGGCAGTAATATCACAGTCTAGTTTACTTCTTAGCCCCAAATCTAAACACACATATAATTCCTTTGAAAGCCTCATACTAACTATAAATCACCCAAACTGTAAGAAACAAAAACCAGTTATGTTTATAATCATCTACCGACTCCTGGTCACTATTCCGAATTTTTAATTGCATTCTCTGACTTTCTATCCAGTACAGTGTTAGTACAGTACAGTATCCAGTACAGTGACTCAGATAAGATTGTAATTGTAGGGGACTTTAATATTCATGTTGACGACAACAGCGACTGTTTAGGAAATGCATTTGTAGTCTTATTAGACAGCGTAGGTTTTACTCAAAACATAAATGAACCCACTCATTGTCACAGCCTGGACCTTGTTTTAACCTCTGGTATAGAGATTAGTGAGCTCACTGTCCTTCCTCATAACCCCATACTCTCACATCACTTTCTAATTACCTTTCAGTTTATACTCAAACACTTTACTGTTCCAATGAACAAAACCCAGATTAGAAGAACATTATCAGACCAATCTGTGTCAGAGTTTAAACACATAATAAAGTCAATATTTAGTACAATGTTGAGTGAGTTTGTTGAGAACAGCTCCCATAGCTCGAGTCCCAGTAAAAGTGATGGGTTTGTTGACAGCGCCATGCAGTCTTTAAAGACAGCTCTAGACAATGTAGCTCCATTAAAACAAGAGGTTGTTAGGCTGAATCGAGTAGCACCATGGTTTAATGCTGAAACACGTTCCCTTAAACAAGCAACCTGTAAATTAGAAAGGCTATGGCGTCACTCCAGCTCAGAGCAGTCTCTGAATGCCTGGAAATATAGTCTTTTAAATTATAAAAAATCTCTGCGTGAGGCCAAAACCAGATACTATTCAACTTTAATAGAAGAAAATAGGAACAACCCTAGGTTTGTGTTGAGCGCTGTAGCCAGGCTGACCACCAGTCACAGCTCAGTAGAACCCTGTATCCCTGTTACTCTCAGCTGGCAACACTTTCTTACATTTTTTAACAACAAAATCACAAGTATCAGAGACAAATTAAATAAAATTCTCCCTACGATCAGCTCAGAGCAAGCCAAAGTTGTAAAAATGGAGGCCACTATAAAACCATCTGTAACGTTAGACTGCTTCATCGGTGTAGATCAAACTGAGATAATGTCAGTCATTATGTCCTCCAAAACCTCAACTTGTCTTTTAGACCCAATTCCTACCAAACTTTTTAAAGAAACTCTTCCCCTAATTAATGAATCTATACTGAACATAATAAACACCTCCCTAGAAACAGGTTATGTGCCACAGTCTTTTAAATATGCAGTTATTAAACCGCTTCTGAAAAAACCCAGTCTAGATCCTGACATTTTAGCCAACTACAGACCAATATCAAATCTCCCTTTTGTTTCAAAACTCCTAGAAAGAGTTGTAGTTAAACAGTTATGGCGCCACCTACAGGACAATAGCTTATTTGAAGATTTTCAGTCAGGTTTTAGACCCCACCATAGCACAGAAACTGCATTAGTCAGAGTCACAAATGACTTGTTATTAAGTGCAAAACACGTGGGTGTCTAGATGTAGGGTTTCTTTTTATAAAATATTCCACCACCACTTGGGCTCTTGCTCAGAGAAACTTTTTATTCTTCATCTTTTCAACATCCTCGCTCTAAACGGGACCCCTCTACTTGTCCGGTCTCCACTCTCCCTCTTTCACAATAAACCCATCCCCTTCACAATAAAACACTTCCCATTACATTACTCCACTATTAAACCTTACACTACAACCCCCTCACAAAATAGAAGTGTCCCCGCTTCAAACATGCAGAACAAAAACAACAACATGTATATAAACTTGTTCAGTGAAACAAAAACCCGGTACCAACAAACATGTCTAGGCCTATATTAACAGAACTGCCATAACAGGTCCAATCAAAAGTAAAGAACTTAACATGAAATAAGGAACAGTCCATCTATCAGTGTAGCAAGATAACAGAGGCTACATCTTCACAATACAAAAAAATAAAAACATTACACAGCAGTCCTATACCGTTCAGGGGGACGTATGGAACGTCCAGACCGAGTTCGTATTCCCAAAGGGGGTTGATCTGTAACAGCTAGTCCTGCTGCTGCAGCAGCTACACTGTCACCAACTTGAACATGTCCAGTAGGTGGGACCGGAGAGGCATGGGGCACTTGTGTTGTCACTTGACTAGGAAGGACATAAGGCCTAGAGCCTGATAGTGCTGTGAGAGGGGGAGGTTCATAATGTAGCATGCCTAGTGGTAGGTTAGGGACCGAAGATTGTGCCAACTTAGGCATGGGGGACTGATATGGCTTGAGGCAATTGTAGTGTATAACTTTAGGTTTTGCTCTAGGGTCAAGTTGGTCTATCACCTCATAGTCCACCCCAGTGTCACCAGTATCAAAGTCCAGTCGCTGCAGAATTTTGAAACGACCAGTCCATCTGGGAGATAGCTTATGTCGGGCCATAGAGGGAAGATCAACCCACACTAAATCCCCTGGCTCCTAAGCAACATGTTTCACCTGCCGGTCATAATAATAAAAATACTTAATCAACCGCTTCCTGAGGGTGTTCAAATTCAAAATGTTGACCATAAAACTGATTGTGGCTCAGATCCAATTAGGCGACTGGTTCATCACCATAGATCTGAGCGACACGTATTTTCACATACAAATACTGCCACAGCACAGAAAGTTTCTCAGGTTCGCTTTCGGGGGGGAAGCGTACCAGTATCGGGTCCTGCCTTTCGGTCTAGCCTTGTCACCCCGGACTTTTACAAAATGTATAAATGCTGCTCTGGCCCCTCTGTGGCTCCAGGGTATCCACGTTTTGAATTATATAGACGACTCATTCTGGCTCAGTCTCGGGTTCCCTTCTTCCTGCCAAAGTCCACAATCATCTCCTTTGTTTTTGACACATTCAAAATGAGTCCATTGCATTTGCTCCAATCTATAAAATCAGAGATGAGCTTCCTGTATTCCTCCTCTTTGCCATCCTTCACACAAGCCACAACTGCCGTGTCATCTGAGTATTTCTGTATATGGCATGATGAGGACCTGTAGGCAAAGTCAGCAGTACATAAGATGAATAAGAATGGTGATAGCACTGTTCCTTGAGGAGCTCCAATGTTTGTCACCACAGTTTCTGACACCGTACTCCCCAACCTGACACTGAGGCCGCTCTGTTAAATAACTGTGGATCCATGAGATAAAAACAGGATCCACACCTAATTTCTCAAGCTTTCCTCTCAAAATCAGAGGCTGAATGGTATTGAATGCACTTGAGAAATCGAAAAACATGAGCCGTACATACCCCCCAGAACCATCCAGAAAAGACAGGGTCCGATGAAGCATGTACAGTACTGCGTCCTCTACCCCCATGCTCTCTTGATAGGCAAACTGCAGTGGATCCAGTGCCTGTTGTACCTGTGGCCTGAGGAGCCGGAGTAGGAGCCTCTCAAAGGTCTTCATGATTACCGAGGTGAGGGCCACTGGTCGGTGGTCCTTGGCCCCAGCCGGCCTCCCTACTTTGGGAACTGGCACAAGGCAAGAAGTTTTCCACCGGACCGGAACCTGACCCGTTTGGAGACTCCAGTTGAACATAATTTGCAGAGGCACAGCCAACTCAGAAGCACACTCCTTGAGAAGCTGTGGCGCTATCCCATCAGGACCAGCAGACTTCCCAGAACGTAGCCTCCTCAGCTCAGCATGAACCTCATCCACAGAAAGATGGTACTCAGAGGGAGCTCCATCAGCAGAGGTGGAACAGCCGCTGGGAGGAGCAGAGCAGGAGGTCACAGCAGCAGAGGTGGAACAGCCGCTGGGTGGAGCAGAGCAGGAGGAGGTCACAGCAGCAGAGGTGGAACAGCCGCTGGGAGGAGCAGAGCAGGAGGTCACAGCAGCAGAGGTGGAACAGCCACTGGGTTGGTTTGACACAGGAGCTGAAGCTGAGTGGAACCTGCTGCGATTAAACTCGTTGGCCATGTCAGTGTCACCAGATGTCACACTTCCCTTCTCTTTGTAGCCAGTAATGGTTCTCATGCCCTTCCACACTTCTTTGGTGCTGTTGTGCTATAGTTTCCTCTCCAGTCTCTTCTTGTAGTCCCACCTGGCCTGCCTTATGCTCTTTTTCAGGTCATGTTGCACTGCCCTGACCCTGTCACGATCACCAGCCTTAAAAGCCTCCTTCTTCAAATTCAGGAGACTTTTAATATTGCTTGTGATCCAGGGCTTATTATTTGGAAAACAGTGAACTGTTTTAACAGGCGCCACCACATCTGTACAGAAATGAATATACTCAGTGACACTGTCTACTGCTCCATCCAAGTCATTGTCAAAACCATCCAGGAGCTCACTCCAGTGTGGACTGAAAGCAGTCCCTCAAAGCTTCGTAGGCCTCTGGGGTCCACCTTCTGAATGATCTCCTGGTTGTAGGCAGTCTCCCCACACTAGGTCTGTACAGTGATCTGAGGTGAACCAAGTTGTGGTCAGACTTTCCAAGAGGGGGCCTGGCCACTACATTGTAAGCATTTTTGACATTCACATAACAAAGATCTAGTGTATTGTTATGTCTTGTGGGACAGTTGACTGAGTGAAACCTTCTAAATGAGAGCTACAGTCCACATGATTGAAGTCCCCTGATATGACGATAAGAGCATCTGGATATTGTGACTGAGTTCTCGCGACCGTTTCCTGAATGACGTCACACGCCTCTGTAGGCTCTGCTCGTGGTGAGATGTAAACAACTATGGTGGCAATGTGGGAAAACTCCCGTGGCACATAGTACGGTCGTAAACTGACCACTATAAGTTCCACATCCCGATAACAGTTCCTACCTTTCACAGTTATGCGATTGGAATGGCACCATTTATTGTTTACGAGCAGCGCAAGGCCACCACCTTTAGATTTACCACACTTTTCCGTATCTCTGTCCACACACACCAGAGTAAAGCCCGGTATGTCGATGCAAGAGTCAGGGACACTATCAGTCAACCAAGTCTCTGTAAGACAATACAGACTGCACTCACCGTAGATCCTGTCGTTCTTCACTAGGGCCTCCAGCTCCTCACATTTGTTAGGCAGAGAGTTTACATTCCCCATGATTATCAATGGCAAAAATGACTTTACCTCCACCTCCTAGCCTTTACCTTCACTCCAGCACGGCAACCACGAAAGGGCTTTTTAAGCTCAGGCGGGATGGGATGGTTGATCCCGCTCGGTTTTCCTTGCAGATGAAATAGCTCATCCCGTGAATACTTTAGAAAACACATGCTGTACTTCAGATAGTCATCATAACTCACATTTACCCAGCACAAACACAAGAGCTACACGGATTTGCTGCCACTGCAGTTGGCGCATGTGCAGAAATAGAAACAGAAAGTAAGTAAAAGTGCTTTTGTGTAGACTAATTGTTCCCATCCACTAATACTGGGTTTGGTATCTTTGACTCCCACATGGGCGGTGTATACACAGGGGGAGCCTTTTCTATTGGTGAAAAACAGCTTTTCATTTCAGAAGTGTAATGCAATAGCTATTACCTCTGGAAAATTCAATTTGCATTCATAGCCGAGAGAGAACAACACAAGCAGTGTGTACAATGAAGAGCTACAATTACAACCATGCATTTTGTATTAAGTATAGATGTTTCAATAGCTAAATAAACATTTACAGTAGAGATACACATAAATCTTTTTTGTATACTGAGAGCTGAGAACTTGGTCTGGTCCCGGTCTGGTCCTGGCCTGGTCCTGTTTCTGGTTCTGGTCTGTTCCTGGTCTTTGTCTGGTCCTGGTCCTAGTCTGGTCCTGGCCTAGTCCTGGTCTAGTCTTGGTTTTGGCCTGGTCCTGGAATGAGGTCTCCTCTGCTGGGGAGACTTTCAGCCCTGAATGCTTTTCTGAGCACCAGACCAAAAATAAATAAATCAAATATTAGTTTTACTGATAACAATGGTACAGTTGAGTCCTTCTTGCCGCAGATTCTGGTTCGCTTTCTATACTCCTCCTCCTCCTCCTCCTCCTCCTTGACCTCAGTGCAGCATTCGACACCATCGATCACACCGACCTCCTCCACCGTCTACAGTCCACTGGCATCTCTGGCACAGCACTCTCCTGGTTCTCCTCTTACCTCTCTGACCATCATCACTACGTTTCCATAAACAACTTCAAATCTCACACCTCCCCTGTCACCACCGGAGTTCCCCAAGGTTCGGTACTCGGCCCCCTCCTCTTCATCATTTACATGCTTCCCCTTGGCCACATCATTCGCCACCATGGTCTCCGCTTTCACTGCTGTGCCATTGACACACAGGTCTACATCTCTACCAAATCCATCACCCCAGTCACTGTCTCCACCATTACAAACTGCCTCACTGCTATAAAAACCTGGATGGACCACAACTTTCTTAAATTAAATAGCAAAAAAACAGAACTTCTTATCACCGGACCCAAATCTCTCCTTCCTTCTGCTCAGGACTTCTCCCTCATCATTGATGGCCACGCTGTCACCTCGTCTCCTTCCGTTCGCAATCTCGGCATCATCTTGGACCCCACCCTCTCATTCAAGTCCCACATAAACCACATCACCAAAACATCTTTTTTTCATCTCCACAACATCTCTGCCCCTCCCTCTCACAACCTACCGCAGAAGTCCTAATCCCTGCTTTCATCACCTCCAGACTTGACTCCTGCAGTAGCCTCTTATATGGTCTCCCCTCCACCTTCAGAAACTGCAATACCTCCAGAACTCTGCTGCCCACCTCCTCACCCACACCCGCTCCAGAGACCACATCACCCCCGTCCTTAAACAGCTCCACTGCTCCCCGTACAATACCGTATCCAATACAAGGTTCTCCTCATCACCTACAAGTCCCTCCATAACCTAGCTCCTGCTTACCTTAATGATCTCCTCCACCAGCACTGTCCCACCCGCCGCCTCAGATCAGCAGATACTAATCTCCTCACTCCCATGTAGGAGTATTGGACCACTGCTGAAATTCTATCAAAAATGGACATTCCTTTAGGAGACGAGAAGTCTAAGTCTATAACATAACGGGACACCTGGCGACTGGCTGTGGAGCTTGGAGGACACACCACGACCCGCTGTTTGGAGCCGGGAAGACCAACCCTGCGACACCCCGCGGCTCTAAAGGACGAGGAAACAACATCCGAGCCCCTGGCTGAAACTGGAGGCTGGCTGTCGTCACCGCCTTCCCCTCCTGCTCCGAAGACGGTAGACCAGTGTTGTATATGTGACACAGTTGGCTTATAGTCTCAGAGTCTATTCCCTTATTCCTAAATTTCCAATAATTGAATAAGTCAGTTTATAACTTTCTCCACTGCAATTCATCATTAGTTAATCAGTGATTCTGCATAACGGTTCTGTTCAAAATTACATTCCTTTCAATATTTACCTGTGCCTCAATACATTATTCCACCTTATTGTGTAAATAAACGTTATACTTAATCTAAATTAAGTTGAGTTTGGTGATCTTTATCTATTACACTGAGTCCATCCTGGTCAATCCTTCCCTCTTAAGACATTAGTTTAGGTGTTTTAATCTGCACGTTAGCGCAAGGCTAACTGGTACCAATGCAGAGTTATTACTCTTAACCTTTGTCTTAGTTCAGTGTATATATTTTTATATATGTACGCTACACCCATCATCAGTACAAGGCACCGGACCATGGGTGACCTTCGCTGCAGCTGCCCCCGTCCTCTGGAACTCACTCCCACAACCCATCAGGAATTCGGACTCTTTACAAAACTTCAAATCAAAGCTAAAAACTAATCTGTTCAATCTTTTTTGTATGTAAAGCGTCTTTGAGTGTCCAAAAAAGCGCTATATAAATTTTATGAATTATTATTATTATTAGTTGATTTATTAACAATTAAAAATATGTTTATATAGTGGCCAAGTTGTTTTTGTTTACATTTTGTGTTTGGTTTTAAAACTGCTTCACCGTTCGTCCAAGACAAAATAGAGACAAAATACATTTTATTTATAATATATTGTATATCACTTACATTCATGGACAGTGGATTGCTATGAATAAGGTTATAGAAATACTCACAAAAGACTTCATACAGAGTTTTATGTTATTAATCAATAAATGTATAAATAAAACTGATAACCTTTGCTCTTTGTCATTAGTATTAATTATATTTTCCACAAAAGAAATCCCATGTGATGATAAAAGAGCTTTTGTGTAGACTAATTGTTCCCATCCACTAATACTGGGTTTGGTATCTTTGACTCCCACATGAGCGGTGTATACACAGGGGGAGCCTTTTCTATTGGTGAAAAACTGCTTTTCATTTCAGAAGTGTAATGCAATATCTATTACCTCTGGAAAATTCAATTTGCATTCATAGCCGAGAGAGAACAACACAAGCAGTGTGTACAATGAAGAGCTACAATTACAACCATGCATTTTGTATTAAGTATAGATGTTTCAATTGCTAAATAAACATTTACAGTAGATATACACATAAATCTTTTTTGTATACTGAGGGCTGAGAACCAAAGGCTGTAAGTAACATTTACAAGAGAAGAAAAAATGGCACAGTACTGACTTTTTGTCAAATTTCAATTCATAAATGCTAAATATTCAAACACACAGATCACAGACCACCACCTCAGGAAATATTTGGCTTTCCAAGTTTTATCTTTAATAAAGTAAAAAGTAATACTACATAAGGACATGACATGGACTAAACCAGGACTAAACCAAATCTAAGCAAGGACTAAACCAGGACTAAACAAGGACTTAAACCAGAACTAATCCAGGTCCAAGCCAGGACTAAACAAGTTCTAAGCCAGGACATAACCAGGACTAAATCAAGACAAATCTAGAACTAAACCAGGACTAAACTGGGCCTGAACAAAGACTAAGCAGTGGTCTTCACATCAAATTTATGAGAGCAGAATTTATTTATCAGAGCAGGACTAAAACAGCAAAAAACTCCTGAGTATCACCAGCAGAATCCATACCACAGCTTGAGAACCACTGACTCTTTTTTTTTTTTTTTTTTTTTTGTAATAATAGTAAAAACAAGAGCATTCATTTGATTTGTAAGTCTTGTAAATCTCAGAAAACCCAGAATGTCACTTGCACCCTTTTGGTTCTCAACCCTATGCCTCAGTGTTTACAGATGTCATATTAAATGTGTAAAGTGCTATTTCAAATTCATTGCTCATAGGTTATCAGTAACATGCTTTTTCATATATTAACACTGCATTTGAAGTCATCATAGTACATTTGCATCTCGTGACCCACTTTGCAAAATCCTTAATGTCACTATCTGCTTCACAGATTTCCTAAACCAGGGATACAGGAGCGCATAGAGTAGGGGGTTAAAACACGAGTTCAGATACATCAAGTTAAACAGGAAGGACAATAAATATCTGTTTATATTCTCCCCCAGATAGAGCAGCACATAGTTTGGTGTGTAGCAGAGGAGAAAGAGTAAAACAACAAAGCCCAGATTCCGCGCCGCTTTCAGCTCTGATTTCCTGGAGTTCACCGCCGGCTGCTGTGCAGTGGCTGCAACATGAGAACGCATGGCACGGACCTGCGACACTGCCACAAAGAAAACTCGCAAGTACAGTATAATTATGATCACAAAGGGCCCACAGAAACTCAATGCCAGGTCAAAAAAATAATCAAGATAGGTCATGACATAAATGCATTCCCCTTCACACCTCCTATACTTCCCTGGCTTAATGAAATTGTGACGGTAAAACCATAAACAGTACAGGACAGAGCCAATCCAGGAGGCGATCAGGGCGATGCTAATGGATCTCCTGCACATCACGGTGGGGTAGTGCATGGGGTTGCAAATGGCTACGTAGCGGTCGATTGAAATAAGGATCATGCCTCCGATTGATACAGAAATCAGCACCTGGAGAAAGACATTGTACAGGATGCACATGATGTCACCAAATCGCCAGCAAGTGAACTGGAAGGGACCTTGGACTGGGACCCCCACGCAGCACATCAGGAAGTCTGAGACGGCCAGGTTGAGGAGGATGAAGTTAGGAGAGGAGTGCAGCTGCCTGAGAAAAAGAAACACAATGAGTTTATGCATTACAATAAACCTGATGTCAGAGCTTGTGACTTGCCTGAAATGTGAGATAGCGATGATGACCATAAGGTTGAGGATGCCGGTGCAGAAGGTGAAAATGTAAAGCACGATAAGAAAGATGTAGAAGTTCTGATCTGGGATCTGCCTGGTGCAGGACCGATTGCCCAGTTCTGGGTAGCACTGGTACCACTGCTCACTGCTCATGTTGGAGGAAGGAGACGAGTGGGGGAAGAAATGACTTCATCCAGACGCTTTTTCTCTCGTCTCCCTCCACCTCCGCCTGCTCCCAGAAGGACTCTGGACCTCCCAAGCCACTTGCATCATGAGCCAAAACAACTCCACAACTTAACTTTGGATAGCAGTGATCAAATCAATGACTCAGTACATTTGACTAACTTTGCTGAAGTTTACCAAGTAATAAATCTTGATTTTTCTATTTTGGTTCCTAAACCAAAAAGAGTGCATCCATTTTAAAAACAAATCCATGCCTGATTCTTTGAAGGCCTCAGAAAGCACCTGCTGCTGAATATCTGTAGTACTCTGCATTTTGTGTGGTCAGAGTTTACTCCAGCTCTCATGCCAAACATTACTTATCCAAATACTGAATTATAAAACTTGAATGTGTTTGTTAGTTTCTGAAATTTTATCTTGGTTTGCATTAAAGCCTGAGCACTGAGGGAAACACAACAAACACAGATGCGTCACCATGCATCTCCCAGAGGTTTAACATGCAGAGCTGCATATCACTGCCAGGATCATGGTTGTGTTGATAAGTTCATGAAAAGTGCATTTAAAGATGATGCAAAATTGACTTTTTTCTGCTCTCATTCATTTATATAAAAAACTGTGTACAGATCTGTTTCCATTGACTCCTCAGACATTTTTAATTTTGTAGCAAAAAGGCATAATACAAAAAGTTTATGTTAATAAAAAGCGGTTTTTCTATGGTTCTGTTCAAAATAGTGTAACAGCTCTACCCTCTGCTGCCCTCTGCTGGTTTCTTTATCTGTTTCTTTATGGCAGTAGTAAAGTTATTATTGAAAAATCTTTCTTTTGGTCAAAGGATGCTTTTAAAGATTGTTCTAGAGGTGACCAAGATGAGCTTAAAAATATAAATAAAAGCATAATATAACCTCTTTAAAGACTGACAGAGCAGGTTAATACAGCCTGTCTGTATTGTCTCTGCATTGTGCAGCAATAGTCTAAAAATAAAATACATGTGAGTATGTGAACATGTACATGTTACGGAGCAGCTGCTTATGCTCAGTTGAACAACAGTATAATTACTCTGTTGCTATTTTGTGCAGTTAAAAACTAGATTTTTATTATTTGTGTAAATAATGGCAGATGTGCAGGTGTCTATCAGCGTCATAAAGGTGAGCTGTTACAGAGGATCAGGGCCGTGCAGAGAGCTACTGGGGGGCAGGGGCTCAAGCTTCAAAAAGGGCACACAGATAACTTGTTTCCCAACGTATCATGCAGGCAATAATACACAACAATTAGCTCATCTCCAAACTAAATAGTTTGTAAGGCCACCAGGCGAGCACCTGGTGACTGGGCCCAGCCCAAAAAGGCTGTGTGGAAACGCCTTCCTGTAGGCCCACCACCTGCAGGAAGGACCGTAAGGGGCTGGTGCTGAGTGATCTGGGTGGCGGTCGAAGGCGGGTGCCTCAGCAATGTAGGCTCTACTCCAATCTGCTAACCCGGGCGCCGAGGTGAAACTCGTTCTGTTCAGCGTGCAGTGTGTTTGGGCCGTGGTGCTGCTGTCAAGCTTTCAGGTGATTCACCTCGAGATTCCTCTCAATGTTTTGAGTTCACTGCCTGCAGGATCCGCGAGGGTCCGCCCCCAAATCCCCAGCGCTATCCAGGTCCAGGTCTGGTCCTGGTCTGACCCCAGTCCCCCGCGTCCACCTGGTCCCAATATGGCCACGGTCTTGGTTCATTATGCATAATATGAAACTATAAGTCATTAAGTTTAACAAAACAGCATGAAAAGGGTCATGGAGAGGTGGTGTATTACTAAAAATAAGACCTCATTCAGAGCAGCTGTGTTTCTCTCTCTCCCCTGTACACGCCGCACAAGACAGGGGTGCAGTGGGTGGAGGTTCACAAATATCTGCAAATGTTCTCTGGAGAACATTCAACCCCAAGTCAGTATTCAGTTTTATATCATTTATATCTGTAGGATACACAGCCTCAGCAGCCGGGGGACAAGCAGGACAGCTTTGTAACAGTAAGAAGGAAGCATAGCGCTTAACGCAAACACTTAGACCACCCAAAGCTTCCCGTCTGGAATAGGTTTTCTCCCCTCAGCGACACACCCGCTGAACCATCGACTCTGGTGATTGGGAGCTCGATAGTTAGAGACGTGAAGCTGCCAGCGGCTACGGTTAGGTGTTTCCCGGGGGCCAGAGTGGGTGACATCGAAGGAAACCTTAGGCTTTTAGCCCAGAGTAGGACCAGGTTCCGTCAAATCGTGATTCACGTTGGCGGTAACGACGCCTGGCGGAGACAATCAGAGCTGCTCAGATTGAACGTATGGTTGGTGCAAACTTGCTAAGTCGATGTCGGACACCGTAATATTCTCTGGTCACCTGCCGAATTTGACCAATGATGAAATGTACAGCCGCTTTTCATCATTCAACCGCTGGTTATCTAGATGGTGCCCAGAAAATGGCATAGGCTTTATTGATAATTGGCGAGCGTTTTGGGGAAAGCCCGGTCTCTTACGGAGAGACGGCATTCATCCCACGTTGGATGGTGCAGCGTTGCTGTCCAGAAATATGGCTGATAGCATTAGTCGTCCAACCTGACGAGCCAGAGGTGGGACCCGGGCACAGAGCAGGAGTTTAAAACACTTCTCTGAGCTTCCTTACGAGCTGGGACAAACCCAGTATAAAGGTATTTTAGCAGAGCAAATAGAGACTGCCCCCGCCTAAACACTAACTCCAACAGCAAAAGAGAAACAAGAGGAGTGAGAGCCATAATTTTAACAAATTTAATAAAAATAACTTGTAGACCTATTAATAATATTAATAATAATCAGAACAATGATGTAATTAAATGTGGATTACTAAACATTAGGTCCATTTCCTCTAAATCCCTGTTAGTTAATGAATTAATTAATGATAATAAACTTAACCTACTGGCCTTAACAGTAACCTGGCTACAACAGGATGATTATGTGAGACTTAATGAAGCTCCGCCCCCAAGTCATGTAAACTTTCAGACAGCGAGGAGCACAGGCGGACCACTCATTGTCACAGCCTGGACCTTGTTTTAACCTCTGGTATAGAGATTAGTGAGCTCACTGTCCTTCCTCATAACCCCATACTCTCACATCACTTTCTAATTACCTTTCAGTTTATACTCAAACACTTTACTGTTCCAATGAACAAAACCCAGATTAGAAGAACATTATCAGACCAATCTGTGTCAGAGTTTAAACACATAATAAAGTCAATATTTAGTACAATGTTGAGTGAGTTTGTTGAGAACAGCTCCCATAGCTCGAGTCCCAGTAAAAGTGATGGGTTTGTTGACAGCGCCATGCAGTCTTTAAAGACAGCTCTAGACAATGTAGCTCCATTAAAACAAGAGGTTGTTAGGCTGAATCGAGTAGCACCATGGTTTAATGCTGAAACACGTTCCCTTAAACAAGCAACCTGTAAATTAGAAAGGCTATGGCGTCACTCCAGCTCAGAGCAGTCTCTGAATGCCTGGAAATATAGTCTTTTAAATTATAAAAAATCTCTGCGTGAGGCCAAAACCAGATACTATTCAACTTTAATAGAAGAAAATAGGAACAACCCTAGGTTTGTGTTGAGCGCTGTAGCCAGGCTGACCACCAGTCACAGCTCAGTAGAACCCTGTATCCCTGTTACTCTCAGCTGGCAACACTTTCTTACATTTTTTAACAACAAAATCACAAGTATCAGAGACAAATTAAATAAAATTCTCCTACGATCAGCTCAGAGCCAAAGCTGTAAAAATGGAGGCCACTATAAAACCATCTGTAACGTTAGACTGCTTCATCGGTGTAGATCAAACTGAGATAACATCAGTCATTATGTCCCCCAAAACCTCAACTTGTCTTTTAGACCCAATTCCTACCAAACTTTTTAAAGAAACTCTTCCCTTAATTAATGAATCTATACTGAACATAATAAACACCTCCCTAGAAACAGGTTATGTGCCACAGTCTTTTAAATATGCAGTTATTAAACCACTTCTGAAAAAAACCCAGTCTAGATCCTGACATTTTAGCCAACTACAGACCAATATCAAATCTCCCTTTTATTTCAAAACTCCTAGAAAGAGTTGTAGTTAAACAGTTATGTCGCCACCTACAGGACAATAGCTTATTTGAAGATTTTCAGTCAGGTTTTAGACCCCACCATAGCACAGAAACTGCATTAGTCAGAGTCACAAATGACTTGTTATTAAGTGCAAAACACGTGGGTGTCTAGATGTAGGGTTTCTTCTTATAAAATAATCCACCACCACTTGGGCTCTTGCTCAGAGAAACTTTTTATTCTTCATCTTTTCAACGTCCTCGCTCTAAACGGGACCCCTCTACTTGTCCGGTCTCCGCTCTCCCTCTTTCACAATAAACCCATCCCCTTCACAATAAAACACTTCCCATTACATTACTCCACTATTAAACCTTACACTACAACCCCCTCACAAAATAGAAGCGTCCCCACTTCAAACATGCAGAACAAAAACAACAACATGTATATAAACTTGTTCAGTGAAACAAAAACCCGGTACCAACAAACATGTCTAGGCCTATATTAACAGAACTGCCATAACAGGTCCAATCAAAAGTAAAGAACTTAACATGAAATAAGGAACAGTCCATCTATCAGTGTAGCAAGATAACAGAGGCTACATCTTCACAATACAAAAAAAAAACATTACACAGCAGTCCTATACCGTTCAGGGGGACGTATGGAACGTCCAGACCGAGTTCGTATTCCCAAAGGGGGTTGATCTGTAACAGCTAGTCCTGCTGCTGCAGCAGCTACACTGTCACCAACTTGAACATGTCCAGTAGGTGGGACCAGAGAGGCATGGGGCACTTGTGTTGTCACTTGACTAGGAAGGACATAAGGCCTAGAGCCTGATAGTGCTGTGAGAGGGGGAGGTTCATAATGTAGCATGCCTAGTGGTAGGTTAGGGACCGAAGATTGTGCCAACTTAGGCATGGGGGACTGATATGGCTTGAGGCGATTGTAGTGAATAACTTTAGGTTTTGCTCTTGAGCTTGAGCATTCAGTCTTCGGGGCTCACTGCTTTTTCCCCACCGCCACCGGCATTTCGGGGAGCAGCGGTCCCCGGCGTCTTGTTTGTGCCTTCCCCCTCCGTAACCCCCTCCCCCTCCCCACCAGTAAACGACGTGTCTCTGGTGCCCCTCTCGGAGAGTCTGGCAGCCTGGGCGTCTCTGCCTCACATCTCTCCTTGGGTATTAAAGACCGTCGTGGGGGGTTACAGGATTCAGTTTGCACATCGGCCTCCGCGCTTCAACGGCGTGGTTTCCACTTCCGTGGGTGCGGAGCGGGCTCAGGTGCTGACTTCAGGAGCTGCGCGTCTTGCTGAGCAAAGGGGCCATAGAGCGCGTCCCTCCGGCAGACAGGCAGTCCGGTTATTACAGCCGTTACTTCCTGGTTCCCAAGAAGGACGGGGGTTTACGCCCAATATTGGATCTGCGCGGTCTCAACGGCTTCCTGAGGGTGTTCAAATTCAAAATGTTGACCATAAAACTGATTGTGGCTCAGATCCAATTAGGCGACTGGTTCGTCACCATAGATCTGAGCGACACGTATTTTCACATACAAATACTGCCACAGCACAGAAAGTTTCTCAGGTTCGCTTTCGGGGGGGAAGCGTACCAGTATCGGGTCCTGCCTTTCAGTCTAGCCTTGTCACCCCGGACTTTTACAAAATGTATGGATGCTGCTCTGGCCCCTCTGTGGCTCCAAGGTATCCACGTTTTGAATTCTATAGACGACTGGCTCATTCTGGCTCAGTCTCGGGAGCTAGCCCTACGTCACTGGGACATTGTGCTGGCTCATCTACAATCCTTGGGGTTGAGGCTCAATGCCAAAAAGAGCGTTCTCTCTCCTGCCCAGAGTACCACAAATTTAGGCGTGGTCTGGGACTCCGCCGACATGCAGGCACATCTGTCTCCTGCTCGAGTGGAGTCCATTCTGAGGGCTCTCAGAGAAGTCAGGCTGGACCGGCAGGTCACTGTGCGCTCTTTTCAGAGGCTTCTGGGTCTCATGGCGGCTGCGTCCACAGTGGTTCCTCTGGGCCTCTTGCACATGAGACCGTTTCAGCTGTGGCTCCGCACCAGGGGCTTTCATCCAAGAGCCAATCCCCTGAGGTGAATAAGGCTTTGTAACCTGTCTGTGTGGTTCAGACCCCAGTTTCTCACTCTGGGTCCCACTCTAGGTCCATGTTGTCGTCGCAAGATGCTAACGACGGACGCATCCCTTACAGGCTGGGCGCGGTCCTGGACGGCCTTCCAGCCCAGGGTTTATGGGGGAGCCGTCATCTCGCGTGGCACATAAATTGCCTCGAGATGAGTGCTATGTTTCTGGCTCTGAAACACTTCCTCCCACAGCTCGCGTGGCAGCTTCTGCTCTGGGCTCAGGACAAGTTCCTCTCGGTCAGAGCGATTTATATTCTCGGGCACATGAATGTGGGGGCGGATTTGCTGTCCAGACAGGCTGTGACGCACGGAGAGTGGAAACTTCACCCCCACGTAGTGATTCAGATCTGAGAGAAGTTTTACAGAGCGGAGGTGGACCTCTTTGCCTCGTCAGAGACTGCACAATGTCCCCTTCATTACTCTCTGATTCCTCCAGCTCCTCTGGGTCTGTACGCGCTGGCGCATGTGTGGCCCAACATGCATCTTTATGCTTTTCCCCCAGTTCCTCTCCTCCCGGGAGTCCTGGCGAAGGTCCGTCAACAGGGGTCTCGTCTTTTGCTCGTGGCGCCCTGTTGGCCAACCAGGATATGGTTCTCGGACATAATAGCTCTCCTCGTCGTCGTGGCCGCTTCCGTCCAGGAGGGATCTCCTCTCTCAGGCGCGAGGGACTGTGTTTCATCCCCGGCTGGAGGTTTGGAACCTGTGGGTTTGGCCCCTGAGGGGGACCAGTTGAGGGCAGCAGGACTCCCGGCCCCTGTTATTGACACCATTTTGTGCGCTAGGGCTCCCTCTACTAGGAGGTGTTATGCACTCAAATGGTGTGTGTTTGAGGCCTGGTGCGTCGCGCACCATGTGGACCCTGTTCACTGTCAAATTGTTTCAGTGCTGGAGTTTCTGCAGGACAGGCTCTCCTCCGGTGTTCGCCCAAGTACGCTCAGGGTTTTTGTGGCCGCTATTTCGGCTAGCCACGCTCTGATTGATGGGGTAATTGTTGGGAGGCACTCGCTCATTGCTCGCTTTATTCGCGGGGCTAGGCGGCTGCGGCCGCCTGTTAGAGCGACTGTCCCATCCTGGGACCTGGCCGTGGTCCTTGAGGGTTTGTTGGCTGCCCCCTTTGAACCACTGAAGTCAGCGCCCGTCAGGTTTCTGACTTTGAAGTTGTTTTTTCTCATTGCCATTACCTCTCTTAAGAGGATAGGTGATCTCCAGGCTTTGTCAGTTTCACCGTCCTGCCTGGACTTTGCCCCTGGCCTGGTCAAGGTTATTTTGCATCCGCGCCCTGCTTATCTGCCGAAAGTTCCCTTCTCTGCTCATAATCCCGTTATTCTTCAGGCTTTCTGTCCTCTGCTGTTTGTTACGCCGGAGCAGGAAAAGCTTCATTTATTGTGCCCGGTGCATGCGCTCCGGGCATATGTCCGTCACACTGATCCGTGGCGCAAATCTGAGCAGCTGTTTTTGTGTTACGGGGGCCATCAGCGGGGAGCTGCGGCCACAACACAGACTATGTCCCGATGGGTGAGGGATGCTATTACTCTGACCTATGAGGCATGTGGTCTACCCCCACCTGTAGGTGTCAGAGCTCATTCGACCAGAGGGGTGGGCTCCTCTTTGGCCCTGGCAAAAGGGGCCCCTCTACATTTGATTTGTGATGCTGCGGGCTGGTCCTCTCCGCACACTTTTATCAAATTTTATAGTTTGGATGTTCATGTGACTCCTGGCTCTCGTGTCCTTGAGTCTTCATCCTGAGTCATGTTTGTCTCCTCGGTCCTAGTGCTCTTCACTACCTTGGGGTCCAGACACTTTTTGGGGCAGCGGCGTTGGTATTCTCGTTCCCATAGCATATGCTACGCAGTTTAGCTTTTCAAGGGGAACGTCTCGGGTTACTTCACGTAACCCTGTTCCCCGATAAAGCGGGAACGAGATGCTGCGTTTGCAGTGCCGCCCCTGGGGGGTGTGTCTGGGCGGTCTTCAGACAAACTTGATCTAGAGACTGTTCCAGTCACGTGCCTTTTATACCTCCCACCTCAATCAACCAGGTGCGCCCAATCTCGCAGGTGCTGTTGATTGAGCACGAGGTATATAAGCAGGCCAAATCTCTTTGGTGTGTTTGACACACAAGCTTCACAAGTGGTCCAACAAACGACATTTCCCATAGCGTATGCTACGCAGCATCTCGTTCCCGCTTTATCGGGGAACAGGGTTACGTGAAGTAACCCGAGACGTTTTCCATGACAGACCTTGTAAGACCAGCTGCATCAAATATTGAAAAGTGGGTGGAGCATTAACAAGGCCCATGCGACTTCCGGTTATGGCGATCAAGTGAAAGGACGTTTTTTTTGCCGCTCTGCAGTTCGTGCTATATTTTTTCTAAGAAGTTAATACCTTTGCTACAAACTAAAGAGTTAACGCGCTCGGGAGAACGGGATAATGCCTAAAGCAGCTAAAATCGGACAAGAAGCAAGTGAGAAATCAAAACAACCCAAGTTAACCGAGTCTTCGTGGTGAGGCGCAGAAGGCTAATGCTAGCATTGCTCAAATGGCGGTGACGAGTGGAGAGGAGATACTGGAAGGCAGCAAGGTGGACAAAATACTGTCCATCATAACCTCTATAAAAAAGGACTTCTCCTCAAGACTTGACAAAGTTTTGGGGGCAATTGAAAGCATGAAAAATGAAATAGTTGACTGCGCTGAACGAGTCACACAAACGGAAGTACGACTATCTTATGCCGAGGATGACATTGAAATTTTGCATGCTAAGGTGAACACACTGGAGTCCAAGGAGAAAGCTCTGGAGGTCAAAGTTATGGATCTGGAGTCCAGGTCTAGCCGGAATAATTTGAGGCTTATAAACCTGCCAGAGGGAGCTGAAGGACGGGACCCATGTGTATTTTTGAAGAAGTGGTTACCAGAAGCACTTGAAACCGATACGCTAAAATCTCCGGTGGTTGTGGAGAGAGCGCACCGAATTGGACCAAGGAGAGACAGCAATGTGTCACCCCGTACTCTAATAATGAGATTCCTTAACTACAAGGACAAGCTAGCTGTCATCACAGCAGCATGGGCTAAAAAGGACATTCATTACAAGGAACATCGAGTTCGGCTTTACCCGGACCTGGCTGTAGGAGTGCACCAGCTCCGAAAACAATTTGATTCTGTCCGAGAAGAGCTGCGCAAACTAGGGATACGACACGGACTGATCCACCCGGCGAAGTTACTGGTAGATAGATAGATAGATAGATAGATATGCTTTATTTATCCCGAAGGAAATTAAATTGTTCAGCTGCTCCACAATCACAGACACACAGAAAGCATGAACCACAACAGCCAATATAAAAAAAATTAAGAAATCGGTAAATAGTAAATAATAAAATACACAATAAATAAAAATATGACAGTACTTCAATTACATAAACCGGACAATACAGTCAGTACCTAAAAAGTTAAAAAGTTGAAATTTAAGTTCACTTCCGCCCACCACTATCCACCACCCCCCTCCCATTTATAGATGCATTGTAGAGCCTCATAGCTCGGGGCAGGAAAGACTTCCTGAGTCTGTGGAGCAGCTCAGAGAGAGCAGCCTCTCACTGAAGGAGCTCCTCTGCTTCATCACCAGGTCGTACAGGGGGTGGCTGCTGTTGTCCATAATAGAGAGCAGTTTTTCTAATGTTCTCCTTTCCATCACTGACCCCACAGCATCCTGCTCTACCCCAATCACAGAGGAGGCCTTACTAACCAGTCTGTTCAGCCTCAGTGCGTCCCTGTGTCTGACCACCCCCCCCCCCCCCCCAACACACCACCCCATAAAAGAGAGCACCAGCCACCACTGACTGATAAAACAACTCCAGCATTTTCCCACAGATTTTAAAAGATGCCAGCCTCCTCAGGAAGTACAGCCTACACTGCATTTTTTTATAGACATGGTCAGTGTTTACTGACCAGTTCAGCTTATCATCCACCTGCAGCCCAAGACACTTATCAGAGACAACCACCTCAATCTCCTCTCCACCGATGTTAACAGGCGGGGGAGATGGGCGACGCCTCCTAAAGTCCAGTATCATCTCCTTAGTTTTGGAGGCATTAACCTGCAGATGGTTCAGGTGACTTCAGGTGGTAAAATCCTTCACAATGGACCGGTACTCCCCCTCATCCCCCCCTCTGATGCAGCCGACAACGGCAGTGTCATCCGAGAACTTCTGCACATGACACAGTTCGGTGCTGTGCCTGAAGTCCGCTGTGTAAAGGGTAAAAAGGAGAGGGGCCAGTACGGTCCCTTGTGGCGCCCCCGTGCTGCTGGTCACTGTGTCAGATGTAATAGATCCCAACCGGACAAACTGTGGTCTGTTGGTGAGATAGTCTGTAATCCAGGACACGAGGGGTGGGTCAACCTTCATGGTGGTCAGTTTATCCTTCAGGAGGAGAGGCTGTATGGCATTAAAAGCACTTGAAAAGTCTATAAAAAGGATCCTTACAGCGCCACTCTCCCTGTCAAGGTGCGTGAGGGCACGGTGCAAAAGGTACAAAACAGCATCCTCCACCCCCACACACTTCCTGTAAGCAAACTGGAGGGGATCCTGGACTGTCTGCACCTGAGGTGTTAAAATGTGCAGGACCAGCCGCTCCAGCGTCTTCATCAGATGAGAGGTAAGTGCTACAGGTCTATAGTCATTGAAGTCACTGGGTCGACCTTTCTTTGGCACCGGGATAATACAGGATGTCTTCCAGAGCATTGGCACCTTCCCCAGGCGCAGGCTGAGGTTGTAGATGTACTGCAGGGGCTCAGCCAACTCTGAAGCACATGCCTTCAGCAGTTTTGGACACAGCCTGTCCGGGCCAGCTGCTTTCCCGGGACGAAGTCTCCTCAGCTCCTGTCTGACCTGGTCTGTAGTGATGGTGATGGAGGAGTCAGGGGTGGCCAAAAGAGGTGTGGTGGACAGAGGACAAGAAGAGAGAGCTGGTGCAGTAAGGTGGGGGGCTGGGGGGGCTGCCATGGAGTCAAACCGATTAAAGAACATGTTAAGTTCATTGGCTCCCTCTCTGCTCCCCTCAGCTGCAACACCCCCTGGCTTATAGCCAGTGATGGTTTTCATCCCCCTCCAAGCCTCACGCATATTGCTGGCCTTAAATTGTCTCTCAATCTTCCTCCTATAGGAGTCTTTGGCCTCCTTCACACAGGTCTTAAGTTCCCTCTGTGCTCTCCTAATCTCCTCAAGATCTCTATTTTTGAAGGCTCTTTTTTTCCTATTAAGCACTGCTTTCACCTCACTGGTCACCCCGGGTTTATTATTTGCAAAGCACTTAACAGTCTTAACCGGAACTACCACATCCAGACAAAAGTTTATATAGTCTGTAAAAATGTGTGTAGATCTCTCAATGTCACCTCCATCTGAGTCCAACAATATAATCCAGTCTGTGGTCTCTGATGACCTCCTCAGCTCCACTCTGCCACCTCCTGAGGGGATGTGATCTAACAGGCTGCCTCTTAACCATAGGTATGTACTGAGGCAACAAACACACCAGATTGTGATCAGACTTTCCCGGTTGTGGAAGTGGGAATGAAGTGTATGCATGTTTAACATTTGAATACAGCAAGTCAATAGTCCTATTTTTGCGTGTAGGGCAATCCACAAACTGATAAAAAGAAGTCAAAGTTGAGGCAAGAGTGACGTGATTGAAGTCTCCGGAAATAATAAAGAAAGCATCGGGGTGCTGACTTTGCAGTTGTGCCACAGATGTATGTATCCCCTCACATGCCACAGTTGTGTCAGCTCTCGGGGGAATACAGACGCACACTGCTATGACGTGCGCAAACTCTCTGGGTAGATAGTAGGGTCTCAGGCTGACAGCTAACAGTTCTAAGTCACGGCAGCACTGAGTGTGTTTAACAGTCAAGTGAGTTGGGTTACACCATCTGTTATTCACATACAGTATGAGCCCCCCTCCTTTGCTCTTACTGCATGTTTTAGTGTCTCTGTCTGCTCTCACCGATGTAAATCCACAGAGATCAATGTTTGTATCCGGGATGCTGCTGGTTAGCCACGTCTCCATGAGGAACAGTAAGCTACTCTCCCGGTAAAGCCTCTCAGTTTTCAATAAGGCAAACAACTCATCAACTTTGTTTTGAAGTGCATTGACATTTCCCATCAGTATGGAAGGAAATGATGGCTTATATCTCCGCCGCTTAGTGTTTGTTATTCCAGTCTTGACTTTTGCTCCTGCTCTGCATCCGCGTAACTTCCTCCTTAGCTCCATTGGATTGGGATGGCGCATGCCAGCAACGCTCATTCTCCTTAGAGCAAACAATTCTTCACTCGAGTAACCCAGTTTGAGAGAGTCGTCCCGTTTTAAGCTCCCAACATTAATATCCATAGGATACATAACATTAGTGATGCTCACAAACAAAGGAGCAAAAACACTCATTCTTCTCATTCATTCGCACGGAGAGCAGCCGAGGGCAGCCTGCATACACAGGCGCCGGAAGCGCTGTGTGGATCAGAGTGCTTACAAGTGGTGACTTACAAGGAGAAGACGCACACCTTTAAAACGTCGATGGAGGCACGAGAGTTTCTAAAGAGGATTCAGAAGAATTCAGCCGGACAGTAACTTTGGACTGAAAAGTATTCTATTTTTGGTAGTGAGTAACGCGTAGTACTAAGGTAATGTTGCATTGCACAATTGATACCTGTTTTTGCAATAACGTAACTTTATGTGCTCACACAATATCTGTAGAAACACGTAGCAAAGAGTAGTCACTGCTAGTTATAGTGCGAACAGCAGCGGTGCTAATGTTTTTTTGATAGTGAAGAGTGGTTAGACTGCTCCTCACGGAGTGTGGAGAGCGATAGCTGGAGATCAAAATGGGGGGAGGGAGACCCATTGAGATGGGCGATGGGGGTAATGGGAGTAGTTTAGGTTATTTGTGTTGGATATGTATTCTAATATCCAGGTTTGTTGAGCTTCTCTCTAAACGTTCTTCATGTTGTGAGGTAATCATACAGAGCAATCTCATAACAACTGTAGATTGAGTATACAACAATTTATGAAAGATTTTAGACTGCTGGACATCTGGAGAGAATTGCATCAACAAACTAAGGCCTACTCATGTTATTCCGCAACATTTAAGACATACTCACACATAGATTATTTTTTAATTTCCTCAGGATTGGTGTCCAAAATCCAGAATTGTATATATGATAATATTGTAATATCGGACCATGCTCCATGTTGTTTAATATATAGGGATGAAAAAATTTCCAATGACCCTCCCAGATGGTGCTTCCAGCATAAATGGCTGCAGGAGGAGGAGTTTGGTAAACATATCAGAAAACAGATGGATGACTTCTTTAATTTTAATACGAACCAGACTTCAGCATGTATAAAGTGGGATGCCTTTAAAGCATTTCTTAGAGGGCATATTATTAGTTATACAAGTTTTAAATCTAGGACGGCAAAGCATGACAAAAAGCAGTTGGAGAATAAAATAAAATATACTCAAGAAAAGGCTTTTGAACAAAGTAATCCAGAAGTAGAAAAGGAGCTACTGCTCCTAAGAGCAGAATATGATAAACAGTCCAGTACCAGAGCCGCATCAAGTCTTTTAAGATTAAAACAAACATTTTATGAACAAGGAGACAAAGCCGGGAAATTATTGGCATGGCAAATTAAACAGCTTGAAACCAAAACATCTATTACATCTATTATAAAAAATGACAAAACTTTGGTAAATCCAGAAGATATTAATGAAGCCTTTAGAGATTATTACCAGGAACTGTATGATGCCCAAGAGAATTGTGATTTAGATGATATTAATAATTTTTTGGATAGAATAAATATTCCAGTTATTTCAGTTGATACAAGGACACATTTAGATTTAAAGTTTAATAAAGAAGAAATTGCGCAAGCTATAGATGGAATGAAGTCAGGTAAAAGTGCAGGACCAGATGATATTCCAATTGATGTTTATAAAAAGTTTAAGGATAAATTGCTAACACCTCTTTTAGATATGTTCAAGGAGACATTTGAAAATATCAGCCTTCCACCTTCTATGAATCAAGCTCTAATTACTCTACTACCAAAGCCTGGCAAGGCTCCTAATAAATGTGAAAATCTGAGACCCATCAGTTTATTAAATTCTGACCTCAAGATTATTTGTAAGCTGTTAGCAAGAAGGCTTCAAAAAATTCTACCAAACATAATTAATAGAGATCAGAATGGCTTTATAATAGAAAGGCAAGGGTATCATAATGTAAGAAGGGTACTTAATATCATTTACTACAAGAGAGAAGACAAAGATACAGCGCTCCTATCGTTGGATGCAGAAAAGGCCTTCGATAGGGTTGAATGGCCCTATCTTTTTAATGTCTTGGAAAGGTTTGGGTGTGGCACCAACTTTATAAAATGGGTCAAAATATTATATAAAAACCCAACAGCAGAAATTTTGACAAATAGAAATTTTTCAAAACCAATTCAAATTAAGAGAGGCTGTCGGCAAGGATGTCCTCTTTCTCCTTTGCTTTTTACTTTAGCGATTGAGCTATTTGCAGCGGCTATACGCACTCACCCGCAAATAACTGGAATTACCATAGGGCCCACTGAACACAAAATTTCTTTGTTTGCTGATGATGTCATCTTATTTTTGTCAAATCTGACTTCATCAATCCCGGCAGTGTTGAAAGTGATAAAATTATTTGGAAATATTTCAGGCTATAAAGTGAACAATACAAAATCCTCTATTCTATTATTAAATACAATGGAACGACAAAATCCCATTTTTGAGATAACTTACTTTAAAGTAGTAGAACAGTTTGAATATTTAGGAGTCCACATTGTACCAAGGATTGAACAAGTAGCTAAAATTAATTATGATCATTTAAAAGTAGATATTAATAATTGAATAGACAGGTGGATGAGGCTGCCTATAACTGTAATGGGAAGAATAAATATTCTGAAAATGAATGTACTACCAAAGTTGTTATACCTATTTCAAAATATCCCTCTGCCACCTTCTCCAGAATTGTTTAGATGGATAAAGAAAATTATGGTAAGTTTTATATGGAACAACGGAAAGCCTAAAGTCCGTCTCTCTTTGCTCTATTTACCGTATGACCGAGGGGGGCTAAAATGCCGAAATATCAAGTGCTACTATTGGGCTACACAACTGCGCTCTGTTATGTTTTATTTTTCAAACAAAGAAAATCCTCACTGGGTTGAAATGGAGTCTCACAATTTAAGTTTACCTCTACATCATTCATTGTATGAAAATTGCAACAACAAGTCAAAAATCCTATCTTGAAACATATGATAGGGGTCTGGTATGAAGTCAGGAATTATCTAAAAGAACCAAATTCTCTGTCACAATTTAGTCCAATATGGGGTAATCAGCTTTTTGTACCAGGAAGAGCAGATGCAACATTCAAAACATGGGCATCCAGAGGACTTAAAACAATTAGCGACCTTTACCCATCAAAATCAGATGTCTTCATGTCCTTTGGGGAATTAAAATGTGTATTTAATCTAGACAAAAAACATTACTTTAAATATCTTCAATTAAGAAGCTTTGTGAATGCAAACCAAATTAATCTCAACAAAACTCCCTATTCACAACTGGAAAAATTGATGATCAAGAATTACTTGAGAAAAGGCATCATCTCAGACTTTTACAATTTGTTGATATCTAATGCACCAGAGAACTCAAGAAGTAAACTAAAATCATGGAATGAGGATCTATCACTTACTATTAATGAGCAGGATTGGGACAGAGCATGTGCTAAAGTTCATACCATGTCTATAAATAGTCATTTTAGATTATTGCAATTTAAATGGCTAATGCGTGTATACATTACGCCAGTACAACTAAATAAATTTAATAAGAACATTCCAGATATATGCGTAAAATGTGGATCTAGAGGTACATTAATACATTGTATGTGGGAATGTAACCAAATAAAATTATTTTTGGAGGAAGTAAAAAATAGGATAGAAAAGGTAATTTCAAAACAAATAACACTGGATCCTAGATTATTTTTATTGGCTCTGTATCCAGAGAAGCATAATTTTAGTAATACTGAATGTACATTTATCGATCTCAGCTTATTGACTGCCAAAAGATGTATAGCATTGGCTTGGAAAAACATTAACAGACCTAGCGATAACCAATGGTTGAAGCAAATGTTGTCTAGCCTTCCTTTGGAAAGAATAACATATCCACAAGGCAAAACAACATTTATTTGAACAGATTTGGGGACCTTTTATTGACTTTGTTAAGGACTTAGACCTAACAGACAACCCGATGGACTTCTGATTTTGAGTACATTGCAGTTTCATGTCTTCAGTCTGTATGCACATTTAATTTTAAGATTACTGTAACATTGAATTATTTTTGATGAGAGAAGCTGTGTTTGTTGTTCTTTGTTTATTATTATTGCTTTGTGTCAGTTATTGTGTTTTAAGCAAAATACCATGTAATACAACACAACTCTGTAAGATAGTTTAATTACTGCTGTTGTGATTGGTGTATTGTCATGGCCAAATCTTTAATAAAAATATTGTGGAAAAAAAAAAAAAAAACAAGGCCCATGGGCATTACTCTAAACTGGTATAGGCCCCTACCTGTAGTGAAGGCCGTTTTGACTTTGTCTTGCTCATCGAGTTGCACTTGCCAATACCCTGATGAGAGGTCCATTGTACCAAATACTGAGGAGCCCCTGAGAGCATCCAGTGTGTCATCGGTTCTGGGTAAAGGGTATGCATCTTTGGTGGTGACCGTATTCAAGCCCCTATAGTCTACACAAAATCACCATGAACCGTCTTTTTTTCTTACCATGACCACTGGGGCAGCCCACGGGCTGTGACTGACTTCAATAAACCCCTTTTCCAACATCTCATTCACATGTGACTGAATCACTTTATGCATTTGTGGGGAGGTTCTGTAAGCTTGTTTAGGAACAGGAGGAGCACTGTTAGTGTTTATTTTATGCTTGACAATGTCAGTGCGTCCGAAATCACTGGGACTTGTGCTAAAAATATCCAGGTACTGAAGCAGTAGGTCTTTAAGTTGTGACTGCTCCACTGGGGACAAATGTTCACCCGCAACATCAAACGGCAACTGGATCATTTTATCTGATTGACTTGGGGTCATAGATATGTGTGCTGAGTCCACCCTACATATGGGGGCTGACTTCATTGGGGCACAGTCCAGAACAATGTCCTCCTCAGACACAGGGGAAAACAGGCCTATTTGAATCCCTGGTTGTAAGATAATGGGCCCCATTAGTTGGGTTCATGAGGCAAACCACAGCAAATCCATTCCTGGCCGTAGTCAGAGTGCGTGCCACAGAAATACCATCCCTATCTAACTGGTAAGGCTCAGGCAGGGCTTAATTTGAGCCGGAACAGGATCCGGAAACTCCCTTATTTTGACGCGGTCCGATCCGGCAACTGTTTGCTTGGATCCGGTAACTCATACACAACTAGGTCGGAGGTCTAATTACACAGAAGTGCATATGTTTTAAACATAAAAGCCACGCTTCATTTCCGCGTGAGCGCTTCAACACAGACTGTCGCTGCGCTGTAATTTGTGTCTATAGAGTGTACAGGGAATCCGGTGGAAAAGACCTTCACATCAAACTGAAAGATCTATTCACCACTGTTAACACCAGTGGTGTCTGCAGGTGTACAGCAGTACGCACTGTGCGCACCTTGAGATGTCCCCCAACCCCGCCCAATCCATGCTGCATCCACAGAGCGCACAGAGCCATAGTAAGCTTTGTGTTTTTGCAAACGCCAGTGCAGCTACAGCTGACTGCTGCTCTTTAAGTCAAAAGTGGTGGGTTTGCTAACTGCCAGAAGACAGTAAATCTGTTGACGTTTGTCCTGACTTTGGTTACGCTGAGGGTACCTATGTGATTTGGATGTGCCGCGTTATTTCCCCAATGCGCCAGAGAGCGCACGGGACATGGCAGTGCCACGTCAGTTTGTTCTTTTACTCAAATGCATATGGAAGCTAGAGCTAATGCACTGACCGTGGGTCACAGGATGAGACCCAGGGCCAGTTAAATGCCAGTGTCACTGTTACATGGCCAGGGTAACATTACGCCACGCGCCCTCTATGTGCTATATCCCATGTACACACGGGGCATGGATCCACAGCAGTTTGTTCTTTTTTGTTTGTTCAAATGCATCTGTAAGCTCGAGCTAACACGCTGAGGCTCACAGAGCCTGGAGCTGTGAAACGCCATTACGCGGAGAAGACTGCGCGCTCCACGGCAGTCACTAAAAAGCGAAAGCAAAAGGAGAGACATGATTAGGCTACTGAGAGCTTACTGCTGCCGTGTGCTCCCTTTCCTAGTCTAGACTTTGGTTTTACAGACCACAGCTGCATGAGTCTGTGTTCTTGCTTCAGACTGGTGGCTGCACACAGTCGGTCTATGACAGAGCGAGTCTACAAAAGCGCAGTAATTACGCGTAGCAGCTGATTTCTCGATCAGCTGAGCAATCACACAAACGTACACTAACACATTACACTGAAGTGAAACGATATAATGTATAATAATGTTAACAAATATGTTAAAATATAATTTAAAACTGAGTATAAATGAGCAGTTGCTTGGTATTTTGGCATGTGTGTGCGCCTAAGCATTGTGTTGTGTGTACGTTCCGGGAACAGTGTTGGCCTTGTGGACCCAGGTGTCAAAGCGCAATTTTTGTTCCGGCATCGTTTGATTTACAAATTAAGCCCTGGGCTCAGGGCAGCCATTATAACCATCAGAGTTCCTACAGTTACAGTAGGAGGAGATAATGACACCTTGCAATTAATTTCACAACGTGGTGGTATAGTTGTGCATTCTATTATTTGGGCTGTACAGTTTGTGCCCTGTAACTGCTTTAGACAAGACAAAATTCTTTTGAAGGGGCCTTTTGGCCAGAGCAGGAATAGACATTCTAGTGGTCTCACTAATAAACAGGGTTGCCAGATCTGACTGACAGTTTCCAGCCCAAATATAACGTAAAACCCGCCAAACGCAATAAAAACCCGCCCAAATCACAACCATTCTACAATCTTAATGTTAAAACTGTAATACATATGAAATAACAATAATAATAATATTTTGAGCACACAAAACTTCACAACTGCCAATGGAAAAAGTAATAAACAGTCTCCACATTGAGTGTAATCAGAAAAACAAATAGCTCTCTCACATGCTTGCACTCCTCCGGGACAGGGGCGATCCACATTTTTAGCTCTGGGTCAGTCTCCTTCCTGTACGATTTCTTGTATTTCCCCCACTTCGGCAGGTTGCTAAACACTAAAACTCCAAGCTTGAGAGGAAACACTGTTGGCCTGTCCGCGCTCACAGGGCTGCAGAGTGTTTACTTTTTTCAACCAATCAGAGGTCCATAATTAGACATGTGATTGACAACTAATGACACTAATACTACTACTTCTATTTTACAAATTTATTTTATTAATCAATAACCAGCAAATATATACAATTATTGATCAGGAAATTTAAAAAATATTATTAAAATAAGTTTATTTTGCATTTTCAAAATCCCGCCCCATAATTCTAAAAATAGCCCAAATATTATACACCCGCCCAACGCTATTTTTTTCCGCCGAGAGAGAGCAAAAGTAGCCCAATTGGGCGGGAAACCGCCCAATCTGGCAACACTGCTAATAAATGAAATATGGGAGCCTGAATGTAACATAATGTGTGTGTCAGTTCCCTCTACAAGCCCATTCACATAGGACATTCACACCCCTCAGCAATCCCTGGGAGCCCGCCACCAGAATCCGATCATTATCACCAGCACCCCGCTGTCGGGTGGTTGTGTGTGGCGCGTCGTCTTCTGACATCTTGAATGACCAATATAATCCAACAAAACAATACGCCTACTTGACACTGTCAACTAAGAAAACAACAAATGGAGATCCTACACTTTCTCACTATACTGAACGCAACAGTTAGCTTGCTAGTTCCCGCACACGAGGGCAAAAGTTTCACTGTAACGTTAAATGAGAAGAGTCCCAAAACTCAACACCGCTGCCACCAGTGTAAAACACGTGGGTGTCTAGATGTAGGGTTTCTTCTTATAAAATAATCCACCACCACTTGGGCTCTTGCTCAGAGAAACTTTTTATTCTTCATCTCTTCAACATCCTCGCTCTAAACGGGACCCCTCTACTTGTCCGGTCTCCGCTCTCCCTCTTTCACAA
This sequence comes from Bostrychus sinensis, assembly GCA_020698575.1. NCBI lineage: Eukaryota > Metazoa > Chordata > Actinopteri > Gobiiformes > Eleotridae > Bostrychus > Bostrychus sinensis. The sequence continues at coordinate 4,583,696 of CM036244.1, read as the reverse complement.
TAAAAGCATCCCCTTCACAAAGGCAGCATGCTTTACATGCTGCCTTTAAGAAACAGAATCAGAAAACATGGCATTAATTTTCACTGCAGACGATACACAGTTGTATTTATCAATTAAACCTGATCAGAACGACCGCGTTGAGAAACTTAGCTCCTGTGTGAGAGACATAAAGACCTGGATGACAATTAATTATCTCCTCCTAAACCCAGAAAAAACAGAGGTCATTATACTAGGCCCCAAAAAGACCAGAGTCTCCCTGGACGCTGTCAGTGTAGCCTCAAGTTCTACTGTGACAAACTTAGGAGTTTTATTTGACCAAGATTTATCATTTAAGGCTCATATAAACCAAGCCTGTAAAACAGCATTCTTTCACTTACGTAACATTGCCAAAATCAGAAATATTTTATCTAAAAATGATGCTGGAAAACCTGTCCATGTGTTTGTTACATCTAGGTTAGATTACTGTAACTCTCTGCTGGCAGTGTGCCCTAAAAACTCTTTAAAATGTTTTCAGCTTGTTCAAAATGCAGCAGCAAGATTATTAACAGGAACTAACAGGAGAGAGCATATTACTCCTGTGCTAGCTTCACTTCACTGGCTTCCAGTTGGATTCAGAATTAGGTTTAAAATCCTTCTCCTGACTTACAAGGCTCCATTCTACATTAATGATGTTATAGAGCCATACCAACCAAGCAGAGTACTGTGCTCACAAAATGCAGGGCTATTAGTGGTTCCCAGGGTTTCTAAAAGTACAGTTGGTACAGCTGCTCTAGGAGCTAGAAGCTGGGGGAAGTATGGTGCACTGACCTCTGGTTTCATCTGCTGCTCCTCTTCTATCACTGTCATTAATATAATGAAATACTCTATATCTCCAATCAGTTCATTGCTATTCACAAGTTGTCCCTCTCTCCCGCTCCCCTCTGGGGGAGTGGGGACTGTTTCAGATGCCTGGCTGCTGGCAGATGTCCCAGTGATGACTGGATCTTAGCTGACCCCATCTGTGCTCCTGTCCTGACAGTCCTGGGGGAGAACTCCCAGACCCCCTGCCATACGCTCCCACTCATTTTTAAATCACTGTATAAATGCGAATAGTACAGATGCCCAGTCTGAGCTGCACAATATAGGTCCAGTTTTTCCATCTTCTTTTACCATGAACCTGAAGAATTGACCTCTTACAAACTATTTAGTTTGGAGATGAGCTAATTGTTGTGTATTATTGCCTGCATGATACATTGGGAAACAAGTTTTTATCTGTGTGCCCTTTTTGAAGCTTGAGCCCCTGCCCCCCAGTAGCTCTCTGCGCGGCCCTGATCCTCTGTAACAGCTCACCTTTATGACGCTGATAGACACCTGCACATCTGCCATTATTTACACAAATACTAAAAATCTAGTTTTTAACTGCACAAAATAGCAACAGAGTAATTATACTGTTGTTCAACTGAGCATAAGCAGCCGTTTTGTAACATGTACATGTTCACATACATGTATTTTATTTTTAGTCTATTGCTGCACAATGCACAGACAATACAGACAGGCTGTATTAACCTGCTCTGTCAGTCTTTAAAGAGGTTATATTATGCTTTTATTTAGATTTTTAAGCTCATCTTGGTCACCTCTAGAACAATCTTTAAAAGCATCCTTTGACCAAAAGAAAGATTTTTCAATAATAACTTTACTACTGCCATAAAGAAACAGATGAAGAAACCAGCAGAGGGCAGCAGAGGGTAGAGCTGTTACACTATTTTGAACAGAACCATAGAAAAAGTGCTTTTTATTACCACAAACCTTTTGTATTATGCCTTTTTGCTACAAAATTAAAAATGTCTGAGGAGTCAATGGAAACAGATCTGTACACAGTTTTTTATATCAATGAATGAGAGCAGAAAAAAGTCAATTTTGCATCATCTTTAAATGCACTTTTCATGAACTCATCAACACAACCATGATCCTGGCAGTGATATGCAGCTCTGCAGGTTAAACCTCTGGGAGACGCATGGTGAAGGCATGTGCTTGGGCCAAGGATACTATATGCAGAATAAAATAGCAAAAGAGATGTCAAAATATCACAATATTGCATACACAACTCTTATTGCAACAAGGCCTACCTGAGACTTGGTAAAAAATGCATCAGTTGTATATGATTCCAGTGTTTGTTGTGTTTCCCTCAGTGCTCAGGCTTTAATGTAAACCAAGATAAAATTTCAAAATCTAACAAACACATTCAAGTTTTGTAATTCAGTATTTGGATAAGTAATGTTTGGCATGAGAGCTGGAGTAAACTCTGACCACACAAAATGCAGAGTACTACAGATATTCAGCAGCAGGTGCTTTCTGAGGCCTTCAAAGAATCAGGCATGGATTTGTTTTTAAAATGGATGCACTCTTTTTGGTTTAGGAACACAAAATAGTACAATCAAGATTTATTACTTGGTAAACTTCCCCAAAGTTATTCAAATGTGCTGAGTCATTGATTTGATCACTGTTATCCAAAGTTAAGTTGTGGAGTTGTTTTGGCTCATGATGCAAGTGGCTTGGGAGGTCCAGTGTCCATCTGGGAGCAGGAGGAGGTGGAGGGAGACGAGAGAAAAAGCGTCTGGATGAAGTCATTTCTTCCCCCACCCGTCTCCTTCCTCCAACATGAGCAGTGAGCAGTGGTACCAGTGCTACCCAGAACTGGGCAATTGGTCCTGCACCAGGCAGATCCTAGATCAGGGCTTCACCATCTATCTCATCGTGCTTTACATTTTCACCTTCAGCACCGGCATCCTCAACCTTATGGTCATCATTGCTATCTCACATTTCAGGCAGGTCACAAGCTCTGACATCAGGTTTATTGTAATGCATAACCTCATTTTGTTTCTTTTTCTCAGGCAGCTGCACTCCTCCTCTAACTTCATCCTCCTCAACCTGGCTGTCACAGACTTCCTGATGTGCTGCGTGGGGATCCCAGTCCACGGTTCCTTCCACTTCACTTGCTGGCGAGTTGGTGACATCATGTGCCTCCTGTACAATGTCTTTGCCTTCACGCTGACTTCCGTATCAGTCGGAGGCATGATCCTTATTTCAATAGACCGCTATGTTGCCATTTGCAACCCCATGCACTACCCCACCGTGATGTGCAGGAGATCCATTAGCATCGCCCTGATCGCCTGCTGGATCCTCTCTTTCCTGTGCTTTTTAGGGGTTTACCGTCTCAATCTCATTAAGCCAGGGCAGTATAGGAGGTGCGAAGGGGAATGCTTCTTAGTGATGACCTATATTGAATATTTTTTTGACGTGGCATTGAGCCTCTGTGTGCCCGTTGTGCTCATAATTATACTGTACTTGCGAGTTTTCTTTGTGGCAGTGTCGCAGGTCCGTGCCATGCGTTCTCATGTTGCAGCCACTGCACAGCAGCCGGCGGTGAACTCCAGGAAATCAGAGCTGAAAGCGGCGCGGAATCTGGGCTTTGTTGTTTTACTCTTTCTCCTCTGCTACACACCAAACTATGTGCTGGCCTATATGGGGGAGAATTTAAACAGATATTTAATGTCCTTCCTGTTTAACTTGATGTATCTGAGCTCGTGTTTTAACCCCTTACTCTATGCGCTCCTGTATCCCTGGTTTAGGAAATCTGTGAAGCTGATAGTGACATTAAGGATTTTGCAAAGTGGGTCACGAGATGCAAATGTACTATGATGACTTCAAGTGCAGTGTTAATAAATGAAAAAGCATGTTACTGATAACCCATGAGCAATGAATTTGAAATAGCACTTTACACATTTAATATGATAAGAAAAAGACAAAAAGCTGGAGCCCAAAAAGGCAAAATAACTATTATAACAAAGAAAAATCTAAGTCAGTGGTTCTCAAGCTGTGGTACGGGTTCTGCTGGTGATACTCAGGAGTTTTTTGCTGTTTTAGTCCTTCTCCGATAAATAAATTCTGCTCTCATAAATTTGATGTGAAGACCACTGTTTAGTCTTTGTTCAGGCCCAGTTTAGTCCTGGTTTAGTTCTAGATTTGTCCTGATTTAGTCCTGGTTATGTGCTGGCTTAGAACTTGTTTAGTCCTGGCTTGGACCTGGATTAGTTCTGGTTTAAGTCCTTGTTTAGTCCTGGTTTAGTCTTTGCTTAGACCTGGTCTAGACCTGGTTTAGTCCATGTCATGTCCTTATGTAGTATTACTTCTTTACTTTATTAAAGATAAAACTTGGAAAGCCAAATATTTCCTGAGGTGGTGGTCTGTGATCTGTGTGTTTGAATATTTAGCATTTATGAATTGAAATTTGACAAAAAGTCAGTACTGTGCCATTTTTTCTTCTCTTGTAAATGTTACTTACAGCCTTTGGTTCTCAGCCCTCAGTATACAAAAAGATTTATGTGTATATCTACTGTAAATGTTTATTTAGCAATTGAAACATCTATACTTAATACAAAATGCATGGTTGTAATTGTAGCTCTTCATTGTACACACTGCTTGTGTTCTCTCTCGGCTATGAATGCAAATTGAATTTTCCAGAGGTAATAGATATTGCATTACACTTCTGAAATGAAAAGCAGTTTTTCACCAATAGAAAAGGCTCCCCCTGTGTATACACCGCCCATGTGGGAGTCAAAGATACCAAACCCAGTATTAGTGGATGGGAACAATTAGTCTACACAAAAGCACTTTTATCATCACATGGGATTTCTTTTGTGGAAAATATAATTAATACTAATGAAAAAGAGCAAAGGTTATCAGTTTTATTTATACATTTATTGATTAATAACATAAAACTCTGTATGAAGTCTTTTGTGAGTATTTCTATAACCTTATTCATAGCAATCCACTGTCCATGAATGTAAGTGATATACAATATATTATAAATAAAATGTATTTTGTCTCTAACTGTTTTGGATTGTTTATTTAACATATGCAAAAAACAAGATAAGATAAAAGATACATTTATGTCTAATAAAAAAAAATGAAATTCCTATTGCCTTTACAAGTTAAAGGTACTGTAACCACATGCACTCATACTGGTTATAAACGGTACTGCAGGCTAAATCAAAACAATGGTCTCTTGTCTGATTGGACGAACGGTGAAGCAGTTTTAAAACCAAACACAAAATGTAAACAAAAACAACTGGCCATTACGTAAACATATTTTTAATTGTTAATAAATCAACTGTACCATTGTTATCAGTAAAACTAATATTTGATTTATTTATTTTTGGTCTGGTGCTCAGAAAAGCATTCAGGGCTGAAAGTCTCCCCAGCAGAGGAGACCTCATTCCAGGACCAGGCCAAAACCAGGACTAGACCAGGACTAGGTCAGGACCAGACCAGGACCAGGACCAGACCAGATCTGATCAGGCCAAGTCCAGGACCAGGCCAGGTCTAGGACCACAGCAGGACGAAACCAGGACCAGACCAGAGCATGACCAAACCAAGACCAGAACCAAACCAGAACTTTACCAAGGCCAAGGCCGGGACCAAACCAGGACAACACCAGGAACAGGCCAGGACCTGGACTAGACTGGGCCAAAACCAGGACCAAGCCAGGACCAGAACCAGAAACAGAACCAGGACCAGAACAAGAACCAAAGCCAGACCAAGACCTGGACCAGATCAGGGCCAGACCAGGACCAGAACCAGAACCAGAACCAGGTCCAGAACAGACCAGGATCAGAAACAGAACCAGGACCAGGACCAGAACCAGGTCCAGAACAGACAATGATCAGAAACAGAACCAGGACCAGAACCACAACCAGAACCAGGACCAGGACCAGACAAAGACCAGGAACAGACCAGAACCAGAACCAGAAGCAGGACCAGACCTGGACCAGATTGGGACCAGACCAGGAACATAGCTAGACCAGGCACAGACCAGGACAAGACCTGGACCAGATTGGGACCAGACCAGGAACATAGCTAGACCAGGCACAGGCCAGGACCAGACTGGGACCAGATCTGGACCAGACTGGGACCAGACCACGACCAGGCCATGACCAGGCCATGACCAGACTAGGACCAGACCAGGACCTGAACCTGAACCAGAACCAAAACCAACACATGCGTTACCTCACTGCCCCGTATTGATGGGAATGGTTCGGGTGTGTTGCCCTGGCTGCCAAAAAAAAAAAAAAAAAAAACTAAAAAATGACTGCGAAGGGATTGCCATTTGCAGAAAGAAGACCAATGGTGACCCTTTTGTCCTGATGATTCTCATACCTCTCATTATACTGAGAAGGTCACTTTGTGACAATCGAGTCGGGCGGTAATTCCCTAACCCGCCATCGCGTTACTGTAAATTATAACATCATGACTACTTCACAGCTGCACTTGACTAAATACTGATCTATCTCTGAAGTATCTGTACAGAAGTTGTCCAGTTCATTGTGTCTGATTTCACAGATGGGAGCAGGAGGTCTCAGAGCTGTGCTGCTGAGGAACACACATCACCATCACACGAGTGCCCAGCAGTGAGAGAGGACTTCTGTTCCTGAGACAGGACTCTGGACTGAGAGAGCAGACCTGACTGTGACCATCCTGCAGACAGTGATGCTGAGGCTGTCACACATGGAGCTCACTGAACAGGTGACAGTTTCTGTGTCTCTGTAGATACAGCCATCTGTAGACATTCAGCAAATATCTGAATGACATTCTTAGTGTTTCCTCTGCACTTCAGACTGCTTTATGCAGTTAGACTACGCACACACCAGTTTATAAATGAGGTGAACATGAATAAAGCCATAATAACAGCTGTTATTATGGCTTTATTTATGTTCCAGTAGATTTCATGACAGACAATACACTTAATGAAGAATAATGTCTCTTATTTGTAGGCACTTAAGTCTGAACCTGAGGTGGACGACCCTGAGCTGTGGATCACCTCAAACTGTGACACACATCTGGCCAGTGGTGCTGACCCTTACGGTTTTATACAGTGAGTAAACTGATTCACCATCTGACTTTATGCCCACTACAGAAGCAACACTGTGATAACAAACAGAATAAGGGCAGACCTTACATCTGTAGCCTTTTATTAAAGCTTGCACCTTGCACTGTGTTCTTACTCCATGAGGCTAAAGTTTCCAGCACAGACACAACTTCAGACTGCAACATACTGTTGTCATAAAGCTTCTGCAGTTCTCTATTTATTTCTAGATATAGAATGATGTTGTAGTAGCCACAGTAGTAAAGGCAGCCTTTACGGCTGTGTATAATTTCAGTAATAAACTGTGTTGGACTAAGTACACAGACATTCTACAGGAGTGTGATCAGCTCTAAGTGAACATTATACAACAGCAGTGTGTAGTATCCTTTTTAGCAAACATCAAAACTATTTCAATCAAAGGAAGTGTGAGACTACAGATGATCTAATGAGTTAATGTACTCTCTTTTAGAACAAGCTGTCCACAACTTCAGAGTAAACTTCTGGCAACAACTCAGGTTGAATATTATTTGTTAACACAGTACAGCACATATTCTTCACCTTTCCTTCAGAGAGTCAGTTAAATCCTCTGCTCCCTCTGTCCTCTCCTCTGCATCCTCTGCTCTAATCTCAAACTCTGCTCCTGTCTTTTCCTTACAACATATAAACACACAACATCTCTGCTCTCACCCCTTATTTTTTCTTTCATTTATGCTGATGCTTTTTATCACACACAGAAATGATTGCCTTCTTTATTGGATTTCTTGTTCATGTAAGTTGTTTCTGTTGCTTCATGCTACATTTCTGATACAGACACAGGGAGAGACAGGTCATATTAATATGTATGTACATATGATAAATGTTTTTACAAACATTATACTTGATGCCTGTTCCAATCTGCTCCACACAGCTCTTCACCTCTTGTCCTGCACTACTCAAACATACTGTATTTCTCTGGCTCGTCTCCAGACGTCCTCATTCAACACCACAGCTCCTCTTTTAGCACCTGTCATAAACTCCAAAGTCTACACACTGTGAAACTCCCTTTAACTTAACCTTAACTCATTCTCAAACCAAATACTGCGTCTACTCTTGTTAGTAATTTTTATGTTTCATTTTGCACAGGTTTTACTTCGGATGAGACAACTCCAATCAATTATCCGGACGTGGGATCAGAACAAAGTGTACACTGTGACCCAGTGTGGCTGGATTAATGCATCATTGTGGCCTTAATTAACAGTATGTTTGTGTATATCCAGGCTTTTTTTCCTCTCTGGCCAATGTGGCAGCTACGTATTTATCAAAAATTAGTGATTACATAGGATTTTCACTATCCAAAGTTAAGATTTAAATGCAGTTTGATGGGTTGTAGCTATGAGACAGTAATGTGTTTGAAAATATTAAAATATAACTCTAATTTTTATTAATGTATTATAATTAAGTTAATTTAGACAAAGATGTATGTTTTTGCTTGTGTTACATCTTTGTGTTTATTTATATGTTCCAACTAAGGCTCTGTAACAATCCTTGGAGTTTGCCTGTGCTCCCTGTGTCTGAGTCGGTTTCCTCTGGGTGCTCAGGTTCTGGTCCACTGCTCCTGACAGGTTACTCCAGCGGCATTGAAGGACAGGTCAAATACAGAGTAGAAATTTCCCCACAGGGACAATAAAGTCTACCTTAACCATAACCAGTAATTCTGATAATTTTTTCCTTTTATAATAATGGACTATGGACTATGATGGACTACTAATTATGGTCTAAAAATAAAATATATTTATAAAATTTCATTGGCCAGAGTGGCTGATTGGGTTGAATATTTTACCAGTCAACATAGAAGTCTACCTACACTTGGCTAATTGGTTTGTGTTAAAGTCAAGCCTTGTATGGGATTTATAAAAATATACAGTGGCCATTGTCTCATAAGTTCCTGGAAATACTGTGAATAAGTTTTATCTATGGTCTTTAGGATTGACAGGACAAAGGCTTCTACAATCTCCAGGCCAAGTTTGCATTGCTTTATGGTTTATTCACATCCTTCACTTTACTTATGGTTTTAAACATCACAGTTATACAATACTATATTTTTTCCTGTGTTGCATAGTCCTATTATATTAAAAAATAAAAAAAAGCTTACATACCTATATTGTATGTGTATGAAGTGGAGTGTCTCTTATTAAAAATTATATCTCATTGTCACTTTATTATGTACATATTCTGGATTACTAAGAAATGTATTTGAACTTTGTTCTTTGAGAGTAATGGGTTACAGTAATACTTTAACTAATGTGTACAGGTGAGATCTGCTGTTAAAATAATTTATAAAGACACTTAGGTTATTGTGAGACGTTTAATAGAGCATTAAGGCCTACAGTAATTAGCGTCAGGATCTTTACTAAGACTTGTGTAGCTAAAGGTTAACTAATAACTAGCTTGATACTAAGTCATAATTTCTAATCAAACAACCATGTATTTATAAGCTCGTGTATGGGACTAATGAGACTATACGATGCTTGGGGGTGCTACATTTTATGCAGTAAATAATACCAGCCTAATGGTAAATGCGATGCTAACGACAGTACGATGCTAATTAGCTAATACATTAGCTAAGCTATAGTTAGCAGTGTTTGTAACGGCTCCTCCTCAGCAGTGTCCCGGTCAAGTTTGAAAATCGCCTGATGTGATTGGCCGCAGAGCTGTGCTTTATTTGAAACTGGCCAATCAGAGCGGCCCGGCCCAGGCCCTATATAAAGCGTCAGCGTTCAGCCCTCGGTCTGCTCCTCGAGCGCTATTTCTCTTTGTGGGTTATTGCTATCGAGTCGCGCTTTTCTCCAGCTTTTCACAAACGATCATCGGATCATTGGATTTGTTTATCGTCAGTTAGTCTCGTCTGTTTTTGGTCTACTGTTCCCTCTGTGTTTTGGGAAATCTTCTACTTGTTGGAAGACTTTCCTGGATTCCGTGAACTTCGGTTCATTCCACGTCGGCGCATCTTCTCGGCTGCGAAGGTAAGACATTATTTTAAATTTTATTCTCTTGTACTGTTGTTTTTGCGTAGAATCCGAGGTTACATTGCAACTTTTTCCGTGTTTAAAATCTGTTAAATGTGTGTACTGTGGTCTGTGGCTAATGGCGGTTTAACGTTATGTATTACGCATTGCTTACTTAGCAATAGCCGCTATGGCTTCTGTCGTTGTTTTACTGCTAGTCCTGGTCCAGTCCTGGTTTAGTCCTGGTCCAGTCTTGGTTTAGTCCCGGTCCACCTCTGTTTTAGTCCCGGTCCAGTCCTGGTTTAGTCCCGGTCTAGTTCTGGTTTAGCTCCGGTTTAGCTCCGGTTTAGACTTGATTTAGTCCTGGTTCAGTCCCGGTCCAGTCCTGGTTTAGTCCCGGTCTAGTTCTGGTTTAGCTCCGGTTTAGACTTGATTTAGTCCTGGTTCAGACCTGGTTTAATCCCGGTCCACCTCTGGTTTAGTCCTGGTTCAGTCCTGGTTTAGTCCCGGTCCAGTCCTGGTTTAGTCCCGGTCTAGTTCTGGTTTAGTCCCGGTCCAGTCCTGGTTTAGTCCCGGTCTAGTTCTGGTTTAGTCCCGGTCCACCTCTGGTTTAGTCCCGGTCCAGTCCTGGTTTAGTCCCGGTCCACCTCTGGTTTAGTCCCGGTCCAGTCCTGGTTTAGTCCCGGTCCAGTCCTGGTTTAGTCCTGGTCTAGTTCTGGTTTAGCTCCGGTTTAGACTTGATTTAGTCCTGGTTCAGACCTGGTTTGGTCCTGGTTTTGCCCTGTTTTATCCCTGCTGCTAGTGTAGACCAGGTTTAGTCCCAGACCTTGTTAATGTGTACTGAAGATGGTGATTTAGGGATGTGTCTGGTATGTTGTGCACTGTGTTTATTGCTGTTTTTTTTTATGGGCAAATTTAGTAATTAAGTCCTGGTTTAGACCTGGTCAAGTCTAGGTTGAAAGGCGGTTCAGAACTAGTACTGTTACTGCTTCAGACCTGGGATTAGACCTGGATTAGGCACTGGTTTTTGTAGTTTAGTTCTGATTTTTACATGCTTTAGGGTTGGGTTAGATCTGGATTAGTCCTGGTTTGCATCTGATTTAGTCCAGGGGTAGACCTGGTTTAGTACTGATTTAGAGCTGCTTTAATACTAGTACTGGTCTAGTCCTGGTACAGTTTAGGCCTGGCATAGACCAACTTAAGTCCTGATACTGGTGTAGTTCTGCTTTAGACTTGTTTAGTCCTGCTGTAGTTCAGAACCTCTTGTTGGTTTAATTATGCCTAAATCCTGATTTTAATGTGGGTTTAGTTCTTGTCCTTGGTTAGAGCTATGTTAGACCTACTTAAGTCCTGCTTTAATCCTCGTTCAGTCCTAGTTTAGTCCTGTCTTAGATCTGGTTTAGCCTTGGTCTGGTCCTAGTTAGTCCTTGTTCAGGCCCATTTTACCTAAAAACTGTAAGACCGTGTTTATGTGTGGTGAAGCTGGTTGTGATTTAATGATGTGTGTCATATTTTGTGCATTGTGTTCATTGCTGTTGTTTATTTATTATTTACAGATTTAGTGATTAAGTCCTGTTTTAGTCCTGGTCCAGTCCTGATTTAGTCTTGGTCTGGTTTAGATCTGTGTTTGAGCTGCAGATGGAGGTGACAGTCTGTTAGACTTTGTTTATAATTGTACCTCTGAGAGTGTGTGTGTCAGCCAATCAGCATGCTCCGTCTGTGCAGTGGCGGGAAAAGGGGCTCCTAGTGAAAGCAGTCTGTGTGATGTGTAATGACAGCGGCCATCTTGTTGCTTTGAGATGCAGCTGGACCTGTTTTATTGTGCTCTGACAATATTAATGTAGTGTGATTATAAGACTGTCTTTGTAAAAATGTACAAGTGTAGAGCAGGTTTAGTCCAGACCTTGTTGTTGTGGGGTGAAGCTGTTTGTGATTTAATGATGTGTCTTGTATTTGGTGCACTGTGTTTATTGTTTTTTATGGTCATATTTAGTGATTAAGTCCTTGCTTAGACCTTGTCAAGTCCTCATTGGGACCTGGTTTAGTCCTCCTTTAGTCCTGGTTTAGTTCTGGTTAAGACATGCTTTAGTCCTTGTTTGGATCTGATCATGATACTGGTGGTGTGGCAGGTGTCAGTTTAACTTGTGTCAGTAAAATGCATGTTTCCAGCCCTGTTTTAGACCAGATTACTCTTGGTTTAGTCCTGGTTTAGACGTGGTCAAGTCCTCATTGAGACCTGGTTCTGAACCAGTACTGGTACTAGTTCAGACCTGGGTTTAGACCTGGAATTGGTACTGGTTTAAAGCTTCTTTAATGGTTAAGTTCTGGTTTAGACATGCTTTAGTCCAGGTTCAGATCTGATTTAGTTCTGGTGTAGACCTGGTTTAGTACTGATTTAAATCTGTTTTAATACTGGTACTGGTCTAGTCCTGATACTGGTTTTAATCCTGGTGTAGTCCCACTTTAGACCTGGTTTAGTTTTGGATTAGTCCTGATAGTCTTACTTCAGAACCCCTTAAGTCTTTAATCATGCCTGAGTCCTGATTTTATTCTCCTGAGTTGATTCTGCTTTAGTCCAGTCTTAAACCTGGTTCAGCCCTGGTTTAGTTTTAGTTTTTGGTCTTAGTGGCAGCCATTTTGTTGTGTTTGTAGATAGATGTGTTATAAAAGACACTCCCACCTGCTGTTTTGTTATTGTACTGTCTCTGCAGTTATGTGGCTTTAGTCCCAGTGTAGACCTGGTGTAGACCTGGTGTAGTCCTGCTTTAGACCTGGTTTAAGCCTGGTTCATGTCTGTTTTATTCCTAGTTCAGACCATATTTAGTCCTCTAGATCTTGTTTGTGTGTGGTGAAGCTGTTATTTAATGTGTATCATATTTTGTGCACTGTTTATTACTGGTTTTATGGGAAGATTTAATGATTAGGACCTGGTTCAGTCCTTATGTACTTCTGTCATAGTCTTGTTTTGGTCTAGTGCTGTTACAGTTCTGGTTAATCCTGGTCCAGCTGTTTGTATTTCTCAAATTTTTGGTTTATTTAGACATTCTGTTCAGAACCACAGTGTAACAATACTTTGACACTGTTTAGTCCTGGTTTGGACCTGGTGTTGGCACTGAATTTGTCCTTTTTAATCCTGGCTCTGATTGACTTCTTACTTGGTCTTTGTTTAGACTTGCTTTAGGTAATGGTTTAGATCTGTTATAGTCCTGGTATAGTTGTAGTGTAGAACTGGTTCAGACCTGCTTTTGACCTTGTTTAAGACTTGATTTATTGGTTCTGGTTTAGTTGGTTTTGGTTACAATGCAGTCCCTTAAACAATATGTTGTTTTGTAATGAAGTCATTTTCCATGTTAAATATTGAGTGTTTGTTAAAAATGACTGCAGTGTGTCTTTATTTATTCATAACCTTGTTTTATATTGGATTGGTTCTCTTTTTAACCTGTACTACACATGATTTGTTCTGCTTTAGAAAAGGGTTTGTCCTAGTTTAGTCCTGCTTTAACATTAACACTTATTAAATGTGTGGCGGTCTTATTTGTGTGGGCTTAATTAGTTACAAGATTTTTTTTAGCGGCTATGTTTGTTGTATAACATTAACTCATGTCACATTTTCAGATGCCTCGTGCCAAGGGATCCCGCCGTTCCCTTGCCGCCCAGCGGAGGAGAGCCGAGCAGCTTGGTTCGACTCTCCCTCCTCGCTTCACCAGCACCGAGCCTGCCACACGTATGTTACACCTTTAAATTCTTTACATTTTACTCGCCTCTTCAGCTTATCCTGGTTATGTTATATAATGTATAAATTGTTTTGATATGGTTGTTTATAGGCCGTGGTACTGGTCTTCGGCATGCTGTGCGGAGATGGCCAACTTCTTCCATCACTGGAAAAAGCCACAAGTTGGTCATTCCAGCAGAGTGTCCTGACAAGAAAGTATGTTTCAGTTTGAAAGACAAATAATTTTAAAGTATTAGTAAAATTAATTACTGTTTCCTTTTGTTCTAGTTCGTTCTGATTGTCGGGAACTCACATCTACGCGCGGTCGTAGATGGGATTCGGCCGATGGCAGAGGGCTGCCTCTCCTTTGCCATCAGTTCGACTCCTGGAGGTTGCGCGCGTGACCTCCGCAGGGAGCTAGCTAAGACTGAGCTGCCCAGAGGTGGGTAGCCAGCATCTGTTGTCAACTGAAATACTATTGGAAAAAAATCATAGAATCTACTTCAGCGTCTGTAATGAGTTTCCTTCCTCTTGTCAGAGCCTGCTCTGGTGTGTCTCATGGCTCCCTGCAACAACTTGACAGCCAGCAGGACCGTTGACGAGGCTGCAGCTGAGTTCGGCCGACTCCTGGCCTATGTCTGCAGCCGCTGGCCGAGGGTATGTATTTTACCTTTGTACAACTCATTTTTACATTTTATTATTTCTTACAAACGTCCTTATTTCACACACTGTTAAAACTGTATTTTATGTCATAGGTTTTCGTCCTGGATTTTCCGCCTCGTCTCGCTGCTGAGGTGGAAGTCCAAACCCTCCTGAGACAGGAGTACCACCGGGTCTCAGCGCGCATGGGTAGGTAAACAGTGTAACCTAAATATGTGTTCTGTTTACATTTAGATTAAGATAAATTATGAAGATTGAATTTTTAATATGTTGTGGCTATTTATTTTTCTTAAAGGAATTCGCTACTTCCCTGTGGCTGAGCACTTCCCGATGGACCGCCTGGAGCTGTGGAGTAGGGATGGCGTAAGTACACTGTCATATTTTCTGAACGAGCTTGTAAATAACCTCTTTATTTTTAAATACATAATTTGTTTTATTTGTGCTTCAGGTCCATCTGAGTGATGATGAGGGGATGGGGATCCTCACGCAGCTGCTGTGGCAAGCCTGCTACCTGCAGCTGGAGACACCTCCGCCCACCGCTCCCGTGTCTCCGCCCCCATCCCGCCCCGCCACCAGAAGGGTTACGCCAAGAGTGGTGGTGACCGGACCACTCCCTGTGTCACCCCCACCCCCTTCTGAGTGGACCGCTGCTGAACAGGGCAGAAAGGTAAGACACTGACTCTTTTTTGTTAGATTGTATTGAAATGCTCCCTCAGCAGTAGTTTATGTTAACTTCATTTTCTTATGTTTCTGTTACAGAAGAACCAGCCTAGGGCCCCCAAGTGCTCACCTGTGGGACCCCAGGGGCGGCTGGTTCAGCAGGAGGTGAGTTAAAGTCATATAATATTATACAGTGAAAGCATGATAAAATGTATGAATGTTTTGGTCTAATGTGTTATTCTGTCTTTGGCCTTAGGTGGAGACCGTCTTCTCCATCCCACTTTCGCCCACTTTGTTCAGCCCCGCCATGTTGGTTGAGATGGACCGCATTTCTCCATCTCACCTTGGCCCTGTTCAGGGCACGGCCAGCTTTCCTTCGGGAAAGAAGGTATATTCATTTTGCAGTATTTTGTTAAATATAAAAATATATTGTTTTTATGTTTCAAGTGGCATAAAGAAAATCTCCTAATCTACTAATGTCATTTTTTTAAGACGTCTCCTGCGAGACGTCGCAAAGCTGTTGCCCGGAGGAGACGCCGGCCTGCGCGGCAGGTAGGTGTTTGTTTTTCAGACAGTTTTTACATTTTTAAAACTTCAGCATTAGTTATTAACATCGATTATAATCTACCCTAGGTGGAGGCAACAGTTGGGGAGGTGAGACGCCACTCACCTGCCTGCTCAACACCCGGGACGGAGGAGCACCAGGTTAGTGTGGTGTAAAAGATGTTGATATTTTTAAACCATATTAGACTTGTAATAATTGACATAAAATGTTTATTTTTCCATAGCCTATTGTGGAGGTGAGACGCCGCTCACCTCCCAGCTCCTCTCCCGGGATGGAGGTGAGCCCCTGCTCACCTGCCAGTTCATCATCTGCGATGGAGGAGGACACGGTTAGTGTGATGTTAAAAATCTGGCTATTTTTCTACCGTGTTAGATTTGTAATTATTTACATATAATGTTGGTTGTTATGTAGGCGATTGTTAAGGTGAGACGCCGCTCACCTTTCTACTCCTCTGCCGCGGCGGTGAGACGCCACTCACCTGCCAGCTCCACTCCCGCGATGGCAGTGACACGCCACTCACCTGCCTGCTCCACATCCGGGATGGAGGAGGATGTCTCGCAAGAGGTCCTCAAAACTGTTGCCTCAAAGCGACGTCGCTCCAAGCCTCAGGTGGGTGTCTATTTTTGAGACAGTGATTGCTTATTTTTAAATATTGCAAATGATCTTACATTGATTTTAATTCAACCAAGGTGGAGGCAGCACCGGTGATGGAGGTGAGACCCGGCTCACCTGCCATCTTCACATCCACAAAGGAGGACGACCAGGTTGGTGTGGTTTAAATATGTTGATCATTTAGTTACAATGTCATAATCATTAACAAATGTTGTAAATGTGTCTTGTAGTTGTCACCTACCAGTGTCGTCATCCTGGATGTGTTCCTGGAGGACGAGGTTTGTGTCTATTTTTTTTTGCTTGTTTTTTTGTGTTATTTTTACAAAATTAAAAGTACAATATATGAAACCTGTCATTCTTTGATATAGTTGCAGTTTGGCGATGAGGGTGTGGCTCCAAGAACATCACCTACCAGCTCAACCAGAAGTGTGGTGTTCATGGATCAGGTAAATTAACTTCAAAAACAGTAAAATAGAATCAATAAGACTAGTTCTATTAATCTAAATATTTTTATATGGTTTGATGGCGGTATAATTATTTTTTTCTTTCTGTGCGTAATGTAGATGAAGAGGACCAGCCCATCTTCTGTGGCCAGTCAGCCTTCTCCACGCAGCATTCCATCAGCTGTCCAAAAGGAGTCTGCTTCTGACAATGGGGACAAAGCTAAGTCTTGTATTTGTTGTGCACACTTTGATCTTAGTGATAGCGAAAGTCAGATTACGTTTGGTAGCTCAGATGGAGAAGTTGTAGACAGTCCTGTTGTGGCTAGTGTTAGTGTTTTGAAGGAGGGTAGCCGTTTAGTTAGTGTTCCCTGTTGCATTAGGGGTAATTTCCATCAGGGTGCCGATATTTTTAGGTATAATGGTGTACAGTGTATGGCAATTGCTTTGGTAGCTTTAGCTAAGCACATAGTGTCAAGTGTGTTTTTGTGGAATCAGGAGAATTTAGACTTGGTTTTGCTGCTTGGTGATGAACTGTACACCGATCGTCGTGATAGGAACTTGACTGGAGGACATGAGCTGTTAATGGTTCCAGACCTTCCTGAGACAGCAGTTATAGATGGTCAGGAGTTTAACTTTGTTTTTGGTGAGGCAGTTTGTGGGGATGTAAATGTTGTACAACACCCTTTCATAGATGCAGGTGCGCAGTTTACCTTAGAGAGTGGTTTAGAGCGGATGATGTCACAGTATGACACATGTCTTATGACACTGTGTGCCAATACTTGTGCCATCATTAAAGAAAATGGCCGTTATGCTGTCGTTGACTCACATTCGCGTAGTGCTACAGGGATGGTAGATGCAGATGGTAAAAGTGTGGTCTTGTATTTTGCTTCTATTGGTGAGCTGTACAGTCATTTTTGCGCGTTAGCTGCATGTTTTGAGGTGGGAAGTAAGGAGTTTGAAATTACAGGTGTTAGCGTTATAACAGCAGGTGTTCAGGAGTGTAGAGTTAATGTAGCAGAAAGCAGTGAGGAGGTACGTGTTTCTGAGGTGAAGTGTTTGAAGCGTAGAAAGGCAGTAAAAGTTAAAAGCAAGTCTTCTGTACCCACAGACAAACACACACTGAAAAAACCAAAGCATGGCCATGTCACTGACGTTGACTTAGAGGTTCAGTGTACTGGTGTCCAAACTAATGACCTTCATTTTAATCCACTTAGTGATAATGTTTGTAGAGCATTGTGCAAAATCTTAAATGTTGAGTTTGAGAAGGTTACAGTAGCAGAACCCAAAACTGTAGGTCCATTAGGTGCGCCGTGTTTAAATGAAAAAATCATTGCGGACGGAAACTGTTTTTTTCGGTCGGTTTCGCAGGCTATTAGTGGCACACAAAAAAATCATAGAAAAATTAGACTTGCGATTGTAAAACAGCTAGAAAATAATCCCCTAAAATACCAAAGTCTTTTGCGCGATGGCTACTCGTCTGTGGCACAATATATTAGGGAAAAAAACATGCATTGGCGGCACGGTGGTATAGTGGCTAGCACTCCTGCCTCACAGCAAGAAGGTCCTGGGTTCGATTCCCGGACTGTGTGGGGCCTTTCTGTGTGGAGTTTGCATGTTCTCCCCGTGTCTGGGTGGGTTTCCTCCGGGTACTCCGGTTTCCCCCATCAACCTCAAAACATGCACAACAGGCAAAAACCTCCAGCCAAATGCTCCTGACCAGGATCCTGGCTCAAGATCTGGAGAAGGGTTCCCGGGCGCTGCACTGCTGCAGCAGCCCACTGCTCCTGACAGGTTGCCCCAGCGGCATTGAGGGATGGGTCAAATGCAGAGAATGAATTTCCCCTATGGGGGATCAATAAAGTATACCTTACCTTACCTTACCTTATGCGTAAAGTTAACACATGGGCCACAGAAGTAGAAATACAAGCGACTGCGGATTATTTAGGCGTTGATATTTTTACATTTTATGATGGACATTGGCTGAAATACAGTTGTACCACTGAGCCTTTGTCAACCAGTGGCATCTACTTAGAAAATATTAACAATATTCATTATGAAACAGTAACTTGCGTCAAAAAACCTAAAACTCAGAATTGTTATGAGCGCTGCCAAATCAATAACTCGTTTTTGAAAGGTTACAACATTAGATCTAAAAAAGTAGATGCCAAATCACAGGTTAGTCCAGCAAGTAATATACATTTAAAACAAAATAGATTATCTAAGTACATTCAAAAGAAAAAGAAAAAGCATTTAAAAAACACCTACACCAAATATAGAGAGGAGATAAATGAAACACTAAGAAAAAGATATAGGCAAGAAGATAGACATAGAGAGAAAGTTAAAGAAAACACTTTACAACGGTACAGGTTTAATTTACTTTATCAAGAAAAGCTTAGGGAAGCAAGCAAACAGAAATATAGAAACCATGAAATATATAGGGAAAAGGTTAAGACAGCAATTAAACTACAAAACAAACAAAAATATAGAAACAACATAGAGTACAGAGAAAAGCGCAAGGCAGCAATTAAACAAGCAAACAAACAGAAATATAGAGACAGTGTAGAGTATAGAGAAAAGCGTAAGGCAGCTATTAAACAAACAAACCAAAAGAAATATAGAGACAGTGTAGAGTATAGAGAAAAGCGTAAGGCAGCTATTAAACAAACAAACCAAAAGAAATATAGAGACAGTGTAGAGTATAGAGAAAAGCGTAAGGCAGCTATTAAACAAACAAACCAAAAAAAATATAGAGACAGTGTAGAGTATAGAGAAAAGCGTAAGGCAGCTATTAAACAAACAAACCAAAAGAAATATAGAGACAGTGTAGAGTATAGAGCGACAAAGAGGGCAGCAATCACACAGAAATATAGAGAGAATGTAGAGTATAGACAGACAATGAGGGCTGCAATCACACAGAAATATAGAGAAAATGTAGAGTATAGACAGACAAAGAGGGCAGCAATCACACAGAAATATAGAGAAAATGTAGAGTATAGACAGACAATGAGGGCTGCAATCACACAGAAATATAGAGACAACGTAGAGTATAGACAGACAAAGAGGGCAGCAATCACACAGAAATATAGAGAAGATGTAGAGTATAGACAGACAAAGAGGGCAGCAATCACACGGAAATATAGAGAGAATGTAGAGTATAGAGAAAGACATAAAGAATCATATAAACATAAATATAGAGTTAATTCAGAATACAGAGAAAAACTTAAGGCAGCAAGCATAGAAAAATATAAGGTTAATTTACAACACAAACAGAAAATTAGAGCAGTAAGTAAACAAAAGTACAGAGCAAATCCATTACACAAACAGAAAGTTAAGGCACATAGTAAACAGAAATACCATAAAAATGAACAATGTAGAAATAAAACTCGTGCAGCATACAGGTTAAAACAAAAGCAGATAAAACAAAAAGCTGAGAGTTTTGACTTTGTCATGGAACAGTTTTTAGCTAAAGTAGAAGACGGGCCAGAATACATATGTTGCGTGTGTTTTAAACTATTAGAGAAGAACCAGGTCTTACCTTGTAGAAAGGAAGACTATATGTCTAAAACCAAAAGCGCTGCGTTAGCCGATAGGTGCATCTCGGAGGCCTATTTACATAAATGCAACGATAACTGCACTACGCCATGCCTAGTCTTAGATACAGCTAGAGGTAGTTTATGGATCTGCTACACGTGCCACTCTAAACTCAACAGGGGTGAAATGCCACCTGAATGCTCAATAAACAATTTAGAATTAGATGATATTCCTCCTGAGTTGTTGTGTTTGAATACTGTAGAACAGCATTTAGTTGCACTTGCAATTACGTTTATGCAAATGTTAGCTTTACCCAAAGGCGGTCAAAATGGTGTTCATGGTCCCGTTACGTGTGTTCCAGCTAACATTGTTGAAACAACAAATTTGTTGCCGCGTTCTAACACTGATGGTTCTTTGTTGCGCGTGAAACTAAAGCGAAAACTTACGTATAAAGGACACTATGAGTATCAGTTTGTAGACACAGCGCGTATTAGGCGGGCGATTGCGTATCTTAAACAAAATAATCAGTATTATATCGACATTCAGTTTAATGAAGAGTGGATAAATGAGTTTAGTAGAGAAGAAGACGAAGCTATGGATACGGGAGCCGAGATTACTGTAGAAACTGAAGACCAGGTGGAAAATTTAGATGATGAGCTTCTCCATGATAGACAGCGACATTGTATGTTTCAGGATACGTTTTTTATGCCTGTAGATATGGCTCAGGAAGCACTGGATCACTATTTTGAAGGTATATTAAATTTAGCTCCAGCGGAGGGGAACAATCCAGTTGCTTTGTTGTCTGATAAGGAAAATGAAGCGAAATGCTTTCCAGTTGAGTTCCCCCTAGGACGTAATACTTTTCACACCGCTAGGCGTTTCCGTTTAACCTTGTGCCGGTATTTCATTAACAGGATCTTGCATGCAGATGGTAGATTTGCGCGTAATGTTAAGTATATATTCTTAGCTCTATACATGTTGGAAGTTGAGCAGGTTGTGTCAAAAGTGTCGATAGCTTTACGAAAAGGTCAGACAGGTCTTGTACAGGGTAATGTTATAGCTACAGATATGTTGAAAGATTTATTACAGTTTGATAACGGTTATCGTTTTTTGACACCAGTAAGGGGTACTCCGCCATATTGGGAAATGAGGAAAAAGAATTTGATTGCGTACGTGCGTCAGCTTGGTATACCTACATGGTTTGGTTCGTTTAGTTCTGCAGATCTGCGTTGGGGAAACCTCTTGAAGACGCTTTTAAAACAGGAAGGTAGGACTGAGCGGGTTGAAGATTTAGATTGGAAGGAGAGATGTGACCTTTTGCGTCGTAACCCAGTAACTGCTGCTCGCATGTTTGACACCCGTTGGCGCTGTTTTTTGAGAAACGTTCTTATGTCCCCAGCTCAGCCAATCGGAAAAATTATAGATTATTTTTATCGCATAGAATTTCAGCAGCGCGGTTCCCCACACGTTTGTTCTGGATTGAGAACGCCCCTAAGCTAGATGTGAACACTGATGACGAGGTAGTTGAGTTTATTGATAAATACGTTACTTGTGAGCTACCCTCAGATGACCCAGAGTTATTGGAAATAGTTACATCTGTGCAGCAGCACTCTAAAGGTCACTCGAAAACGTGTAGGTAAGAACAAAAAGGTGTGTCGGTTTAACTTCCCCCGTCCCGTGTCAAGACGTACGTTTATTAAAAAGTTTGACCCTAAATCTGTCCCACTGATGTCGAAGGAGAGTGCCGTAGCGATTATGACAGCACTTAAGAAAGCTCTTACAGACGAGAAGAACCCGTGTGATAGTGCAGAGTCGTTGTTTGCGTCAGTTGGTATAACGCAGGGCATTTTTGAACAGGCGTACAATCTGTTAGGAGGTCATACACACATAGTGCTGAAGAGGGAGGTCAGTGAAGTCTGGATTAACCAGTACAATAGAAACTTGTTGAAGTGCTGGAATGCGAATATGGATATTCAGTTTGTTGTAGATGCGTGGGCCTGTATAGTTTATATAATTTCGTACATTTCCAAGGCAGAGAGAGACATGGGTTTGCTGTTAGGTAATGCTTCCAAAGAAGCTTCCAAAGGTAATGTTAGTGCAAAAGAGGCATTGAAAAAGTTAGGTAGCGTTTATCTTCATAATCGTGATGTGTCCGCACAGGAAGCTGTTTATCGTATCACAAACATGCATCTTTCTGAATTTTCGCGAAAAGTTGTTTTTGTCCCGACAGGCGATAATATAGTTAGATTGAGTAGACCCATTAGTGAGCTTAGTGATGAGATGGCGTCGGACGATATCTGGATGACGAACATTGTTGACCGTTATGTGAATAGGCCGGACGACAGTACCTTTAATGACATGTGCATAGCCACATTTGTGTCTGAGTACCGTTTACTTGGTAAGACAGAGAAATGTAAAAATCCTATTCAGTTACAGAATGCATTAGGCGCGATTACTAAAAGAACACGGACCAAACCTGCAGTTGTTAGGTATGCACGTTTTTCAGAGACGAAAAACACAGAGTTATTTAACCAAAGTATGCTTCAGCTATTTTTGCCATATCGCGTTTTTGGTGACCTTAAGCCACCTTCATATGAAACGTTCGAACAGTTTTATGAAAATGGGGAAATTGGTTTTAGTGATGGATTGCTACATTCAGTTAAGTCCATTGTAGATTCAAATAGACATCGTTTTGAGGTAGAGGCTGAGGATTTAGAGGAGCTTGAAGAGAATATAGATTGTGATGAAATATTAGAGGACGCGTGGGGCTTGCTGTGCCCAGAGCAGGAAGTTGAAAGGTTGGAGTCAATGGAGGAGTACAGAGAGAGACCACAGGAAGGTAGCTCTGAGCATGAGCAAGAGCCTATTCCAGATTTAGCTGTTAGGAAAGAGGACATTTGTAATTTAGAAAAAGCTAATGTTTTGAGTCGTAGTGAGGGTCTGTCGTTAATTCGATCATTGAATGAGCTACAGCTGTCCATTTTTTACAAAATACGGCAGTGGTGTTTAGAAAAGGTCGCAGGTAAAAACCCAGAGCCATTGCATGTGTTTATAACGGGTGGTGCAGGCACAGGGAAAAGTCACCTGATTAGGGCGATTCAGTATGAGGCGTCTCGGTTGTTGTCCCCTACCTGTCATAGTCCTGATAATGTTAGTGTTTTATTAACTGCGCCGACGGGGATAGCTGCATATAACTTACAGGCATCCACTATCCACACAACATTTAGTATCGGTACAAATATTTCCCTCCCTTACACGCCGCTCGGAGAAGAAAAGCTTAATTCATTGCGCGCTAAATATATGGATCTACAAATCGTAATTATTGACGAGATATCAATGGTCCATCATAAGCTACTGACGTATGTTCACGGTAGGTTGCGTCAAATAAAACAGACAGGTGACTTTTCGCCATTTGGACACGTCAGCGTTATATGTGTGGGAGATTTTTATCAGTTATCTCCCGTTAAAGGGAAAGCCCTGTACGTAGAACAGGCGTTAGGTGTTAATTTGTGGACTGATTTATTTAAAGTCGCAGAGTTAAAAACTGTAGTTAGACAGAGAGATCACACCTTTGCGGAGTTATTAAACCGGTTGAGAGTGCGCTCAAAAGGGACACCCATGCTCAAAAGTGATATAGATATATTAAAACGTTGCGAAACAGGCGAAGTGCCACCCGTGTTACATATTTTCCCAACTAACCTACAGGTATTAACACATAATCTAAATCAACTTGCAAGCATATGTCCAGATTACATAACAATAACTGCACAGGACTTCGGGTACGATAAGAAGACAGGGAAGTTAATAGAGTTAGAAGGACAGCTCCATAAATCCAATCAAGCCAGTTTGGTGGAGTCATTACAGATAGGAATAAACGCGCGTGTTATGCTCTGTAAAAATGTAGATATAGCCGATGGTCTTGTAAATGGGGTATGTGGCACCGTCACATATATAGATAATACGCAGAGAAAGAGGCTTCCTTTAGCAATATATGTTAGGTTTGATGACGATAACGTAGGCGCGCAGAGAAGGAAGCGAACACGTACCCCTGCAGACCTGACCGGTTCTACCCGCATAGAACCGGAAGAAGAGCAAGCAAATAAACGAGGCGAAAAGCGGCGACAGTTTCCCCTTAAACTCGCTTGGGCTTGTACCGTCCACAAAGTACAGGGATTAACGGTCAATAAAGCTGTGGTGTCCCTTAAAAAAGTGTTTACCGCGGGACAGGCGTATGTGGCCTTGAGTCGCGTTAGTACTTTAGAAGGGCTAGTTATTCAGGATTTTAAAGAAAAAGCCATCTACTGTAATGATAGTATTAGAACTGCGATAGAGAAGATGCCTCCCTTCGTGGTGGAAAGTATGTCCTGGCACAGACACGAGGCACATGTTTTAACATTGTTTTTTATGAATGTGCAAGGTTTAGCACGGCATGTGTCAGATTTAGCTGTATGCACGCAGCATTTGCAGCCTAACTGTGTTGCTGTGGTAGAGACATGGTTAACTGTAGAGTCTCCTTTTGACACTAGTCACATTGAAGGTTTTAGGTTCCATAGTCGTCCCCGTAGTTTATCATATCAGGGCAGTAGCCATCCTGCATTGATTAGTTTGCGAGGCCAGCAGCACGGTGGGGTTGGCCTGTACTGTGAAGAAAACCTTAACTATGAAGTCACAGTACCAGATTTCAGTTTAGAATGTTTAGTTAATTATTTTGCAGAGCACGAAATAATAGTAGCAGCTATTTATCGCCCACCGTCATACTCCATGTCTCTGTTTAAATATAATTTGGATAGGTTATTGAATTGGCTAGAGTTACATAGTGCCACTGTGGCAGTGATGGGAGATTTTAATGATGACATATTGAAATCTTCAAGTCTCTGCAAATTTATGACAGATAGGGGATATGTTCAATATGTCACTTCTCCCACAACAGAGAGGGGGACATTAATTGATCATTTGTATGTAAAGTCTTCTCAGTATGACATAGATTCTGCAGTGGTGCCGACTTACTTTAGTGACCACGAAGGGATAGTATGTTCTTTTAAAGGTAAAATTGTTGAAACTGCATCTTTAAGTTAGATTTAGTATTTTTTTAAATCACGTCAGTTCGTTTATGGTCAAAAAGGACAGCTGTAGCTCCTAAATGTAATGGTAATTTTAGGACCTCCTTTTTCAGACTGTGTGTATGATGCTTAGAGTTGGTTGGTAGCGTTAGTGTTATAGTAGCTTCTGGTTAGGTTGGTGCCAAAGGAGCTGAAGTTATTGAGCATTCAGGGGCTGCAGGCCATTATGAAATTATACTTTTTAGCAATATTTATTATTCATATATATATATATATATATATATATATATATATATATATATATATATATATATATTTTACCACAATCTAAATATAATGTACTTAAGTTATTTATTTAATCATGCAATTTTCAGTGTGTGTATGTCTTTGGGTACATTTTCAGTGTTATTTATTCTGTATGTGTTTATATGTGAGACAGTATTATAACTAGTGGTTTCATGTTAGGAGTAAACGGTGCAGTGAGAGCTAGTATTTAAGTATGGATCATGTTAGTTGCTTTATTTGTTGTAATGTAGTGTTGTGTAGTTAGATTTTGAATGTAAATATGTTTGTTACTGTTGTAGATTTAGCTGTAGCTCTTTTAAATATCAGTAGATTTTTATGTACCTTACAGTCATGAGTGCACACATGCTGTGGGGGTTGTTGCCTTAACTGTCTTCTGTTCCCTTGTCAGAGTTCCACTGGCTGGTTCACTGGGCCCTCTTCAGGAAAGGGCTAATAATAATAATAATAATAATAATAATAATAATAATAATGATGATATATAATAATGATAGTTATACATTAGTATTTATTATTATTAATCAATAATAACAACTAATACATATTATTATGAATAATAGTTAACAATAATAAATAACTTAATAATAATAATAACAATAATCCCCTCCTTGAACTGCCACCTTATCGTGGTGGAGGGGTTTGTGTGCTCGGATGATCCTAGGAGCTATGTTGTCGGGGGCTTAATGCTCCTGGTAGGGTTTCCCATGGCAAACAGGTCCTAGGTGACGGGTCAAAGAGCTAATAATATATTATATTTATAATAATTTAATATAACAAATGCCATGTATAATATAAATATGACAATAATAATTATTATTCATTAATTATAACAACGAAAACATATTCATATTAAATAACAATAATTAATAACTCATTATAAATAATAACAATAATCCCCTCCTTGAACTGCCACCTTATCGTGGTGGAGGGGTTTGAGTGCTCGGATGATCCTAGGAGCTATGTTGTTGGGGGCTTAATGCTCCTGGTAGGGTCTCCCATGGCAAACAGGTCCTAGGTGACGGGTCAAAGGGATAATAATATATTATATTTATAATAATTTAATAAAACAAATCCCATGTATAATATAAATATGACAATAATAATAACAAATTCTTATTATTCATATGAAATAACAATAATTAATAATAGATAATAATAAGGGTGCACGGTGGCAGAGCGGTTAGCGTCTCGCCTCTCAGCAAAGAGTTCGAGCCCCGGGCCGACCAACACACCATCACACGAACTCTCTGAGTGGAGTCTGCATGTCCTCCCCGTGTTACCCTGGGTTCTCTCCGGGTTCTCCGGCTTCCTCCCACCGTCCAAAGACATGCATGTCTTAGGTGAATTGGTGACTCTAAAGTGCCCCTAGTGAATGAATGTGAGAGTGAATGGTTGTCTGTCTGTGTTTGTCTCTGTGTCAGCCCTGAGACAAGTTGGCCCCTGTCCAGGGTGTACCCCGCCTACGGCCTAAAGTTACTGGGATAGGCTCCAGTCAGCCGTGACCCCTAAGGGGAATAAGCGGTATTAAATGAATGAATGAACAATAATCCCCTCCTTGAACCGCCACCTTATCGCGGTGGAGGGGTTTGCGTGCTCGAATGATCCTAGGAGCTATGTTGTGGGGTCTCCCATGGCAGACAGTACCTAGGTGACGAGCCAGACCAAGAGCGGTTCAAAATTCCTTTATGAATTCTGTTACAACAAGGACCATTATGTCACTGGGTATGGTCCAGCCATGGCCCCATCCTGGAGCCAGGCCTAGGGTCAGGGGACAGCCCAACAAACGATATGGGGGCCAACCTAAAGAATTAAATTTAAAATCCTTCTCCTAACCCTCAAGGCTCCATCCTACATTAATGATGTTATATATATATATATATATATTTCTAATTTTATATCTTATTATGTATTATTATTATTCAGTTTATTGCTGTTCACAAGTTGTCTGCCTGTTTCAGATGCCTGGCTGCTGGCAGATGTCCCA
This sequence comes from Bostrychus sinensis, assembly GCA_020698575.1. Lineage (NCBI taxonomy): Eukaryota > Metazoa > Chordata > Actinopteri > Gobiiformes > Eleotridae > Bostrychus > Bostrychus sinensis. Next base: position 4,556,281 of record CM036244.1, on the reverse strand, counting down.
GTGACGACTGGACCTTTGCTGACCCCATCTGTGCTCCTGCACCTGTGGGCCCTTATCTCACCTCCTATGGACTTCCTGGAGCCCTACCTCACCCCCACTCCCCTGTCTGGATGAATCCTTACAGAGTAAACTATGATCCTATAGATGAGTAATGGACTAACTCCTGACACATGTTGCCTGTCCGTCCTGGGAGAGGATCTCTCCTTCAATATGAGCTCCATAAGGTCTTTTTTCCCCACAGCTGGGTTTTTAGGAGTTTTTCCTTAAGAGAAGGAGGGTCTAAGGACAGGAGTGTCCTGGCTCTGTTTAGTTTAGTGTAAATATTATTTGTTGATTGTGTGTTTATGTTTGATAAACTGTTTGAAGCCCTTTGAGGGGACTTTTGTTGTAATACTGGGCTATACAAATAAAACTGAATTGAATTTTTTTTTTTTAGTTAAGCAGTTTGTAATTTGTATATTTTTTTTGTATGCTTATTACTGCTGTTGTTGCTAGTTTTATAATTTTATGTTGATATATTGTTTAATTTATGTGAAAGTAGTTAATAATATAAAAAAAATTTACACCATATAGATGCAGTAATACATTGCCTCTAAAATAAAAATTTTTTTTAAATTATGATTTCTTAATATAAAATATTAAGAAAGAATAATAAAAACAATTGTATTGTTAACTACGGTGGATTGAAATCTGAACCAAGATTGTGTAAATTATATCAACTAAAATGTACTTTGTCAAGTAAATGTTAAGCATTAAAAGTCATGGTTCCACATACTGTATTTATTGTATATTATTATGTGAATAAATAAAAAGACTTTATATTCAGTGACATTGAACCTTGTATGTGCAAGCTCTGACATTTTAAGGGTGCATTACTAATGAAGATATTCCATGAAACAAGCACTAGACAAGATCTGGTTTATTTTATTCTGTTGTAATTTCTGTTTAATGAAGCAGGCTAAATATGAAACAGACTAAATCAGCAGGAGAATTAGTGTAGAAAGTTAATCCTGGTTAAAAGCCTGGTTTAGGCCTCTATAATTTTAACAGCTCATGTCACAAAATGTATACAAGAGTTGTTCTAATAAACATTTTTTCACATTATTAGGCTAATATATGCTTAATGTTAATAAAGGATAAAGATGTGACTGACCCTACAAGTTATCAACCTATTGCCCTTTTAAATTGTGACCAAAAAAGCATAACTAAGGTATTGGCTGTAAGACTTGGTCACCATATTGCTAAGATTATACATCCAGATCAAACTGGTTTTGTTCCTGGTAGATTATTCTTCAGTAACACCCGTTTATTGCTGAACACAATATATTCAGATCATGTAAAAATACACAAGCTGCTGTAGTATCACTTGACGGTGAAAAAGAGTTTGATCAAATTGAATGGTCATACATGTTTTATACTTTGAAAAGCTTTGGTTTTGGTGCTAAATTTATCGAGTGGCTTAAGATAATTTATTCTCACCCTGTATCATATATTGTCACCAATTCTGATAAATCATTACCAGTTAAACTGCAGCGGGGAGTTTGGCAGGGTGACCCGCTTTCTCTGTTACTTTTAGATCTAGCTATGGAACCCCTTGCAATAGGCATTAGAGCCCATCCAAAAATTCAAGGTATAAAATTTGGTAACGTTGAAAGTCTTGTGAACTTATACGCTGATGATCTACTACTTTGTTTGTCAGACCCAGTGATTTCAGTCCCAGACCTTTTGGAATATATTAAGGCCTTTAGTGCATTGTCAGGACACACTGTTAACTGGGATAAAAGGGAATTCATGCCATTGTCAAATATTTTTAATAAGTTCTTCATTTTTGAATTCCCTTCCTTTTAATTAGATTTTTACTCATTTCACATACCTTGCTTTAAAAAATTCAAGAAATCCTAATCAGTCAATAAAATTGAATTTACTAGCTATGATAAAAAAGATAAAAACTGATATTAGAAATTGGTCTTTGCTCCCTCTGTATATGGTTGGTCAAATTAATGCTATAAAAATGGTTATTCTTCCCAGGTTACTATATTTATTCCAAAACGTGCCTATTTATTTATTTATATCTTACTTTAAGCAATTAGATTCTGTAATTTTATCATTTGTTTGGTCTAACAAACCTGCTCGTTCTAAAGTTCTTCTTTGTAAAGCAATGACTACGGGTGGCCTCGGTTTTATTATTGGGCTGCTAATGCTTTATTTATTATAAATAAAAAAAACATTTTCTTTTGTCTTTAATCTCGGAGAGAAATAAAACCAAAAAAAAAAAAAAAACTGCCTCCAAAATGTCCTCCAACCTGGTTGTCAGCTGAAAACTAAACTTACAATACAATATATTGCCACATGAACATCTGTCTGCTACATGAGGTAAAAATATGTCATATACAGTTGTTTAAGTGTGCTGCATTGATGAAATGCTTTTGACTCCATTCAGTGGCACTATAAGGTCACAGTGTTTGAAATTCCACTTAACGTTTTTTATTTGGGTGACAATTTTAGTTCTTTCAGTTAAATGCTTAAGAGTGAGTTCCTTAACATACAAGGTATGCACAATTCTGGTTCCGGTATGGGTCCTAATTTCACAAATTATCATTGGACTACCCCCCACCCCCACCAAAAAAAAAGCAAAAGTGTCCTAATACTCCATAGAACTGCATTGAATGGAATTCCCATTGGAATAAAATGTCAGAATTGGACCATCGCCATGGAAACACTGACTAAAATACAACTTGGGTACCATTGGAATTTTTGATCAGGATGACATAAAGAATGTTTCTGCCTAATTCAAATAATTTTCATTGAACTATTATTTTTTCTGTCCATAGGGATTTTTGTTTTAATCCCATTATAATAAAATGGCAGGTTTCAGTCATCGCCATGGCAACATAAAACAAAATACAGCATGAGTCCCATTGAACTTTTCTATCAGGATGCCATAAATAACTTTAGTGCCAAATTTCACAAATTTAAATTGAACTATATTTTTTTCTGTCCATAGAGATTTTTGTTGTAATCCCATTGGAATAAAATGGCAGGTTTCTGTCATCGCCATGACAACACAGTATAAAATATGACATGGGTGTCATTGACTTTTTTGATCGGGGTCACATAAAATATTTTCCTGCCAAGTTTCGTAAATTTCTGAAAAACTAAATTTTTTACTGACCATATAAATATTTGTGTCATTCTGGAGGGGGCGCTATCGCGCCAAATTTGATTCTTTCAGATAAAATGGGTTTAGGACTGGAAGGTTAATGAGTGTTTCAAATTTGAGCCAAATCCGCGTCAATATGTGTGAATTGTAGCAAATTGCAAGTATAAAGAAATCAAAAAAAATTTCGTAAATTTTGCGGCTGCGCCGCACAAAAACCGTAAAACTTTTGCGAAGAATTTGGATAACTTTTAATGCCCCACTTCTGTAGATAATGTAGAGCGATTTTGAGGTCATTTTGTTAAACGTCCAAGAAGGAGATAGAAAAAGTACGACGCATGCAAAATTGCTGACTCAGCACTTCGCAGATTTCAATCCAAGATTACCGACTTCCAGTTTGTCAAGGGGCGTGGCCATAATAATATTTTTTGTTTGGCTCCCTGTCAGCAATGTGATTACCGAATTTGGCGAGTCTGCGACAAACTTTACGTTCGGCCGCCTCCCATTGGCGCAATGTATTTTCAATTTTGTAGGTGGCGCTGTCGCGCCACTTTTGTATTGTTAAGTATGGTGCCTAAAAAAAACAAAATTTTTCAGCACACCTGAATTTTGGGCAAAATTTGGTGAGTTTTCATAAATGTTCAGGGGGTCAAATTAGCGCTCAAAGAGCAGAAGAAAAATAAATTAAAGCCGCAAGCGGCATTGGTAGGCCCTCGCCGGCCGCAACCGGAGCTGGGGCAGAGGAGAAACCATTTTGCCAAATTTTTTGTTGGTACCTTTTGATAAAAAAACGGCAAAAAGCGTCCTAATACTCCATAGAACTGCATTGAATGTAATTCCCATTGGAATAAAATGGGAGAATTCGACCATCGTCATGGCAACACCGAATCAAATACGACTTGGGTACCATTGGAATTTTTGATCAGGATGACATTAAGAATATTTGTGCCGAATTTGACAAATTTTCATTCAAGTATAATTTTTTCTGTCCATACAAATTTTTGTTTCAGTCCCATTGGAATAAAATGGCAGGTTTCAGTCATCGCCATGACAACACAGTATAAAATATGACATGGGTCTCATTGGCTTTTGTGATCGGCGTCACATAAAGTATTTTTCTGCCAAGTTTCGTAAAATTTGGAAAAACTAAATTTTTTACTGACCATATAATTATTTGTCTCATTCTGTAGGGGGCGCTATTGCGGCAAGTTTCATTCTTTCTTATTTAATGGGTTTAGGCTTGGAGGGTTTATGAGTGTTTAAAATTTGAGTGAAATCGGCATTAATATGTGCGAATTGTAGCAAATTGCAAGTATGGAGAAATCAAATTTTTTTTCGTAAAGTTAGTGGCTGCGCCGCACAAAAACCGTAAAACTTTTGCGAAGAATTTGGATAACTTTTAATGCCCCACTTCTGTAGATGATGTAGAGCGATTTTGAGGTCATTTCGTTAAACGCCCAAAGAGGAGATAGAAAAAGTACGACGTGTGCAAAATTGCTGACTCAGCACTTCGCAGATTTCAATCCAAGATTACCGACTTCTGGTTTGTCAGGGGGCGTGGCCATAATAATATTTTTTGTTTGGCTCCACCTCAGCAATGTGTGTATCGAATTTGTTGGGTCTGCGACAAACTTTACGTTAGGCCGCCTCCCATTGGCGCAATGTATTTGCAATTTTGTAGGTGGCGCTGTCGCGCCACTTTTGTATTGTTAAGTATGGCACCTAAAAAAAACAAAATTTTTCAGCACACCTGAATTTTGGGCAAAATTTGGTGAGTTTTCATAAATGTTCAGGGGGTCAAATTAGCGCTCAAAGAGCAGAAGAAAAATAAAAAAAAATAAAGAAGAAGAAGAAGAAGAATAAAAATTAAAGCCGCAAGCGGCATTGGTAGGCCCTCGCCGGCCGCAACCGGAGCTGGGGCAGAGGAGAAACCATTTTGCCAAATTTTTTGTTGGTACCTTTTGATAAAAAAACTGCAAAAAGCGTCCTAATACTCCATAGAACTGCATTGAATGTAATTCCCATTGGAATAAAATGGCAGAATTCGACCATCGCCATGGCAACACCGAATGAAATACGACTTGGGTACCATTGGAATTTTTGATCAGGATGACATCAAGAATATTTGTGCCAAATTTGACAAATTTTCATTCAAGTATTATTTTTTCTGTCCATACAAATTTTTGTTTCAGTCCCATTGGAATAAAATGGAAGGTTTCAGTCATCGCCATGACAACACAGTATAAAATATGACATGGGTCTCATTGGCTTTTGTGATCGGCGTCACATAAAGTATTTTTCTGCCAAGTTTCGTAAATTTTTGAAAAACTAAATTTTTTACTGACCATATAAATATTTGTCTCATTCTGTAGGGGGCGCTATCACGCCAAATTTCATTCTTTCTTATTTAATGGGTTTAGGCTTGGAGGGTTTATGAGTGTTTAAAATTTGAGCCATATTGGAGTTAAAATGTGCGAATTGTAGCAAATTGTAAGTATGGCGAAATTGAATTTTTTTTCGTAAACTTTGCGGCTGCGCCGCACAAAAACCGTAAAACTTTTGCGAAGAATTTGGATAACTTTTAATGCCCCACTTCTGTAGATGATGTAGAACGATTCTGAGCTAATTCGGTAAAATGCCCAAGGAGGAGATAGAAAAAGTACGACGCGTGCAAAATTGCTGACTCAGCACTTCGCAGATTTCAATCCAAGATTACCGACTTCTGGTTTGTCAGGGGGCGTGGCCATAATAATATTTTTTGTTTGGCTCCACCTCAGCAATGTGTGTACCGAATTTGGTGGGTCTGCGACAAACTTTATGTTCGGCCGACTCCCATTGGCGCAATGTATTTTCAATTTTGTAGGTGGCGCTGTCGCGCCACTTTTGTATAGTTAAGTATGGCGCCTAAATAAAACAAAATTTTTCAGCACACCTGAATTTTGGGCAAAATTTGGTGAGTTTTCATAAATGTTCAGGGGGTCAAATTAGCGCTCAAAGAGCAGAAGAAAAATAAATAAAGAAAGAATAATAAAAATTAAAGCCGCAAGCGGCATTGGTAGGCCCTCGCCGGCCGCAACCGGAGCTGGGGCAGAGGAGAAACCATTTTGCCAAATTTTTTGTTGGTACCTTTTGATAAAAAAACGGCAAAAAGCGTCCTAATACTCCATAGAACTGCATTGAATGTAATTCCCATTGGAATAAAATGGGAGAATTCGACCATCGTCATGGCAACACCGAATCAAATACGACTTGGGTACCATTGGAATTTTTGATCAGGATGACATTAAGAATATTTGTGCCGAATTTGACAAATTTTCATTCAAGTATAATTTTTTCTGTCCATACAAATTTTTGTTTCAGTCCCATTGGAATAAAATGGCAGGTTTCAGTCATCGCCATGACAACACAGTATAAAATATGACATGGGTCTCATTGGCTTTTGTGATCGGCGTCACATAAAGTATTTTTCTGCCAAGTTTCGTAAAATTTGGAAAAACTAAATTTTTTACTGACCATATAATTATTTGTCTCATTCTGTAGGGGGCGCTATTGCGGCAAGTTTCATTCTTTCTTATTTAATGGGTTTAGGCTTGGAGGGTTTATGAGTGTTTAAAATTTGAGTGAAATCGGCATTAATATGTGCGAATTGTAGCAAATTGCAAGTATGGAGAAATCAAATTTTTTTCGTAAAGTTTGTGGCTGCGCCGCACAAAAACCGTAAAACTTTTGCGAAGAATTTGGATAACTTTTAATGCCCCACTTCTGTAGATGATGTAGAGCGATTTTGAGGTCATTTCGTTAAACGCCCAAAGAGGAGATAGAAAAAGTACGACGTGTGCAAAATTGCTGACTCAGCACTTCGCAGATTTCAATCCAAGATTACCGACTTCTGGTTTGTCAGGGGGCGTGGCCATAATAATATTTTTTGTTTGGCTCCACCTCAGCAATGTGTGTATCGAATTTGTTGGGTCTGCGACAAACTTTACGTTAGGCCGCCTCCCATTGGCGCAATGTATTTGCAATTTTGTAGGTGGCGCTGTCGCGCCACTTTTGTATTGTTAAGTATGGCACCTAAAAAAAACAAAATTTTTCAGCACACCTGAATTTTGGGCAAAATTTGGTGAGTTTTCATAAATGTTCAGGGGGTCAAATTAGCGCTCAAAGAGCAGAAGAAAAATAAAAAAAAAATAAAGAAGAAGAAGAAGAAGAATAAAAATTAAAGCCGCAAGCGGCATTGGTAGGCCCTCGCCGGCCGCAACCGGAGCTGGGGCAGAGGAGAAACCATTTTGCCAAATTTTTTGTTGGTACCTTTTGATATAAATACAAACATCAAAAGCATCCTAATACGCCATAGTACTGCATTGAATGTTATTCCCATTGGAATAAAATGGCAGGATTCGACCATCGCTATGGCAACAACGTAAAAAATACAGCATGGATCACATTGAACTTTTTTGCCAAATTTCACAGTTTTTCTTTGGACTATTATTTTTTTCTCTCCATAGAGGTTTTTTGTTAAGATCTTATTGGAATAAAATGACTGGTTTCAGTCATCACCATGGCAACACCATATAAAATATGACATGGGTCTCATTGACTTTTTTGATTGGGGTCACCTAAAATACTAGTCTGCCAAGTTTTGTACATTTTTTAAAAACTAATTTTTTTACTTACCATATAAATATTTGTCTCAGTCTATAGGGGGCACTATTGTGCCAATTGTTATTCTTTCTTAATAAATGGGTTTAAGCTTGGAGGGTTTATGAGTTTTTCAAATTTGAGCCAAATCAGAGTAGTTTAGACTTACCTCAGTGTCTAATAACTCAGTAAGTAACTCAACCTAAAACATGAACAATAGAACAATAGGCTGGTCCTGACTACGATCCTGGCTCAGATCTGGAGAAGAGTTGTGAAGATTATGGGTCTTTAATTTTTTTTTTTTTTTTTATTAAATGTATACATATTTTACTTGTAACAGCCTGATATAAAAATACTATGTTTGTTTTATTATGATGTATTTGTTCCTACACACAAACATATCCTGTCCTGTCTGTGACAACACTTTAACCACAGCCTGAAGCAGGGGGCGGGTCTTAGAGCAGTCTGGGTTTGATTGACAGTGAACACAGCCAGTCGCTGTGTGCTGCTGTTCTGTCTGAGACAGTGGGCTGCAGGCAGAAGACCAAAGCTCTCGGAGATAAAGTCCTGTGTCCTGTCAGAGATGTTTACATGTGTTTATACCCAGGACGGTTCTGAACGCGTTCATCTGCTGCTGCTGCTGGGTCCTGTCTTCCACAGGGCAGTTATCACTGAGCTGTCCCGAGGTAAGTGGCGCTGGTTTATATTAAACAACGTTTGTTGATGCGCTCATGGCGTTCCGTCGCCACAGTTTCCTGGGTACGTGCCTTAATGGTAACTACTTTATTGACTTCATAAATGACAGCAGCAGTTTATAAGAGCGTGTTACACTGGGGCTACAGTTAGCATGCTAGTGTTAGCTTTAACCCGTTTTTTAACTTTAGAAAAACGTCTTCACTGTCTTTTGTCTCCGGGTCTAATTATGGAGCAGTGGAAGACAGGGCTGTCCAAATACGAGGCTGCATTGTCCTGTCCGCGAGACAACATGTATCTGTCGTTATTAGAGCGTAACTACTTTATACACTACAAGTCCCATAATGCACTGCAGCCGCTCGTCCCCCGCTGCTCGGGACCACAGATCAGCTGTTGATCAGCTGTTGTACACACGAAGCTTTCAGCGGAGTTTATCACAGCAGAAGGAACGTGAAAAGCTTTAAAACCAGGCGGGCAAGGGTGAGTGTTTGTGGGCATTAGAGGCTAACTGTGGAGCTAAATATGGAGCTAATGCGGAGCTAACTGAGCTAATGCGGAGCTAACTGTGAGCTAATGTGGCTATAGGCTCATTATTATCATATAACTACATTCTGTGGGCTCCGTGAAGCACAGGAAAACTACAGGCACAATGTCCCGAGATGAGCATCTGATCAGAGGGGTACAGAGGAGTTACAGAGCATAACCTGTGTATTCTATGTTAGGTTTGAAGAAGCACATGTGCAGTGGACCAGCAGAGCTCTGTGGAGACAAAGCCTGTTTGTCCTAACATCTGTATTCTCAGGTGAGCTTTTTATGCACACACTGCTGTAAGTGCTGTCATGTTATCAATGGGACTGAGGACAAAAGATGAACTGTTATGTTTACATGTGTTGTACAATCAAGGGAACCATACTGTGCTCTTATTTTACGGATATAATAAGCTGTAACTAAAAACAGTGTGAAACTAACCTAATTTAATGGTCACACACTACGTAATGGGAGAGACAGGTGGTGAGTGTCTGCACTCGGGAGTTTTTGAGGTGCTCTACAGAGCAGCTATAGAGTCCATCTTACATTATAGCATCACCAGCTGGTTTGGAAATCTGAGCATTAAATCAAAATCTCAGACTTCCAGCTTCGTCATAACAGCAGGGGAAATAATTAATCTTATGCCCCCAGCATCAATCCACCATCAGACAGGACAGTAGGACTCTTTTAGAAGTGTTTTAAACCTCATAGTAAATAAGTTACTGTAAATTATAAAATCATGACAACTTCACAGCTGCACTTGACTAAATACTGATCTATCTCTGAAGTATCTGTACAGAAGTTGTCCAGTTCATTGTGTGTGATTTCACAGATGGGAGCAGGAGGTCTCAGAGCTGTGCTGCTGAGGAACACACATCACCATCACACGAGTGGCCAGCAGTGAGAGAGGACTTCTGTTCCTGAGACAGGACTCTGGACTGAGAGAGCAGACCTGACTGTGACCATCCTGCAGACAGTGATGCTGAGGCTGTCACACATGGAGCTCACTGAACAGGTGACAGTTTCTGTGTCTCTGTACATACAGCCATCTGTAGACATTCAGCAAATATCTGAATGACATTCTTAGTGTTTCCTCTGCACTTCAGACTGCTTTATGCAGTTAGACTACGCACACACCAGTTTATAAATGAGGTGAACATGAATAAAGCCATAATAACAGCTGTTATTATGGCTTTATTCATGTTCCAGTAGATTTCATGACAGACAATACACTTAATGAAGAATAATGTCTCTTATTTGTAGGCACTTAAGACTGAACCTGAGGTGGACGACCCTGAGCTGTGGATCACCTCAAACTGTGACACACATCTGGCCAGTGGTGCTGACCCTTACGGTTTTATACAGTGAGTAAACTGATTCACCATCTGACTTTATGCTCACTGCAGAAGCAACACTGTGATAACAAACAGAATAAGGGGAGACCTTACATCTGTAGCCTTTTATTAAAGCTTGCATCCTTGCACTGTGTTCTTACTCCATGAGGCTAAAGTTTCCAGCACAGACACAACTTCAGACTGCAACAGTACTGTTGTCATAAAGCTTCTGCAGTTCTCTATTTATTTCTAGATATAGAATGATGTTGTAGTAGCCACAGTAGTAAAGGCAGCCTTTACTGCTGTGTATAATTTCAGTAATAAACTGTGTTGGACTCAGTACACAGACATTCTACAGGAGTGTGATCAGCTCTAAGTGAACATTATACAACAGCAGTGTGTAGTATCCTTTTTAGCAAACATCAAAACTATTTCAATCAAAGGAAGTGTGAGACTACAGATGATCTAATGAGTTAATGTACTCTCTTTTAGAACAAGCTGTCCACAACTTCAGAGTAAACTTCTGGCAACAACTCAGGTTAAATATTATTTGTTAACACAGTACAGCACATATTCTTCACCTTTCCTTCAGAGAGTCAGTTAAATCCTCTGCTCCCTCTGTCCTCTCCTCTGCATCCTCTGCTCTAATCTCAGACTCTGCTCCTGTCTGTTCCTTACAACATATAAACATACAACATCTCTGCTCTCACCCCTTATTTTTTCTTTCATTTATGCTGATGCTTTTTATCACACACAGAAATGATTACCTTCTTTATTGGATTTCTTGTTCATGTGAGTTGTCTTTCTGTTGCTCCATGCTACATTTCTGATACAACACAGGGAGAGACAGGTCATATTAATTTACTTTTAGGGAATAATAAATGTTTTTGCAAACATTATACTTGACACTTGTTCCACACAACTCTTCACCTCTTGTCCTGCACTACTCAAACATACTGTATTTCTCTGCCCCGTCTCCAGACTTCCTCATTCAACACCACAGCTCCTCTTTCAGCCCCTGTCATAAACTCCAAAGTCTACACAGAGTGAAGCCTCCCTCTAACTTAACCTTAACTCATTCTCAAACCAAATACTGTATTTACTCTTGTTAGTAATTTTCATGTTTCATTTTGCACAGGTTTTACTTCGGATGAGACAACTCCAATCAATTATCCGGACGTGGGATCTGAACAAAGTGTACACTGTGACCCAGTGTGGCTGGATTAATGCATCATTGTGGCCTTAATTAACAGTATGTTTGTGTATATCCAGGCTTCTTTCCCTCTCTGGCCACTGTGGCAGCTACGTATTTATCAAAAATTAGTGATTACATAGGATTTTCACTATCCAAAGTTAAGATTTAAATGCAGTTTGATGGGTTGTAGCTATGAGACAGTAATGTGTTTGAAAATATTAAAATATAGCTCTTAATTTTTATTAATGTATTATAATTAAGTTAATTTAGACAAAGATGTATGTTTTTGCTTCTGTTACATCTTTGTGTTTATTTATATGTTCCAACTAAGGCTCTGTAACAATCCTTGGAGTTTGCCTGTGCTCCCTGTGTCTGAGTGGGTTTCCTCTGGGTGCTCAGGTTCTGGTCCACTGCTCCTGACAGGTTACTCCAGCGGCATTGAAGGACAGGTCAAATACAGAGTAGAAATTTCCCCACAGGGACAATAAAGTCTACCTTAACCATAACCAGTAATTCTGATAATTTTTTCCTTTTATAATAATGGACTATGGACTATGATGGACTACTAATTATGGTCTAAAAATAAAATATATTTATAAAATTTCATTGGCCAAAGTGGCTGATTGGGTTGAATATTTTACCAGTCAACATAGAAGTCTACCTACACTTGGCTAATTGGTTTGTGTTAAAGTCAAGCCTTGTATGGGATTTATAAAAATATACAGTGGCCATTGTCTCATAAGTTCCTGGAAATACTGTGAATAAGTTTTATCTATGGTCTTTAGGATTGACAGGACAAAGGCTTCTACAATCTCCAGGCCAAGTTTGCATTGCTTTATGGTTTATTCACATACTTCACTTTACTTATGGTTTTAAACATCACAATTATACAATACTATATTTTTTCCTGTGTTGCATAGTCCTATTATATTAAAAAAAAAAAAAAAAGCTTACATACTTATATTGTATGTGTATGAAGTGGAGTGTCTCTTATTAAAAATTATATCTCATTGTCACTTTATTATGTACATATTCTGGATTACTAAGAAATGTATTTGAACTTTATTCTTTGAGAGTAATGGGTTACAGTAATACTTTAACTTATGTGTACAGGTGAGATCTGCTGTTAAAATAATTTATAAAGACACTTAGGTTATTGTGAGACGTTTAATAGAGCATAAAGGCCTACAGTAATTAGCGTCAGGATCTTTACTAAGACTTGTGTAGCTAAAGGTTAACTAATAACTAGCTTGATACTAAGTCATAATTTCTAATCAAACAACCATGTATTTATAAGCTCGTGTATGGGACTAATGAGACTATACGATGCTTGGAGGTGCTACATTTTATGCAGTAAATAATAATAGCCTAATGGTAAATGCGATGCTAACGACAGTACGATGCTAATTAGCTAATACATTAGCTAAGCTATAGTTAGCAGTGTTTGTAACGGCCCCTCCTCAGCAGTGTCCCGGTCAAGTTTGAAAATCGCCTGATGTGATTGGCCGCAGAGCTGTGCTTTATTTGAAACTGGCCAATCAGAGCGGCCCGGCCCAGGCTCTATATAAAGCGTCAGCGCTCAGCCCTCGGCCTGCTCCTCGAGCGCTATTTCTCCTTGTGGGTTATTGCTATCGAGTCGCGCTTTTCTCCACCTTTTCGCATACGATCATCGGATCTTTTGATTTGTTTATCGTCAGTTAGTCTTGTCTGTTTTTTGTCTACTGTTCCCTCTTTGTTTTGGGAAATCTTCTACTTGTAGGAAGACTTTCCTGGATTCCGTGAACTTCGGTTCATTCCACGTCGGCGCATCTTCTCTGCTGCGAAGGTAAGACATTATTTTAAATTTTATTCTCTTGTACTGTTGTTTTTGCATAGAATCCGAGGTTACATTGCAACTTTTTCCGTGTTTAAAATGTGTTAAATGTGTGTACTGTGGTCTGTGGCTAATGGCGGTTTAACGTTATGTATTACGCATTGCTTACTTAGCAATAGCCGCTATGGCTTCTGTCGTTGTTTTACTGCTAGTCCTGGTTTAGTCCTGGTCCAGTCCTGGTTTAGTCCCGGTCCACCTCTGGTTTAGTCCCGGTCCAGTCCTGGTTTAGTCCCGGTCTAGTTCTGGTTTAGCTCCGGTTTAGACTTGATTTAGTCCTGGTTCAGTCCCGGTTTAGTCCCGGTCCAGTCCTGGTTTAGTCCCGGTCCACCTCTGGTTTAGTCCCGGTCCACCTCTGGTTTAGTCCCGGTCCAGTCCTGGTTTAGTCTCGGTCCAGTCCTGGTTTAGTCCTGGTCTAGTTCTGGTTTAGCTCCGGTTTAGATTTGATTTAGTCCTGGTTCAGACCTGGTTTAATCCCGGTCCACCTCTGGTTTAGTCCTGGTTCAGTCCTGGTTTAGTCCTGGTTCAGTCCTGGTTTAGTCCCGGTCCACCTCTGGTTTAGTCCCGGTCCAGTCCTGGTTTAGTCCCGGTCCACCTCTGGTTTAGTCCCGGTCCACCTCTGGTTTAGTCCCGGTCCAGTCCTGGTTTAGTCTCGGTCCAGTCCTGGTTTAGTCCTGGTCTAGTTCTGGTTTAGCTCCGGTTTAGATTTGATTTAGTCCTGGTTCAGACCTGGTTTAATCCCGGTCCACCTCTGGTTTAGTCCTGGTTCAGTCCTGGTTTAGTCCTGGTTCAGTCCTGGTTTAGTCCCGGTCCACCTCTGGTTTAGTCCCGGTCCAGTCCTGGTTTAGTCCCGGTCCACCTCTGGTTTAGTCCCGGTCCACCTCTGGTTTAGTCCCGGTCCACCTCTGGTTTAGTCCCGGTCCAGTCCTGGTTTAGTCTCGGTCCAGTCCTGGTTTAGTCCTGGTCTAGTTCTGGTTTAGCTCCGGTTTAGACTTGATTTAGTCCTGGTTCAGACCTGGTTTAATCCCGGTCCACCTCTGGTTTAGTCCTGGTTCAGTCCTGGTTTAGTCCTGGTTCAGTCCTGGTTTAGTCCCGGTCCAGCTCTGGTTTAGTCCCGGTCCACCTCTGGTTTAGTCCCGGTCCAGTCCTGGTTTAGTCCCGGTCCAGTCCTGGTTTAGTCCCGGTCCACCTCTGGTTTAGTCCCGGTCCAGTCCTGGTTTAGTCCCGGTCCAGTCCTGGTTTAGTCCCGGTCCACCTCTGGTTTAGTCCCGGTCCACCTCTGGTTTAGTCCCGGTCCACCTCTGGTTTAGTCCCGGTCCACCTCTGGTTTAGTCCCGGTCCAGTCCTGGTTTAGTCCTGGTTCAGTCCTGATTTAGTCCCGGTCCACCTCTGGTTTAGTCCCGGTCCACCTCTGGTTTAGTCCCGGTCCAGTCCTGGTTTAGTCCCGGTCCAGTCCTGGTTTAGTCCCGGTCCACCTCTGGTTTAGTCCCGGTCCACCTCTGGTTTAGTCCCGGTCCACCTCTGGTTTAGTCCCGGTCCACCTCTGGTTTAGTCCCGGTCCAGTCCTGGTTTAGTCCTGGTCTAGTTCTGGTTTAGTTCCGGTTTAGACTTGATTTAGTCCTGGTTCAGACCTGGTTTAATCCCGGTCCACCTCTGGTTTAGTCCTGGTTCAGTCCTGGTTTAGTCCCGGTCCACCTCTGGTTTAGTCCCGGTCCAGTCCTGGTTTAGTCCCGGTCCACCTCTGGTTTAGTCCCGGTCAAGTCCTGGTTTAGTCCCGGTCCAGTCCTGGTTTAGTCCCGGTCCAGTCCTGGTTTAGTCCCGGTCCAGTCCTGGTTTAGTCCCGGTCCAGTCCTGGTTTAGTCCCGGTCCAGTCCTGGTTTAGTCCCGGTCTAGTTCTGGTTTAGCTCCGGTTTAGACTTGATTTAGTCCTGGTTCAGTCCTGGTTTAGTCCCGGTCCACCTCTGGTTTAGCTCCGGTTTAGACTTGATTTAGTCCTGGTTCAGACCTGGTTTAATCCCGGTCCACCTCTGGTTTAGTCCTGGTTCAGTCCTGGTTTAGTCCCGGTCCAGTCCTGGTTTAGTCCCGGTCCAGTCCTGGTTTAGTCCTGGTCTAGTTCTGGTTTAGCTCCGGTTTAGACTTGATTTAGTCCTGGTTCAGACCTGGTTTGGTCCTGGTTTTGCCCTGTTTTATCCCTGCTGCTAGTGTAGACCAGCTTTAGTCCCAGACCTTGTTAATGTGTACTGAAGATGGTGATTTAGGGATGTGTCTGGTATGTTGTGCACTGCGTTCATTGCTGTTTTTTTTATGGGCAAATTTAGTAATTAAGTCCTGGTTTAGACCTGGTCAAGTCTTGGTTGAAAGGCGGTTCAGAACCAGTACTGTTACTGCTTCCGACCTGGGATTAGACCTGGATTAGGCACTGGTTTTTGTAGTTTAGTTCAGATTTTTACATGCTTTAGGGTTGGTTTAGATCTGGATTAGTCCTGGTTTGCATCTGATTTAGTCCAGGGGTAGACCTGGTTTAGTACTGATTTAGAGCTGCTTTAATACTAGTACTGGTCTAGTCCTGGTACAGTTTAGGCCTGGCATAGACCTACTTAAGTCCTGATACTGGTGTAGTTCTGCTTTAGACCTGGTTTAGTTTTGGATTAGTCCTGATAGTCATACTTCAGATCCCCTTAAGTCTTTAATCATGCCTGAGTCCTGATTTTATTCTCCTGAGTTGATTCTGCTTTAGTCCAGTCTTAAACCTGGTTCAGCCCTGGTTTAGTTTTAGTTTTTGGTCTTAGTGGCAGCCATTTTGTTGTGTTTGTAGATAGATGTGTTATAAAAGACACTCCCACCTGCTGTTTTGTTATTGTACTGTCTCTGCAGTTATGTGGCTTTAGTCCCAGTGTAGACCTGGTGTAGTCCTGCTTTAGACCTGGTTTAAGCCTGGTTCATGTCTGTTTTATTCCTAGTTCAGACCATATTTAGTCCTCTAGATCTTGTTTGTGTGTGGTGAAGCTGTTATTTAATGTGTATCATATTTTGTGCACTGTTTATTACTGGTTTTATGGGAAGATTTAATGATTAGGACCTGGTTCAGTCCTTATGTACTTCTGTCATAGTCTGGTTTTGGTCTAGTGCTGTTACAGTTCTGGTTAATCCTGGTCCAGCTGTTTGTATTTCTCAAATTTTTGGTTTATTTAGAAATTCTGTTCAGAACCACAGTGTAACACTACTTTGACACTGTTTTTTCCTGGTTTGGACCTGGTGTTGGTACTGACTTTGTCCTTTTTAATCCTGGCCCTGATTGACTTCTCAGTTGGTCTTTGTTTAGACTTGCTTTAGGTAATGGTTTAGATCTGTTATAGTCCTGGTTTAGTTGTAGTGTAGAACTGGTTCAGACCTGCTTTTGACCTTGTTTAAGACTTGATTTATTGGTTCTGGTTTAGTTGGTTTTGGTTACAATGCAGTCCCTTAAACCATATGATGTTTTGTAATGAAGTCATTTTCCATGTTAAATATTGAGTGTTTGTTAAAAATGACTGCAGTGTGTCTTTATTTATTCATAACCTTGTTTTATATTGGATTGGTTCTCTTTTTAACCTGTACTACACATGATTTGTTCTGGTTTAGAAAAGGTTTTGTCCTAGTTTAGTCCTGCTTTAACATTAACACTTATTAAATGTGTGGCGGTCTTATTTGTGTGGGCTTCATTAGTTACAAGATTTTTTTTAGCGGCTATGTTTGTTGTATAACATTAACTCATGTCACATTTTCAGATGCCTCGTGTCAAGGGATCCCGCCGTTCCCTTGCCGCCCAGCGGAGGAGAGCCGAGCAGCTTGGTTCGACTCTCCCTCCTCGCTTCACCAGCACCGAGCCTGCCACACGTATGTTACACCTTTAAATTCTTTACATTTTACTTGCCTCTTCAGCTTATCCTGGTTATGTAATGTCATATAATGTATAAATTGTTTTGATATGGTTGTTTATAGGCCGTGGTACTGGTCTTCGGCATGCTGTACGGAGATGGCCAACTTCTTCCATCACTGGAAAAAGCCACAAGTTGGTCATTCCAGCAGAGTGTCCCGACAAGAAAGTATGTTTCAGTTTGAAAGAAAAAGAATTTTAAAGTATTAGTAAAATTAATTACTGTTTCCTTTTGTTCTAGTTCGTCCTGATTGTCGGGAACTCACATCTACGCGCGGTCGTAGATGGGATTCGGCCGATGGCAGAGGGCTGCCTCTCCTTTGCCATCAGTTCGACTCCTGGAGGTTGCGCGCGTGACCTCCGCAGGGAGCTGGCTGAGACCAAGCTGCCCAGAGGTAGGTAGCCAGCCTCTGTTGTCAACTGAAATACTATTGAAAAAAATCATAGAATCTACTTCAGCGTCTGTAATGGGTTTCCTTCCTCTTGTCAGAGCCTGCTCTGGTGTGTCTCATGGCTCCCTGCAACAACTTGACAGCCAGCAGGACCGTCGATGAGGCTGCAGCTGAGTTCGGCCGACTCCTGGCCTATGTCTGCAGCCGCTGGCCGAGGGTATGTATTTTACGTTCGTACAACTGAAGTTTACATTTTAATATTTCATACAAATATTTTTATGTCACACGCTTCTAAATCTGTATTTTGTCATAGGTTTTCGTCCTGGATTTTCCGCCTCGCCTCGCTGCTGAGGTGGAAGTCCAAACCCTCCTGAGACAGGAGTACCACCGGGTCTCAGCGCGCATGGGTAGGTAAACACTGTAACCTAAATATGTGTTCTGTTTACATTTAGATTAAGATAAATTATGAAGATTGGATTTTTAATATGTTGTGGCTATTTATTTTTCTTAAAGGAATTCGCTACTTCCCTGTGGCTGAGCACTTCCCGATGGACCGCCTGGAGCTGTGGAGTAGGGATGGCGTAAGTACACTGTCATATTTTCTGAACGAGCTTGTAAATAACCTCTTTATTTTTAAATACATAATTTGTTTTATTTGTGCTTCAGGTCCATCTGAGTGATGATGAGGGGATGGGGATCCTCACGCAGCTGCTGTGGCAAGCCTGCTACCTGCAGCTGGAGACACCTCCGCCCACCGCTCCCGTGTCTCCGCCCCCATCCCGCCCCGCCACCAGAAGGGTTACGCCAAGAGTGGTGGTGACCGGACCACTCCCTGTGTCACCCCCACCCCCTTCTGAGTGGACCGCTGCTGAACAGGGCAGAAAGGTAAGACACTGACTCTTTTTTGTTAGCAAGATTGTATTGAAATGCTCCCTCAGCAGTAGTTTATATTAACTTAATTTTCTTATGTTTCTGTTACAGAAGAACCAGCCTAGGGCCCCCAAGTGCTCACCTGTGGGACCCCAGGGGCGGCTGGTTCAGCAGGAGGTGAGTTAAAAACATATAATATTATACAGTGAAAGCATGATAAAATGTATGAATGTTTTGGTCTAATGTGTTATTCTGTCTTTGTCCTTAGGTGGAGACCGTCTTCTCCATCCCACTTTCGCCCACTTTGTTCAGCCCCGCCATGTTGGTTGAGATGGACCGCATTTCTCCATCTCACCTTGGCCCTGTTCAGGGCACGGCCAGCTTTCCTTCGGGAAAGAAGGTATATTCATTTTGCAATATTTTGTTAAATATAAAAATATATTGTTTTTATGTTCCAAGTGGCATAAAGAAAATCTCCTAATCTACTAATGTCATTTTTTTAAGACGTCTCCCGCGAGACGTCGCAAAGCTGTTGCCCGGAGGAGACGCCGGCCTGCGCGGCAGGTATGTGTTTGTTTTTCAGACATTTTTAAATTTTTAAAACTTCAGCATTAGTTAACATCGATTATAATCTACCCTAGGTGGAGGCAACAGTTGGGGAGGTGAGACGCCACTCACCTGCCCGCTCAACACCCGGGACGGAGGAGCACCAGGTTAGTGTGGTGTAAAAGATGTTGATATTTTTAAACCATATTAGACTTGTAATAATTGACATAAAATGTTTATTTTTCCATAGCCTATTGTGGAGGTGAGACGCCGCTCACCTCCCAGCTCCTCTCCCGGGATGGAGGTGAGCCCCTGCTCACCTGCCAGTTCATCATCTGCGATGGAGGAGGACCCGGTTAGTGTGATGTTAAAAATCTGGCTATTTTTCTACCGTGTTAGACTTGTAATTATTTACATATAATGTTGGTTGTTATGTAGGCGATTGTTAAGGTGAGACGCCGCTCACCTTTCTACTCCTCTGCCGCGGCGGTGAGACGCCACTCACCTGCCAGCTCCACTCCCGCGATGGCAGTGACACGCCACTCACCTGCCTGCTCCACATCCGGGATGGAGGAGGATGTCTCGCAAGAGAGCCTCAAAACTGCTGCCTCAAAGCGACGTCGCTCCAAGCGGCAGGTGGGTGTCTATTTTTGAGACAGTGATTGCTTATTTTTAAATATTGCAAGTGATCTTACATTGATTTTAATTCAACCAAGGTGGAGGCAGCACCGGTGATGGAGGTGAGACCCGGCTCACCTGCCATCTTCACATCCACAAAGGAGGATGACCAGGTTGGTGTGGTTTAAATATGTTGATCATTTAGTTACAATGTCATAATCATTAACAAATGTTGTAAATGTGTCTTGTAGTTGTCACCTACCAGTGTCGTCATCCTGGATGTGTTCCTGGAGGACGAGGTTTGTGTCTAATTTTTTTTGCTTGTTTTTTTGTGTTATTTTTACAAAATTAAAAGTACAATATATGAAACCTGTCATTCTTTGATATAGTTGCAGTTTGGCGATGAGGGTGTGGCTCCAAGAACATCACCTACCAGCTCAACCAGAAGTGTGATGTTCATGGACCAGGTAAATTAACTTTCTGTCAAAAACTAGTTCTATTAATCTAAATATTTTTATATGGTTTGATGGCAGTATAATTATTTTTTTCTTTCTGTGCGTAATGTAGATGAAGAGGACCAGCCCATCTTCTGTGGCCAGTCAGCCTTCTCCGCGCAGCATTCCATCAGCTGTCCAAAAGGAGTCTGCTTCTGACAATGAAGACAAAGCTAAGTCTTGTATTTGTTGTGCACACTTTGATCTTAGTGATAGTGAAAGTCAGATTACGTTTGGTAGCTCAGATGGAGAAGTTGTAGACAGTCCTGTCGTTGCTAGTGTTAGTGTTTTGAAGGAGGGTAGCCGTTCAGTTAGTGTTCCCTGTTGCGTTAGGGGTAATTTCCATCAGGGTGCTGATATTTTTAGGTATAATGGTGTACAGTGTATGGCAATTGCTTTGGTAGCTTTAGCTAAGCACGTAGTGTCAAGTGTGTTTTTGTGGAACCAGGAGAATTTAGACTTGGTTTTGCTGCTTGGTGATGAACTGTACACTGATCGTCGTGATAGGAACTTGACTGGAGGACATGAGCTGTTAATGGTCCCAGACCTTCCTGAGACAGCAGTTATAGATGGTCAGGAGTTTAACTTTGTTTTCGGTGAGGCAGTTTGTGGGGATGTTAATGTTGTACAACACCCTTTCATAGATGCAGGTGCGCAGTTTACATTAGAGAGTGGTTTAGAGCGGATGATGTCACAGTATGACACATGTCTTATGACACTGTGTGCCAATACTTGTGCCATCATTAAAGAAAATGGACGTTATGCTGTTGTTGACTCACATTCGCGTAGTGCTACAGGGATGGTAGATGCAGATGGTAAAAGTGTGGTGTTGTATTTTGCTTCTATTAGTGAGCTGTACAGCCATTTTTGTGCGTTAGCTGCATGTTTTGAGGTAGGAAGTAAGGAGTTTGAAATTACAGGTGTTAGGGTTATAACAGCAGGTGTTCAGGAGTGTAGAGTTAATGTGGCAGAAAGTAGTGAGGAGGTAAGTGTTTCTGAGGTTAAGTGTTTGAAGCGTAGAAAGGCAGCAAAAGGTAAAAGCAAGTCTTCTGTACCCACAGACAAACACACACTGAAAAAACCAAAGCATGGCCATGTACCTGAAGTTGACTTAGAGGTTCAGTGTACTGGTGTCCAAATTAATGACCTTCATTTTAATCCACTTAGTGATAATGTTTGTAGAGCATTGTGCAAAAACTTAAAAGTAGAGTTTGAGAAGGTTACAGTGGCAGAACCTAAATCAGTAGGTCCATTAGGTGCGCCGTGTTTAAATGAAAAAATCATTGCGGACGGAAACTGTTTTTTTCGCTCGGTTTCACAGGCTATTAGTGGCACACAAAAAAATCATAGGAAAATTAGACTTGCGATTGTAAGACAGCTAGAAAATAATCCTCTAAAATACAAAAGTCTTTTGCGCGATGGCTACTCATCTGTGGCACAATATATTAGGGAAAAAAACATGCGTAAAGTTAACACATGGGCCACAGAAGTAGAAATACAAGCGACTGCGGATTATTTAGGCGTTGATATTTTTACATTTTATGATGGACATTGGCTGAAATACAGTTGTACCACTGAGCCTTTGTCAACCAGTGGCATCTACCTAGAAAATATTAACAATATTCATTATGAAACAGTAACTTGCGTCAAAATACCTAAAACGCAGAATTGTTATGAGTGCTGCCAAATCAATAACTCGTTTTTGAAAGGTTACAATATTAGATCTAAAAAGGTAGATGCCAAATCACAGGTTAGTCCAGCAAGTACAGATTATGTAGGTAATATACATTTAAAACGCAATAGGTTATCTAGGTACATTCAAAAGAAAAAGAAAAAGCATTTGCAAAACACCTACACCAAATATAGAGAGGAGATAAATGAAACACTGAGAAAAAGATATAGGCAAGAAGATGCACATAGAGAGAAAGTTAAAGAAAATACTTTAAAGCAGTACAAGTTTAATTTACTTTATCAAGAAAAGCTTAGGGAAGCAAGCAGACAGAAATATAAAAACAATGAACTGTATAGGGAAAAGGTTAAGGCAGCAATAAAACAAACAAACCAACAGAAATATAGAGACAATGTAGAGTATAGAGAAAAGCATAAGGCAGCAATAAAAAAAATAAGCCAACAGAAATATAGAGACAATGTAGAGTATAGAGAAAAGCGTAAGGCAGCAATAAAACAATTGAACCAACAGAAATATAGAGTCAATGTAGAGTATAGAGAAAAGCGTAAGGCAGCAATAAAAAAAACCCAACAGAAATATAGAGTCAATGTAGAGTATAGAGAAAAGCGTAAGGCAGCAATAAAACAAATAAACAAACAGAAATATAGAGACAATGTAGAGTATAGAGAAAAGCGTAAGGCAGCAATAAAACAAATAAACCAACAGAAATATAGAGACAATGTAGAGTATAGAGAAAAGCGTAAGGCAGCAATAAAACAAATAAACCAACAGAAATATAGAGACAATGTAGAGTATAGAGAAAAGCGTAAGGCAGCAATAAAACAAATAAACCAACAGAAATATAGAGACAATGTAGAGTATAGAGAAAAGCGTAAGGCAGCAATAAGACAAATAAACCAACAGAAATATAGAGACAATGTAGAGTATAGAGAAAAGCGTAAAGGATCATATAAACATAAATATAGAGTTAACTCACAATACAGAGAGAAACTTAAAGCAGTAAGCATAGAAAAATATAACGTTAATATACAACATAAACAGAATATCAGGGAAGCAAGTAAACAAAAGTATAAAGCAAACCCACTACATAAACAGAAAGTTAAAGCACACAGTAAAGAAAAATACCGCAAAAATGAACAACATAGAAATAAAACTCGTGCAGCATATAGAATGAAGCAAAAGCATATAAAACAAAAAGCTGAGAGTTTTGACTTTGTCATGGAACAGTTTTTAGCTAAAGTAGAAGACGGGCCAGAATACATATGTTGCGTGTGCTTTAAACTATTAGAGAAGAACCAGGTCTTACCTTGTAGAAAGGAAGACTATATGGCTAAAACCAAAAGCGCTGCGTTAGCTAATAGGTGTATCTCGGAGGCCTATTTACATAAATGTAACGATAACTGCACTACGCCATGCCCAGTCTTAGATACAGCTAGAGGTAGTTTATGGATCTGCTACACGTGCCACGCTAAACTCAGCAGGGGTGAAATGCCACCTGAATGCTCAATAAACAATTTAGAATTAGATGATATTCCTCCTGAGTTGTTGTGTTTAAATACTGTAGAACAGCATTTAGTTGCACTTGCAATTACGTTTATGCAAATGTTAGCTTTACCCAAAGGCGGTCAAAACGGAGTTCATGGTCCCGTTACGTGTGTTCCAGCTAATGTTGTTGAAACAACAAATTTGTTGCCGCGTTCTAACACAGATGGTTCTTTGTTGCGCGTGAAACTAAAGCGAAAACTTACGTATAAAGGACACTATGAGTATCAGTTTGTAGACACAGCGCGTATAAGGCGGGCAATTGCGTATCTGAAACAAAATAATCAGTATTATTTAGACATTGAGTTTAATAAAGAGTGGATAAATGAGTTTAGTAGAGAAGACGAAGCTATGGATACGGGAGCCGAGATTACTGTTGAAACTGAAGACCAGGCGGAAAATTTAGATGATGAGCTTCTCCATGATAGACAGCGACATTGTATGTTTCAGGATACGTTTTTTATGCCTGTAGATATGGCTCAGGAAGCACTGGATCACTATTTTGAGGGTGTATTAAATTTAGCTCCGGCGGAGGGGAACAATCCAGTTGCTTTGTTGTCTGATAAGGAAAATGAAGCGAAATGCTTCCCGGTTGAGTTCCCCCTAGGACGTAATACTTTTCACACTGTTAGGCGTTACCGTTTAACCTTGTGCCGGTATTTCATTAACAGGATCCTGCACGCGGATGGTAGATTTGCACGTAATGTTAAATATATATTCTTAGCTTTATACATGTTGGAAGTTGAGCAGGTTGTGTCAAAAGTGTCGATAGCTTTACGAAAAGGTCAGACAGGTCTTGTACAGGGTAATGTTATAGGTACAGAAATGTTGAAAGATTTATTACAGTTTGATAACGGTTATCGTTTTTTGACGCCAGTAAGGGGTACTCCGCCATATTGGGAAATGAGGAAAAAAAATTTGATTGCGTACGTGCGTCAGCTCGGTATACCTACGTGGTTTGGTTCGTTTAGTTCTGCAGATCTGCGCTGGGGAAACCTTTTGAAAACGCTTTTAAAACAGGAAGGTAGGACTGAGCGGGTTGAAGATTTAGATTGGAAGGAGAGATGTGACCTTTTGCGTCGTAACCCAGTAACTGCTGCTCGCATGTTTGACTCCCGTTGGCGGTGTTTTTTGAGAAACGTTCTTATGTCCCCAGCTCAGCCAATCGGGAAAATTATAGACTATTTTTATCGCATAGAATTTCAGCAGCGTGGTTCCCCACATGTCCATTGTTTGTTTTGGGTCGAGAATGCCCCTAAGCTAGATGTTAATACTGACGATGAGGTAGTTCAGTTTATTGATAAATATGTTACCTGTGAAC
Organism: Bostrychus sinensis; assembly: GCA_020698575.1. Lineage (NCBI taxonomy): Eukaryota > Metazoa > Chordata > Actinopteri > Gobiiformes > Eleotridae > Bostrychus > Bostrychus sinensis. The sequence goes on along the minus strand of CM036244.1, from coordinate 4,531,477 downwards.
TACCCTCAGATGACGCGGAATTACTGGAAATCGTTACGTCCGTGCAGCAGCATTCTAAACGTCATTCAAAAACATGTAGGAAGAACAAAAAGGTGTGTCGGTTTAACTTTCCCCGTCCCGTATCAATGCGTACATTTATTAAAAAGTTTGACCCTAAATCCGTCCCACTGATGTCGAAGGAGAGTGCCGTAGCAATTATGACAGCACTTAAGAAAGCTCTTACAGATGAGAATAATCCGTGTGATAGTGCAGAGTCGTTGTTTGCGTCAGTCGGTATAACGCAGGGCATTTTTGAACAGGCGTACAATCTTTTAGGAGGTCATACACACATAGTGCTGAAGAGGGAGGTCAGTGAAGTCTGGATTAACCAGTACAATAGAAAGTTGTTGAAGTGCTGGAATGCGAATATGGATATTCAGTTTGTTGTAGATGCGTGGGCCTGTATAGTTTATATTATTTCATACATTTCCAAGGCGGAGAGAGAAATGGGTTTGCTGTTAGGTAATGCTTCCAAAGAAGCTTCCAAAGGTAATGTTAGTGCAAAAGAGGCATTGAAGAAGTTAGGCAGCGTTTATCTTCATAATCGTGATGTCTCTGCACAGGAAGCTGTTTATCGTATCACAAACATGCATCTTTGTGAATTTTCACGAAAAGTTGTTTTTGTCCCGACAGGCGATAATATAGTGAGATTGAGTAGACCTATTAGTGAGCTAAGTGATGAGATGGCGTCGGACGATATCTGGATGACGAACATTATTGACCGTTATGTCAATAGGCCGGATGACAGTACCTTTAATGACATGTGCATAGCCACATTTGTTTCCGAATACCGTTTACTAAGTAAGACAGAGAAATGTAAAAATCCTATTCAGTTACAGAATGCATTAGGCGCGATTACTAAGCGAACGCGGACAAAACCTGCGGTTGTTAGGTATGCGCGGTTTTCAGAGACGAAAAACATTGAGTTATTTACTCAAAGTATGCTTCAGTTATTTTTGCCATACCGCGTTGATGGCGACCTTAAGCCGCCTTCATATGAATTGTTTGAACAGTTTTATGAAAACGGGGAAGTGCGTTTTAGTGACGGATCGCTACATTCAGTTAAATCAACTGTAGATTCGAATAGACATCGGTTTGAAGTAGAGGCTGAGGACTTAGAGGAGCTTGAAGAGAATATGGACTGTAATGAAATATTAGAGGACGCGTGGGGCTTGCTGTGCCCAGAGCAGGAAGTTGAAAGGTTGGAGTCAAAGGAAGAGTACAGAGAGAGACCACAGGAAGGTAGTTCTGAGCATGGGCAAGAGCCTATTCCGGATTTAGCTGTTAGAAAAGAGGACATTTGTCATTTAGAAAAAGCTAATGTTTTGAGTCGTAGTGAGGGTTTGTCATTAATTCGATCACTGAACGAGCTACAGCTGTCCATTTTTTACAAAATACGGCAGTGGTGTTTAGAAAAGGTCGCAGGTAAAAACCCAGAACCATTGCATGTGTTTATAACGGGTGGTGCAGGCACAGGGAAAAGTCACCTGATTAGGGCGATTCAGTATGAGGCGTCTCAGTTGTTGTCTCCGACCTGTCATAGTCCTGATAATGTTAGTGTTTTATTAACTGCGCCAACGGGGATAGCTGCATATAACTTACAGGCATCCACTATCCACACAACATTTAGTATCGGTACAAATATTTCCCTCCCCTACACGCCGCTCGGAGAAGAAAAGCTTAATTCATTGCGCGCTAAATATATGGATTTACAAATTGTAATTATTGACGAGATATCAATGGTCCATCATAAGTTATTGACGTATGTTCACGGTAGGTTGCGTCAGATAAAACAGACAGGTGACTTTTCGCCATTTGGAAACGTCAGCGTTATAGCTGTGGGAGATTTTTTCCAATTATCTCCTGTTAAAGGTAAAGCCCTGTACGTACAGGAATTAGGCGTTAATTTGTGGACCGATTTATTTAAAGTCGCAGAGTTAAAAACTGTAGTGAGACAGAGAGATAACACCTTTGCGGAGTTATTAAACCGGTTGAGAGTGCGCTCAAAGGGGACACCCATGCTCAAAAGCGATATAGAAATATTAAAATGTTGCGAAACAGGCGAAGTGCCGGACGTGTTACATATTTTCCCGACTAACATCCAGGTATTAACACATAATATTACACAACTTACAAGCGTCTGTCCAGATTACATAACAATAACTGCACAGGACTTCGGGTACGATAAGAAGACAGGGAAGTTAATAGAGTTAGAAGGACAGCTCCATAAATCCAATCAAGCCAGTTTGGTGGAGTCATTACAGATAGGTATAAACGCGCGTGTTATGCTCTGTAAAAATGTAGATATAGCCGACGGTCTTGTAAATGGGGTATGTGGCACCGTCACATATATAGATAATACGCAAAGAAAGAGGCTTCCTTTAGCAATATATGTTAGGTTTGACGACGATAACGTAGGCGCGCAGAGAAGGAAGCGAACACGTACCCCTGCAGACCTGACCGGTTCTACCCGCATAGAACCGGAAGAAGAGCAAGCAAATAAACGAGGCGAAAAGCGGCGACAGTTTCCCCTTAAACTCGCTTGGGCGTGTACCGTCCACAAAGTACAGGGATTAACGGTCGATAAAGCTGTGGTGTCCCTTAAAAAAGTGTTTACCGCGGGGCAGGCGTATGTAGCCTTGAGTCGCGTTAGGACTTTAGAAGGGTTAGTTATTCAGGACTTCAAGGAAAAAGCCATTTACTGTAATGATAATATTAGAACTGCGATAGAGAAGATGCCTCCCTTCGTGGTGGAAAGTATGTCCTGGCACAGACACGAGGCACATGTTTTAACATTGTTTTTTATGAATGTGCAAGGTTTAGCACGGCATGTGTCAGATTTAGCTGTATGCACGCAGCATTTGCAGCCTAACTGTGTTGCTGTGGTAGAGACATGGTTAACTGTAGAGTCGCCTTTTGACACTAGTCACATTGAAGGGTTTAGGTTCCATAGTCGTCCCCGTAGTTTATCATATCAGGGCAGTAGCCATCCTGCATTGATTAGTTTGCGAGGCCAGCAGCACGGTGGGGTTGGCCTGTACTGTGAAGAAAACCTTAACTATGAAGTCACAGTACCAGATTTCAGTTTAGAATGTTTAGTTAATTATTTTGCAGAGCACGAAATAATAGTAGCAGCTATTTATCGCCCACCGTCATACTCCATGTCTCTGTTTAAATATAATTTGGATAGGTTATTGAATTGGCTAGAGTTACATAGTGCCACTGTGGCAGTGATGGGAGATTTTAATGATGACATATTGAAATCTTCAAGTCTCTGCAAATTTATGACAGATAGGGGATATGTTCAATATGTCACTTCTCCCACAACAGAGAGGGGGACATTAATTGATCATTTGTATTTAAAGTCTTCTCAGTATGACATAGATTCTGCAGTGGTGCCGACTTACTTTAGTGACCACGAAGGGATAGTATGTTCTTTTAAAGGTAAATTTGTTGAAACTGCATCCTTAGGTTAGATTTAGTATTTTTTTAAATCACGTCCGTTCGTTTATGGTCAAAAAGGACAGCTGTAGCTCCTAAACGTAATGGTAATTTTAGGACCTCCTTTTTCAGACTGTGTGTATGACACTTAGAGTTGGTTGTTAGCGTTAGTGTTATAGTAGCTTCTGGTTAGGTTGGTGCCAAAGGAGCTTAAGTTATTGAGCATTCAGGGGCTGCAGCCCATTATCAAATTATACTTTTTAGCAATATTTGTTATTAATATATATATTTTTAACACAATCTAAATATAATGTACTTTATTTATTTAAGTTATTTATTTAATCATGCAATTTTCAGTGTGTGTATGTCTTTGGGTACATTTTCAGTGTTATTTATTCTGTATGTGTTTATATGTGAGACAGTATTATAAGTAGTGGTTTCATGTTAGGAGTAAATGGTGCAGTGAGAGCTAGTATTTAAGTATGGATCATGTTAGTTGCTTTATTTGTTGTAATGTAGTGTTGTGTAGTTAGTTTTTGAATGTAAATATGTTTGTTACTGTAGTAGATTTAGCTGTAGCTCTTTTAAATGTCAGTAGATTTTTATGTACCTTACAGTCATGAGTGCACACATGCTGTGGGGGTTGTTGCCTTAACTGTCTTCTGTTCCCTTGTCAGAGTTCCACTGGCTGGTTCACTGGGCCCTCTTCAGGAAAGGGATAATAATAATAATAATAATAATAATAATAATAATAATAATAATGATGATATATAATAATGATAGTTATACATTAGTATTTATTATTATTAATCATCAATAACAACTAATACATATTATTATGAATAATAGTTAACAATAATAAATAACTTAATATAAATAATAACAATAATCCCCTCCTTGAACTGCCACCTTATCGTGGTGGAGGGGTTTGCGTGCTCGGATGATCCTAGGAGCTATGTTGTCGGGGGCTTAATGCTCCTGGTAGGGTCTCCCATGGCAAACAGGTCCTAGGTGACGGGTCAAAGGGCTAATAATATATTATATTTATAATAATTAAATATAACAAATACTATGTATAATATAAATATGACAATAATAATAATAATAACAACAAATTTTTATTATTATTCATATTAAATAACAATAATTAATAAATAATAACAATAATCAGGTTACAATAATAAGGGTGCACGGTGGCAGAGCGGTTAGCGTCTCGCCTCTCAGCAAAGAGTTCGTGTGTTAAAGCCCCAGGCCGACCAACACCATCATACGAACTCTCTGGGTGGAGTCTGCATGTCCTCCCCGTGTTACCCTGGGTTCTCTCCGGGTTCTCCGGCTTCCTCCCACCGTCCAAAGACATGCATGTGTTAGGTGAACTGATGACTCTAAAGTGCCCCTAGTGAATGAATGTGAGAGTGAATGGTTGTCTGTCTGTGTTCGTCTCTGTGTCAGCCCTGAGACAAGCTGGCCCCTGTCCAGGGTGTACCCTGCCTACGGCCTAAAGTTACTGGGATAGGCTCCAGTCAGCCGTGACCCCTAAGGGGAATAAGCGGTGTTAAATGAATGAATGAACAATAATCCCCTCCTTGAACCGCCACCTTATCGCGGTGGAGGGGTTTGCGTGCTCGAATGATCCTAGGAGCTATGTTGTGGGGTCTCCCATGGCAGACAGTACCTAGGTGACGAGCCAGACCAAGAGCGGTTCAAAATTCCTATATGAATTCTGTTACAACATCCTGGAGCCATGGCTGGAGAATTAAATTTAAAATCCTTCTCCTGACCCTCAAGGCTCCAGCCTATGTTATATATAATGATGATGTGTGTAGTAATATATTAAAAAAAATAATTATATATATATATATATATATATATATATATATATATATATATATATATATATATATATATATATATTTCTAATTTTATATATTATTATTCAGTTCATTGCTGTTCACAAGTTGTCTGCCTGTTTCAGATGCCTGGCTGCTGGCAGATGTCCCAGTGACGACTGGACCTTTGATGACCCCATCTGTGCTCCTGCACCTGTGGGCCCTTATCTCACCTCCTATGGACTTCCTGGACCCCTACCTCACCCCCGCTCGTCTGTCTGGATGATCCTATAGATGAGATAATGGACTAACTCCTGACACATGTTGCTGTCCGTCCTGGGAGAGGATCTCTCCTTTAATATGAGCTCCATAAGGTTTCTTCTTTTTTCCCCACAGCTGGGTTTTTAGGAGTTTTTCCTTACTGAGAAGGAGGGTCTAAGGACAGGAGTGTCCTGTCTCTGTTTAGTTTAGTGTAATTATTCTTTGTTGATTGTGTGTTTATGTTTGATAAACTGTTTGAAGCCCTTTGAGGGGACTTTTGTTGTGATACTGGGCTATACAAATACAACTGAATTGAAAAAACAAACAAGTTTTTTTTTAGTTAAGCAGTTTTTAATTTGTACATTTTGTATGCTTACTACTGCTGTTGTGCTAGTTTTATAGTTTTATGTTCCTGTATTGTTTAATTGATGTGAAAGTAGTTCATATTTTAATTTTTTACACCATATAGATGCAGTAATACATTGCCTCTAAAATAAACAGTTCACTTTTTTTATTATTATTATTTCTTAATATTTTATATAATTGTATTGTTAACTACGGTGGGTTCAAATCTGTGCCAAGATTGTGTAAATTATATGAAGTAAAATGTACTTTGTAAATGTTAAGCATTATAAGTCATGGTTCCACATACTGTAAGCTTATTTGTAGTTCCTGAACATGTACACCAAGATGAAAAAAATACACCAAACTTAACTGTTGGCTATTTTTAGATACAGTATATTATTATGTGAATAAATCAATAAAGAAGAGACTTTATATTCAGTGACATTGAACCTTGTATGTGCAAGCTCTGACATTTTAAGGTTGCATTACTAATGAAGATATTCCATGAAACAAGCACATTTCAAAAGCTAGACAAGCTCTGGTTTATTTTATTCTATTGTAATTTCTGTTTAATGAAGCAGGCTAAATATGAAACAGACTAAATCAGCAGGAGAATTCGTGTAGAAAGTTAATCCTGGTTCAAAGCAGGCCTGGTTTAGGCCTCTATCATTTTAACAGCTCATGTCACAAAATGTATACAAGAGTTGTTCTAATAAACATTTTTTCACATTATTAGGCTAATATATGCTTCATGTTAAAGGATAAAGATGTGACTGACCCTACAAGTTATCAGCCTATTGCCCTTTTAAATTGTGACCAAAAAAGCATAACTAAGGTATTGGCTGTAAGACTTGGTCACCATATTGCTAAGATTATACATCCAGATCAAACTGGTTTTGTTCCTGGTAGATTATCCTTCTGTAACACCCGTTTATTGCTGAACACAATATATTCAGATCATGTAAAAAATACACAAGCTGCTGTACTATCACTTGACTGGTCAAAAGAGTTTGATCAAATTGAATGGTCATACATGTTTTATACTTTGAAAAGCTTTGGTTTTGGTGCTAAATTTATCGAGTGGCTTAAGATAATTTATTCTCACCCTGTATCATATATTGTCACCAATTCTGATAAATCATTACCAGTTAAACTGCAGCGGGGAGTTTGGCAGGGTGACCCTGCTTTCTCCTTTACTTTTAGATCTAGCTATGGAACCCCTTGCAATAGGCATTAGAGCCCATCCAAAAATTCAAGGTATAAAATTTGGTAACGTTGAAAGTCTTGTGAACTTATACGCTGATGATCTACTACTTTGTTTGTCAGACCCAGTGATTTCAGTCCCAGACCTTTTGGAATATATTAAGGCCTTTAGTGCATTGTCAGGATACACTGTTAACTGGGATAAAAGCAAATTCATGCCATTGTCAAATATTTTTAATAAGTTCTTCATTTTTGAATTCCCTTCCTTTTAATTAGATTTTTACTCATTTCACATACCTTGCTTTAAAAATTTCAAGAAATCCTAAAACAGTCAATAAAATTGAATTTAATAGCTATGATAAAAAAAAAAAAACTGATATTAGAAATTGGTCTTTGCTCCCTCTGTATATGGTTGGTGTAATTAATGCTTTAAAAATGGTTATTCTTCCCAGGTTACTATATTTATTCCAAAACGTGCCTATTTATTTATTTATATCTTACTTTAAGCAATTAGATTCTGTAATTTTATCATTTGTTTGGTCTAACAAACCTGCTCGTTCTAAAGTTCTTCTTTGTAAAGCAATGACTACGGGTGGCCTCGGTTTTATTATTGGGCTGCTAATGCAAGAGCACTCACATTTTGGCAGTGAGGTCTCCCTGATATTTGGTCTTCAGCGGTCCCAGGTTGGACAGAAATTGAATCTATGGCAGCTCAGTCATGTCTTCCTGTCTATCTGTATTCTGGTTATGAAAATTCATCTAAATTATCTAAAAACTTTATACTCAATGAGTCCCTTCGAATACTAAATGTTCCTTTTTGAGAAAGTTTATGGTCAGGCCTGCTAGGAACAGGGTTAACTCCACAGCTGAAGCTAAGCTATGTTTGTATTGTAGCCAATAAAGCCACACTCTCATAAAGATAGCAGTGTCACATAAGAGCACACAGGGAACGTGAAAATAAAAACAGTAAATGTGAGCCTCCTTTCCAGCACAGGACACAAACATTTTAGCCTACGATCTTTAGAGCAACTGCTGCCAGTGTTGGACAGTATCTGTTAAATAAAGCAAGGACTTTATTTTGAGATCCTTCCGATTTTGCTCCCAGAATTGTGGACAAATTTTCTTTAGATGTGGCTAATTATAACCTACGTTGTGCCCTGGGACTTGTCAAAGTGCAGAAGTGCAGCAAACACTCCATCTAAGGTAAGTTAAAGTAAACGGTAGCTTTTCAAAAAAAAAAATCATCTTTACTGAACAATTGCAGTGTGTGCATGGTAATTTACTGGGATTTATGTGTCTGTGATTTATGTGACTGAAGTCAAATGTTCTTGTGGCAATATTGAGTAATGTTCATGGCTGTTTAGACTTTTTTGCTAAGGGACAGAAAGATGAAAGTGTGCAAAATTTGGTAAATGTACCTCTTACAGATGTAGTGTTTAAGTGTTTTGACAACAGTGAAGCAAATAGGTCATGGTTCCACATACTGTATTTTGAGTTCCTGAACATGTACACCAAGATGAAAAAAAAAAACACCAAACTTCACTGTTGGCTGTTCTTTAGTCACAATATATTATTATGTGAATAAATAAATAAGTGACTTCATTGTGAGAGAAATTGAAACTTGTAAGTATGCATAACCCTTAGCATTTTTCTTTATTGTTGCCTTTACAACCTGGAATTGAAATGGATCATTGAGAGGTTTCTGTCAGTCACTTTACATCACATGACAACAACTATGAAGATGCAAAATATTTTTTATTGTGAAGCAAATTAGAAATATGACAGAAAAACAGAAAACTTGAGTGTGCAAAAGTATTCATACTCTCAAGTTAGTACTGCAACCTCCTTCTGAAGGACTTTCAACTCCAACTTTTCTAGGATAAGTGTTTATGAGCTTGGTTCATAAAATCACTGGGATTTGTGCTCATTCGTCACCTAAAAACAGCTCCAGCTCCTTCAGGTTGGATGCAGCACAGTTTGAGTTAATTTTCTTCCAAAATTGTCCTGTGTTTAGCTCCATCCTTCATTCCTTCAGTTCTGAGCAGTTTCCCAGTTCCTACCAATGACAAATATCCCCACAGCAGGACACTGCCATCACCAGGCTTCACTTTAGAGAGGGGCCACAGTCAGGGGCCACAGTCAGGTGTTGGGTTTGTGCTATCTTCTGTCCACTCTTGCAGACAGTCCAGCTCTGTGGAGAGTATGGTTCAGAGTGGTCCTGGGACAGATACAACAGTCTCTGCTGTGGAGCTCTGCAGATCTTTCAGGGTCACCTTTGGTCTTATTGTTGCCTTTCTGATGAATGCACTCCTTGCCCAATTTGTGAGTTTTAGATTGTCCTCTTTAGGCAGGTTTGGTGTGGTTCCTTGTCTTTTACATGTTGTAATGATGAAATAAATTGTGTTTTGTGGCATAATGACAGTTGAATTGCAGTCAGGCCAAACTTATCTAACTATTTCTGTGACTTCTGAGGCTGAGTAACACATTGAATGTAATTCTCATTGGAATAAAATGGCAGAATTCGACCACCGCCATGGCAACACCGAATCAAATATGACTTGGGTACTATTGGAATTTTTGATCAGAATGACATCAAGAATATTTGTGCCAAATTTGAGAAATTTTCGTTGAAGTATCATTTTTTCTGTCCATTGAAATTTTTGCTGTAATCCCATTGGAATAAAAAGGCAAGTTCCAGTCATCGCCATGACAACACAGTCTAAAATATGACATGGGTCTCATTGGCTTTTTTGATCGGGGTCACATAAAATATTTTTCTGCCAAATTTCGTAAAATTTTGAAAAACTAAATTTTTTACTGACCATATTAATATTTGTCTCATTCTGTAGGGGGCGCTATTGTGCCAAATTTAATTCTTTCTCCTTTAATGGGTTTAGGCTTGGACGGTTTATGAGTGTTTAAAATTTAAGCCAAATCGAAGTTAATATGTGCGAATTGTAGCAAATTGCAGGTACGGAGAAATCGAAAAAAAATTCGAAAATTTTGCGGCTGCGCGGCACAAAAACCGTAAAACTTTTGCGAAGAATTTGGATAACTTTTAATGCCCCACTTCTGTAGATGATGTAGAACGATTCTGAGCTAATTCGGTAAAATGCCCAAGGAGGAGATAGAAAAAGTACGACGTGTGAAAAATTGCTGACTCAGCACTTCGCAGATTTCAATCCAAAATTGCCGACTTCCAGTTTGTCAGGGGGCGTGGCCATAATAATATTTTTTGTTTGGCTCCACCTCAGCAATGTGTGTACCAAATTTGGTGGGTCTACGACAAACTTTACGTTAGGCCGACTCCCATTGGCGCAATGTATTTTCATTTTTCCAGGGGGCGCTGTCGCGCCACTTTTGTGATGTTCTGTGTGGCACCTATATTAAAAAAAAATTTCACGCACACCTGAATTTTGGGCAAAATTTGGTGAGTTTTCACAAATGTTCAGGGGGTCAAATTAGCGCTCAAAGAGCAGAAGAAAAATAAATAAAGAAAGAAAGTTAGAAAGAAAGAAAGAAAGAAAAATAATAATAATTTTAGCAAAAACAATATATCCGTTTACATTATACCCACAAATTATATATTTTCGGAAAGCTTTCGAGGTCCCCCACGTGACTGTGGGGTCAAATGTCAATGATGAGCGCTTACGCGCTCGTCATTGACATTTGAGTGGACGTCGCCCATTGACTTCCATTCATTTTCAGCCAATACAAGTATGTGGCTTCCATACATGAGGTATATATGATTGTGTAGGACTTGTTGCCGTGAGTGTGCACATGGGAAAGCGCTTCGCGCTTTCTTTTTGTGCGCTTCGCGCACTTATGAGTGGGCTTCGCCCACTGACTTCCATTCATTCTGAGCAAATACAAGTATGTGGCGTCCATACCTGAGGTATTTGTGTTCGTGTAGTACTTGTTGCCATGAGTGTGTACATGGCAAAGCGCTTCGCGCTTTGTTTTTGTGCGCTTCGCGCACTTTTGGGCAGTGCGCTTCGCGCACTGCTGTGCAGACACAATAGGCCCTGCGCCACCCTTGGGGCTCGGGCCTAATTAAAGCCGCAAGCGGCATTGGTAGGCCCTCGCCGGCCGCAACCGGAGCTGGAGCAGAGGAGAAACCATTTCGCCAAATTTTTGTTGGTACCTTTTGATAAAAAAACGGCAAAAAGCGTCCTAATACTCCACAGAACTGCATTGAATGTAATTCCCATTGGAATAAAATGGGAGAATTCGACCATCGCCATGGCAACACCGAATGAAATACGACTTGGGTACCATTGGAATTTTTGATCAGGATGACATCAAGAATATTTGTGGCAAATTTGACAAATTTTCGTTCAATATAATTTTTTTTGTCCATACAGATTTTTGTTTCAGTCCCATTGGAATAAAATGGCAGGTTTTAGTCATCGCCATGACAACACAGTATAAAATATGACATGGGTCTCATTGGCTTTTGTGATCAGTGTCACATAAAGTAATTTTCTGCCAAGTTTCGTAAATTTTTGAAAAACTAAATTTTTTACTGACCATATAAATATTTGTCTCATTCTGTAGGGGGCGCTATTGCGGCAAATTTCATTATTTCTTATTTAATGGGTTTAGGCTTGGAGGGTTTATGAGTGTTTAAAATTTGAGCCAAATCGGCATTAATATGTGCGAATTGTAGCAAATTGCAAGTATGGAGAAATCCATTTTTTTTTTGTAAAGTTTGCGGCTGCGCCGCACAAAAACCGTAAAACTTTTGCGAAGAATTTGGATAACTTTTAATGCCCCACTTCTGTAGATGATATAGAGCCATTTTGAGCTAATTCGGTGAAACGCCCAAGGAGGAGTTAGAAAAAGTACGACGCGTGCAAAATTGCTGACTCAGCACTTCGCAGATTTCAATCGTAAATTGCCGACTTCCGGTTTGTCAGGGGGTGTGGCCATAATAATATTTTTTGTTTGGCTCCACCTCAGCAATGTGTATACCGAATTTGGTGGGTCTACGACAAACTTTACGCTTGGCTGACTCCCATTGGCGCAATGTATTTTCATTTTTCCAGGGGGCGCTGTCGCGCCACTTTTGTAAGGTTCTGTATGGCACCTATATTAAAAAAAATTTTCACGCACGCGTGAATTTTGGGCAAAATTTGGTGAGTTTTCATAAATGTTCAGGGGGTCAAATTAGCGATCCTTGCGCAGAAGAAAAATAAAGAAAGAATAAAAATAATAATAATTTTAGCAAAAACAATATATCCGTTTACATTATACACACAAATTATATATTTTCGGAAAGCTCTCGAGGTCCCCCACGTGTCCGTGGGGTCAAATGTCAATGACGAGCGCTTACGCGCTCGTCATTGACATTTGAGTGGACATCCCCCATTGACTTCCATTCATTTTCAGCCAATACAAGTATGTGGCTTCCATACCTGAGGTATATATGATTGTGTAGGACTGGATGCCATGAGTGTGTACATGGGAAAGCGCTTCGCGCTTTGTTTTTGTGCGCTTCGCGCACTTATGAGTGGGCTTCGCCCACTTACTTCCATTGATTCTGAGCAAAAACAAGTATGTGGCGTCCATACCTGAGGTATATGTGTTTGTGTAGTACTTGTTGCCATGAGTGTGTACATGGCAAAGCGCTTCGCGCTTTGTTTTTGTGCGCTTCGCGCACTTTTGGGCAGTGCGCTTCGCGCACTGCTGTGCAGACACAATAGGCCCTGCGCCACCCTTGGGGCTCGGGCCTAATAAAGAAAGAAGAAGAAAATAAAATTAAAGCCGCAAGCGGCATTGGTAGGCCCTCGCCGGCCGCAACCGGAGCTGGAGCAGAGGAGAAACCATTTCGCCAAATTTTTGTTGGTACCTTTTGATAAAAAAACGGCAAAAAGCGTCCTAATACTCCACAGAACTGCATTGAATGTAATTCCCATTGGAATAAAATGGGAGAATTCGACCATCGCCATGGCAACACCGAATGAAATACGACTTGGGTACCATTGGAATTTTTGATCAGGATGACATCAAGAATATTTGTGGCAAATTTGACAAATTTTCGTTCAATATAATTTTTTTTGTCCATACAGATTTTTGTTTCAGTCCCATTGGAATAAAATGGCAGGTTTTAGTCATCGCCATGACAACACAGTATAAAATATGACATGGGTCTCATTGGCTTTTGTGATCAGTGTCACATAAAGTAATTTTCTGCCAAGTTTCGTAAATTTTTGAAAAACTAAATTTTTTACTGACCATATAAATATTTGTCTCATTCTGTAGGGGGCGCTATTGCGGCAAATTTCATTATTTCTTATTTAATGGGTTTAGGCTTGGAGGGTTTATGAGTGTTTAAAATTTGAGCCAAATCGGCATTAATATGTGCGAATTGTAGCAAATTGCAAGTATGGAGAAATCCATTTTTTTTTTGTAAAGTTTGCGGCTGCGCCGCACAAAAACCGTAAAACTTTTGCGAAGAATTTGGATAACTTTTAATGCCCCACTTCTGTAGATGATATAGAGCCATTTTGAGCTAATTCGGTGAAACGCCCAAGGAGGAGTTAGAAAAAGTACGACGCGTGCAAAATTGCTGACTCAGCACTTCGCAGATTTCAATCGTAAATTGCCGACTTCCGGTTTGTCAGGGGGTGTGGCCATAATAATATTTTTTGTTTGGCTCCACCTCAGCAATGTGTATACCGAATTTGGTGGGTCTACGACAAACTTTACGCTTGGCTGACTCCCATTGGCGCAATGTATTTTCATTTTTCCAGGGGGCGCTGTCGCGCCACTTTTGTAAGGTTCTGTATGGCACCTATATTAAAAAAAATTTTCACGCACGCGTGAATTTTGGGCAAAATTTGGTGAGTTTTCATAAATGTTCAGGGGGTCAAATTAGCGATCCTTGCGCAGAAGAAAAATAAAGAAAGAATAAAAATAATAATAATTTTAGCAAAAACAATATATCCGTTTACATTATACACACAAATTATATATTTTCGGAAAGCTCTCGAGGTCCCCCACGTGTCCGTGGGGTCAAATGTCAATGACGAGCGCTTACGCGCTCGTCATTGACATTTGAGTGGACATCCCCCATTGACTTCCATTCATTTTCAGCCAATACAAGTATGTGGCTTCCATACCTGAGGTATATATGATTGTGTAGGACTGGATGCCATGAGTGTGTACATGGGAAAGCGCTTCGCGCTTTGTTTTTGTGCGCTTCGCGCACTTATGAGTGGGCTTCGCCCACTTACTTCCATTGATTCTGAGCAAAAACAAGTATGTGGCGTCCATACCTGAGGTATATGTGTTTGTGTAGTACTTGTTGCCATGAGTGTGTACATGGCAAAGCGCTTCGCGCTTTGTTTTTGTGCGCTTCGCGCACTTTTGGGCAGTGCGCTTCGCGCACTGCTGTGCAGACACAATAGGCCCTGCGCCACCCTTGGGGCTCGGGCCTAAAAATAATAATAATTTTAGCAAAAACAATATATCCGTTTACATTATACACACAAATTATATATTTTCGGAAAGCTCTCGAGGTCCCCCACGTGACCGTGGGGTCAAATGTCAATGACGAGCGCTTACGCGCTCGTCATTGACCTATGAGTGGGCTTCGCCCATTGACTCCCATTCATTTTCAGCCAATACAAGTATGTGGCTTCCATACCAGAGGTATATATGATTGTGTAGGACTGGATGCCATGAGTGTGTACATGGGAAAGCGCTTCGCGCTTTGTTTTTGTGCGCTTCGCGCACTTATGAGTGGGCTTCGCCCACTGACTTCCATTGATTCTGAGCGAAAACAAGTATGTGGCTTCCATACCTGAGGTATATGTGTTTGTGTAGTACTTGTTGCCATGAGTGTGTACATGGCAAAGCGCTTCGCGCTTTGTTTTTGTGCGCTTCGCGCACTTTTGGGCAGTGCGCTTTGCGCACTGCTGTGCAGACACAATAGGCCCTGCGCCACCCTTGGGGCTCGGGCCTAATAAAAAGAAGAATAAAAAATAATAATAATTTTAGCAAAAACAATATATCCGTTTACATTATACCCACAAATTATATATTTTCGGAAAACTCTCGAGGTCCCCGATGTGACCGTGGGGTTAAATGTCAATGACGAGCGCTTACGCGCTCGTCATTGACCCACGAATGTGGCGTCGCCCATTGACTTCCATTCATTTTCAGCCAATACAAGTATGTGGCTTCCATACCTGATGTATATATGATTGTGTAGGACTGGATGCCATGAGTGTGTACATGGGAAAGCGCTTCGCGCTTTGTTTGTGTGCGCTTCGCGCACTTATGAGTGGGCTTCGCCCACTGACTTCCATTGATTCTGAGCGAAAACAAGTATGTGGCTTCCATACCTGAGGTATATGTGTTTGTGTAGTACTTGTTGCCATGAGTGTGTACATGGGAAAGCGCTTCACGCTTTGTTTTTGTGCGCTTCGCGCACTTTTGGGCAGTGCGCTTTGCGCACTGCTGTGCAGACACAATAGGCCCTGCGCTACCCTTGGGGCTCGGGCCTAATAATAATTTTAGCGAAAACAATATATCCGTTTACATTATACCCACAAATTATATATTTTCGGAAAGCTCTCGAGGTCCCCCACGTGACTGTGGGGTCAAATGTCAATGACGAGCGCTTACGCGCTCGTCATTGACCCACGAATGTGACTTCGCCCATTGACTTCCATTCATTTTCAGCCAATACAAGTATGTGGCTTCCATACCTGAGGTATATGTGTTTGTGTAGTACTTGTTGCCATGAGTGTGTACATGGCAAAGCGCTTCGCGCTTTGTTTTTGTGCGCTTCGCGCACTTTTGGGCAGTGCGCTTCGCGCACTGCTGTGCAGACACAATAGGCCCTGCGCCACCCTTGGGGCTCGGGCCTAATAAAAATAATAATAATTTTAGCAAAAACAATATATCCGTTTACATTATACACACAAATTATATATTTTCGGAAAGCTCTCGAGGTCCCCCACGTGACCGTGGGGTCAAATGTCAATGACGAGCGCTTACGCGCTCGTCATTGACCCACGAATGTGACTTCGCCCATTGACTTCCATTCATTTTCAGCCAATACAAGTATGTGGCTTCTATACCTGAGGTATATATGATTGTGTAGGACTTGTTGCCATGAGTGTGTACAAGGGAAAGCGCTTCGCACTTTGTTTTTGTGCGCTTCGCGCACTTATGAGTGGGCTTCGCCCACTGACTTCCATTTATTCTGAGCAAATACAAGTATGTGGCTTCCATACCTGAGGTATATGTGTTTGTGTAGTACTTGTTGCCATGAGTGTGTACATGGCAAAGCGCTTCGCGCTTTGTTTTTGTGCGCTTCGCGCACTTTTGGGCAGTGCGCGCACTGCTGTGCAGACACAATAGGCCCTGCGCCACCCTTGGGGCTCGGGCCTAATAAAAAAAATAATAATAATTTTAGCAAAAACAATATATCCGTTTACATTATACCCACAAATTATATATTTTCGGAAAGCTCTCGAGGTCCCCCACGTGACCGTGGGGTCAAATGTCAATGACGAGCGCTTACGCGACAACAAGTATGTGGCTTCCATACCTGAGGTATATATGATTGTGTAGTACTTGTTGCCATGAGTGTGTACATGGGAAAGCGCTTCGCGCTTTGTTTTTGTGCGCTTCGCGCACTTATGAGTGGGCTTCGCCCACTGACTTCCATTCATTCTGAGCAAATACAAGTATGTGGCATCCATACCTGAGGTATTTGTGTTTGTGTAGTACTTGTTGCCATGAGTGTGTACATGGGATAGCGCTTCGCGCTTTGTTTTTGTGCGCTTCGCGCACTTATGAGTGGGCTTCGCCCACTGACTTCCATTCATTCTGAGCAAATACAAGTATGTGGCGTCCATACCTGAGGTATTTGTGTTTGTGTAGTACTTGTTGCCATGAGTGTGTACATGGCAAGCGCTTCGCGCTTTGTTTTTGTGCGCTTCGCGCACTTTTGGGCAGTGCGCTTCGCGCACTGCTGTGCAGACACAATAGGCCCTGCGCCACCCTTGCGGCTCGGGCCTAATAATAATTTTAGCAAAAACAATATATCCGTTTACATTATACCCACAAATTATATATTTTCGGAAAGCTCTCGAGGCCCCCCACGTGACCGTGGGGTCAAATGTCATTGACCTATGAGTGGGCTTCGCCCATTGACTTCCATTCATTTTCAGCCAATACAAGTATGTGGCTTCCATACCTGAGGTATATATGATTGTGTAGGACTTGTTGCCATGAGTGTGTACATGGGAAAGCGCTTCGCGCTTTGTTTTTGTGCGCTTCGCGCACTTATGAGTGGGCTTCGCCCACTGACTTCCATTGATTCTGAGCGAAAACAAGTATGTGGCTTCCATACCTGAGGTATATGTGTTTGTGTAGAACTTGTTGTCATGAGTGTGTACATGGCAAAGCGCTTCGCGCTTTGTTTTTGTGCGCTTCGCGCACTTTTGGGCAGTGCGCTTCGCGCACTGCTGTGCAGACACAATAGGCCCTGCGCCACCCTTGGGGCTCGGGCCTAAAAAAGTTTTCTCATAATCCGAATGGCCTCATAATGCTGGTATGTAAACATGAATTTTGGCCTTGTAAAATGTTGCTGGCAATAGTCGCGTAGACAAGATGGGAAGAGGGCTGAAGTTGAGAGACTGGAGCTGGAGGTGTTAAGATGGCTGCCGGCTCAGGACAGACTGGAGTGGTAGCTGGAAAGGTAAGATGGCTGCCGGCTCAGGACAGACTGGAGTGGTAGCTGGAAAGGTAAGATGGCTGCCGGCTCAGGACAGACTGGAGTGGTAGCTGGAAAGGTAAGATGGCTGCCGGCTCAGGACAGACTGGAGTGGTAGCTGGAAAGGTAGTTGGTGGTCTTGGTTGGAACTGACAGGATGGCTGGCTTGCACGGAGGTCTGTGAACACACAGAGGAAAAAAACAAGATCAGAGGTAATCCAAAATAAAGGCTGATACTTGCAAGAGTGGCCTGTGTCTTCACCGCTGTAGTAAGCTGACGATCTGGCAGAGAAGTGGAGTGGACTCTGGGCTTAAGTACTGCAGCAGGTGAGTAAATTGATTGCAGGTGTGCAAGCCCGGGAGCAGGAGCAGAGAGGAGCCACGCCCACAGCAGAGACAGACAGACAAAGGGAGGGGGAGGAGAATACAAAACACACAGAGGGCTAGGGACCATAACACGTCAAAGACACAAGAAGGTCCTAAACCAGAGCCACGTCTGCTCTCTGCTTTTGAACACAGGTCTTATTAAACTAAAACATATCACATGGAATAAGTATAAGTGTGTTCATTATTAGCTCTGTGAGCGTTACTTTCTGTAGTGGAAGGTTTGGGTTTGTCTGAGAGAAAAGAGTCAGATAACTTTATTACTCTTTCATTAAGAATAAATGTCACATTGTGTCTGAACCACTGCAGGGTTAAAGGCCCAGACAAACCAGACTAAACAGATATATCCCCATTATTATTAAACATTAAAAAATGTACAGTTGAACTATGGTTTAATGCAGAAATATGTGACATGGACTAAGCCAACTGAGCTGTCAGCTGCCTGTTCCACACTGAACCCTTAGACTTCTTCTTGTTAATGAATGAAACACTTTTGTGTTAGATACAGTTTTCTTTGGAAACAGCCTTTCTGAGTCTCTCCCTCTCTCTGTGCTTTTCCTTGGGTCCTTCCTTTTGGGCAGAGCCTAAAATCTATCTGTAAGTGTCACTGCGACAGCAGAGCAAAGGCCACTAACTTCAACATCAGTATCAGATTATTATTATTATAATATTTTTATTTTATTTATATGGGACAGCATGTATTAATGAACGGCTAGTGCCATAAATACACCAGATTATAGCTCAGAGCTAATTTCCATCTGCAGTCCCCACTCACTCACATTCACACCGGCTTCCTGGTGTTCCCCAGCGGTCTCCCATCCAGGAACTGACCAGGCCCTACCCTGCTTAGCTTCCGAGGTCTGACGGGATCGGGCATCCACAAGGCGGGACGGCCTTGGCCATTTCAGAATGAACTTGAGTTACCTGAACACACCACAGTTATACCAAATCCAAGTCTGTCTATTCCTTCCAAAACACACTCTCTCAGAGCAGACTTCTTCACACAGTCAGGTGCGACTCTCCACACAGGTCTCTGTGGAAAATCAGCTCTTATTTCTCCAGAAACAGCTGAGCCACAGTCCAGGTCTCGACACACAGCAGCTGTATCCTCCAGGACCCAGAGTCCGGCGAATGCCACAGGTCTCCACTCTTCTCCGAGTCTCACCTCCAGAGTCCCAGCACAGCGACTGGCCCCTCCCACCAACCTGACTGGCTCTGAACAGAGAGAACAAGAAGTGATTGGAGGAAGCAGACAGAGGTGAGAGCCCCGCCCCTTTTTACCTGAGCAGGTGAGGTTCACAGCTGTTCCAGATGAGCAGGTGTACCCTGAGCTGGACCTGGGACAGTCCATCAGAGCAGACTCATGGCCCTGGCACTGGAACGTCTGTCCCAGAGCCCCGCCCTCTCCATAGAGCGCCCCCTGGAGGAGAGAAGGAGCCCCACAGCCCAGCTCCCTGCAGACCACCTCTGCATCCTGCAGGTCAAAGTCCCCTTCACAGACTGAGGTCCAGGACTGGTTCTGGTGGAGCTCCAGTGATCCTGAGCAGATCCTGGGCCCCCGGAGCCTCACAGAGTCTGTCAGAAAAGAAAAGAGTTCACACAGAAGTCCATCTTCTGGACTCCACACAGACACCAACCTTCTGAGCCACTTCACACAGACAGCAGTAAAATGAGTCCTGAACAGGTCAGATGTATCTGAGACAGGGCTGGTTTCTGTGCGCAGGGCTATAACCCTAACCCTGCAGAACACAGAGCTCTGCTGGGTTTGTGTGCAATTAACAGGTCACATAAATAGGAAGGTGCAAGTCCATGAATGGCTTTAAAAACAAAGATCAAAAGTTTAAAATCAACTCCGAAGCGCACTGGGAGCCAGTGGAGGGAGTACAGAACAGGAGTAATGTGACTGTGTCGTCGAGTGCTTATCAGAAGCTGAGCAGCAGCATTTTGCACCAGTTGTAGCCGGTTCATCGTGCACTGGTTTAAACCAATACAAAGAGCATTGCAGTAATCAATACGTGAACTAATAAAAGCATGCATAGCTTTTTCTAGGGCGTTCAACAAAGGAATGGCTTGACTTTGGCCAGAAGACGGAGCTGGAAAAAGCTGACTTTAACAAAACAATCTGCTTAAGTTTCAGACAGCTGTCAAGTTTAACACCCAGGTAATTAACAACAGGTTTACAGTGAGCACCAAGAGCACCAACATCATCAAACAATTTAGAACCAAACTAAATATATTCAGTTTTGCTTTCATTCAGATGCTGAAAATTCTGTGAAAGCCACTTTTTAATATCCGTCAAGGCATTTTGTATGGGCTCAAGTGCACTGGGATTGTTAGGAACAATGGGGAAATAGACTTTAAATTCATCTGCCTAGAAGTGAAAGAAAAGGTTGTGTTTGGACATGACTGAGCTCAGTGGTTACATGGGAAGGGAAAACAGCAAAGGCCCAAGGATGGAACCCTGGGGCACACCAGTGGTTCGGGGGACAGTAGAGAACGAGAGGTCATTAATCATCTCCCTAAAGCTCCTATCAGTCAAATAAGACTCAAACCACTGCAGGACAGTCCCACGCAGACCGGCCTGTTGGGACAAATGTGCGGTGAGGACTGAGTGGTCCACAGTATCAAAAGCTTCTGTGAGGTCCAGCATCACCAGTGTTATCAAAAAATATAATTATAATATATATTATATAGTCATATAATTTGCCCTAGTTTAGGCCCTGTGTGTATCAAAGTTCTTAGAGCATGATTCCTCACATATTCTTCTTGAGATATAACTTTTAATCATTGTACTTATGATTCTGATAGCATGTACTGATGTGTTTTGCTTAACCTAGTTACTGTATATTCTTATTTAGTCATCTTTAGTGCAATAATAGCTCATGCTGAGTTTTAACAATATGTGTATCTTGTTTTAGATAAGTTTTGTTTAGCCTACTACCTGGCACCTTGCCAGTTGTTAGTGCCAGTTCAAGGTCCATTCTATCCAGTCAGTTTGGGGCAGCTTCAAAAGGGTCAGCTTGACCCAAAACCAGATTTATGTTATCAGGCCAGTGTCTGGTATCCACTCTGTTGATAGCGAGAACAGACCAACTGTCCAGAAAAACAAGATATGTATAGGATGGACATTAGTCATAAATTTTTCATTCTTGTACTTTGCTTTTGATCCTTCCTGTTGATCTTCAATAAATTTGGGTGGCATTTTGAAACATTTTTCTGGTCCTCAGTGTCAATTTTTGGCAGTGAACACGCTACAGGAACCTTCTGATTCACGAGGTCTAACTTGCTAAAGTTAACTGAAAAAATCCTGTACTTCACCAGCAACGCTTCTTAGAATCAATAGCTAAAAGAATGGCGTTTGCATCTTTAACAGAGCAGACTCTGTGCTGTGTCGCCATCTGAATCCAGACTGAAATTTTTCACAAACAGTACTGTGTTCTAAAAATGATTGCAACCTGATAAAAACCTTAGATAAATTTGAGACAGGTCTAATATTTGATAGAACAGAAGGATCCAGGTTGTGTTTTTTAAGTAGTGGCCTGTTAACCAATATTCCTTTGAATATCCAAAACTCCTTTTTTAAAGATTTAGATACTTTGATTCTGGACTTTCTTTGGGGTAGCTCACATCATCGTTTAAGCCTAAATAAACTGCAAACAGATGTTAAAAGAGGAGGTTTCTCATTACCCAACTTCAAATGGTATTATTGGGCTTTGCGTGTGAAACAGCTGAGAGCATGGTTGCCTGATTCTAAAACACCAGATAAACCCACTTGGTTCCAGATAGAGGTTGAGGCAAATGGTGGTGACTCCCCCTGGCTGAATTTGTTTGGTGTCAATCGTGGAATGCAAGGAGACCATCCTATTATTGCTGCAGCAAGATCGATATGGTATAAATTACATAGAGCAGGTCGCTGGGATTTCTTTAAGTCACCTCTAGCTCCTCTGTGGGATAATAAGAGAATTTTAGTAAGTCAATTGGAATTCAATTAGAAAGTCTTTAGGAAGTCAATTGACTGGCCACAATGGCGTAAAGCTGGTCTCTCTAATGTATTCCACTTATTTGATGCTAAGACAAATAATTATTTAAATTTTGACCAGATTGTTGCCAAGTATAATTTGCCACGTAATCAGTTCTGGAGATATGTCCAAATGCGCAGTTCTTTGTCTAAATGGTTGGGAAGTCCTCTCAATTGCCCCACAGGTAGTCCTGTGGAAACATTGCTTCATAAGCCAATCTCAAGTAAAGGAATCACCTCTAAAATCTACAATTTATTGCTCAGCCGATTGGCCGACCCACTGTCTAAAGTTAAAAAACACTGGGTTGAGGACTTGGCATTGGACATGTCCGAGGACGAATGGGAGTTATGTTTACAGAACTGTAATACAATGTACAAAGAAATAGGCAATAAGTTTATCCAGTTAAAAATAATTTACAGATGGCACCGAACCCCACAACAACTGCACAAGTGGAACCTGATGCCCACAGATACCTGTTGGAGATGCAATGGGGAAGGTGCATCAATCTTTCACATACTTTGGAGCTGTCCAGCACTTCAGGACTGGTGGCAAAACATTATGGAGATTATTTACATCGTTGTAAACAGACGCTTTCACATCTCACCCAAACTGTCTGTTTTGGGCTCAACTACAGAACTTCCTGACTCTCACTTCTCCTCTTTTGAAAAGAGATGGATTAGCTTGGCTCTTACTACAGCTAAACGGATTCTTTTGAAACACTGGATGAAAAAACGCCCTCCTCCCTACGATGAGTGGCTAACAACAATGGGTAAATTGGCATCTTATGAGAAAGTTACTTATAGTCTCTTAAATAAACTTCATCAATACGAGTTTACCTGGTCTGCATTTACCAACTGGTTGACTGTAACACAGTGGTATGTAAAGGCTCAATAATGGTTGTTGTGGTGTTTGATGTTTAGGCACTGTGTTTGTATTTTTTTTTTTTTTTTTCCTTTCCTGTATGTGTTCTAATGTTTCAAAAAAAGGAAAAGTTTAATAAAATGTACATTACAAAAAAAGAACTGATCCAGGTGAACCAAGTAGAAGAACATTAATAAACTGCCCAAATAAGTGGAGATGATGAGAAAACAAAATAGTTTGAAGGTCTCCCTCAGTGTTATGTTACAGTTAAAAACGCAAAGGGAGGCGGCGGAAAGCCACGTTATTCTGTTTAAGGAGCAACAAATTATTTTAACAAGTGTTCACGTGCGTTAAGTCCTCAGACAGTGGTTTTCAGCAGCCACAGTAGTTTTCTGCTGCGACTGTCGCTGCTGTAGTCAGCGCGGCCACAGAAGCAGAGCGCAGAGCTGAAGCCCCGCCGCGCCAGCAAAATGGAAAATAAATAAACTTCCTTGGACAATTATTTGAACAATGACGTCCGCGACCCTCCAGCGCACTTCGTGTGCTCCCAGATGTTTACAGGGGTAAATAAAGCGGAAAGAGCTGGAGCGAGGGGCGAGGAGATGCAGATGTGTTGGAGGATAAACTGACGCACGTTTCAAAATAACTTCTTATATGTTGTGTTTTTACAAATAAACACTTCAGAAACAAAATTTTTGTATTTACTACACCTCTTTTTTGCACAAAAATCAACAGATGTCCCTACATTTTCAAAGTACTGTTTTAACTCAATTTTAAAGGCAAGTATAGCCTTAACTAAGTTGATAGACGATTATACTGTATACCCCGGGATCATTTGGGGACAGTAAGACAGTATGAAAAAATGGATATCGCCCAACTGTAGGCCGCACACCTCAGTCTGAGAAACGTCCCCATATCATGAAGCTCCTCCAGGCTTTACTGTTTTCACTGTGTCCTGGGGACTCAGAGTTTGGGGGTCGTCTGACAAACAGTGGCCCCTGGAGCCAGTCAGTGAGTTCTTTAACCTCTGCAGCTCAGATCTGTTTTTAACAATGGGACTTTGCTGAAAGCGTGGCTTCACAAAGGCGTCTTCTAATTGTTCTTCAGGTATTTTTAGATTTTCTTTAATCTCCCTGGAGCTCATCATTGGCTGAGCCTATTCTTTAGCCCATTACAACGATGATTTTTCATTTTCTTCCATGTCTTTCAGGTTTTGGTCTATATTTCATTTTAGCTGAGCAGCTGATCATTTTCTGCACTTCCCTATGTTTTCCCTTCTCCAGTCAATGTTTTAATCAAAGTATGCTGTTCTTCTGAACAATGTCTCCAACGACCCATTTTACTCAGATTTTTTGAGAGAAATGTGATATAACCAGCTGCACCACATGTGCTGCCTTTGTCCTTTTATAAGGGACAGATGTTTAACAGCTGGTTTCTCACAGCTCAACACTGAGCCGGAGGATCTGACTCGCTGTCCGTCAGGACACGGGACGACCCTCAACCCACATTAAGGCTGTTACTGTGCCGACAGCAGCCCAATAACCATCAGTCAGCATCTGCCAGAAAAATGTTTTAAAAATAAACAACGTATTCAAAGGCCTTGTCTCCTTCTATGGAATACATATAATGTGATGCAGAAATATGTGACATGGACTAAGCCAACTGAGCTGTCAGCTGCCTGTTCCACACTGAACCCTTAGACTTCTTCTTGTTAATGAATGAAACACTTTTGTGTTAGATACAGTTTTCTTTGGAAACAGCCTTTCTGAGTCTCTCCCTCTCTCTGTGCTTTTCCTTGGGTCCTTCCTTTTGGGCAGAGCCTAAAATCTATCTGTAAGTGTCACTGCGACAGCAGAGCAAAGGCCACTAACTTCAACATCAGTATCAGATTATTTCAGAATGAACTTGAGTTACCTGAACACACCACGTTTACACCAGATGTGTATCTGTCGTCTCCTCTCCAGACACAGCCTCTCACAGCAGACCTCTTCACACAGTCAGTTCTGACTCTCCACACAGGTCTCTGTGGAAAACCATCTCTTATTTCTCCAGAAACAGCTGAGCCACAGTCCAGGGCTCTACACACAGCAGCTGTATCCTCCAGGTCCCAGGATCCACCGACTTCCACAGGTCTCCAGTGTCCTCTGAGTGCCACCTCCAGAGTCCCATTACAGCGACTGGCCCCTCCCACCAACCTGACTGGCTCTGAACAGAGAGAAGAAGAAGTGATTGGAGGAAGTAGACAGAAGTGAGAGAGCCCCGCCCCTTTTTAACCTGAGCAGGTGAAACCCCGCCCCTTTTTACCTGAGCAGGTGAGCTCCACAGCTGTTCCAGATGAGCAGGTGTTCCCTGAGCTGGACCTGTGACAGTCCATCAGAGCAGACTCATGGCCCTGGCACTTGAACGTCTGTCCCAGAGCCCCGCCCTCTCCATAGAGTGCCCCCTGGAGGAGAGAAGGAGCCCCACAGCCCAGCTCCCTGCAAACCACCTCTGCATCCTGCAGGTCAAACTTCCCTTCACAGACTGGGCTCCAGGTCCGGTCCCGGCGGAACTCCAGTGATCCTGAGCACAGCCTGGGCCCACGGAGCCTCACAGAGTCTGTCAGAAAAGAAAAGAGTTCACACAGAAGTCCATCTTCTGGACTCCACACAGACACCAACCTTCTGAGCCACTTCACACAGACAGCAGTAAAATGAGTCCTGAACAGGTCAGATATATCTGAGACAGGGCTGGTTTCTGGAGGACTGATCCGGACTCTGGCCCCAACAGAGCTCAGTGGAACATTCAGGAGTTTAGAGATCCTTCTGTGAGCAGAAGCAGAGCCATCATAAGCCATTGTGAGCAACCATAAAGATCCATATCCACCATGGAAAAGAAGGTTGGAGGCAAAAATCAAGGCAACTCGGAGAGAAGTGAGACAAATGTCAGAGCTCCAGAAAGGTGCAATGAAAAAACAAGCACCCAAGAGGTACAGCAAGATGTCCATACCTGAAGAATTGGAAACTGCCAAACAACGACTTTAAGCCTTGGCCACCCGACTAAAGAGGTACACGAGAGAAATCTAAGCAAGGCGAATAAACCGGCTGTTCTCAACTCAACCAGCTAAAGTGTATTCTCAGTGGCAAGGTAATAACAACAGAGCAGACCCACCAAGGCTGGAGACTGAACAATACTGGAAAGGCATCACACAACAACAGTGCACAGTGGCTGGATCAGCCAATAACCTGTCTCCTTACCACATGGAAGCTCATGTCAGGCATCAGAGCGGCTAAGATAAGTGGGCACATGGATCAATACATGAGCACAGCACAGAAGGGCATCGGTAAAAACACCAGAGGAGCTAAACACCAGCTGCTGGTGATAGAACGGTCGCTCAGGATTGCAAAGCCAGACACAGTAATCTGTGCACCGCCTGGATTGATTACAAGAAAGCCTCTGACTCAATGCCACACACATGGATCATGGAATGTTTGGAGATGAATAACATCAACAGGACTCTAAGAGCCTTCATTGCGAACTCGATGAGGCAGTGGAAGACCACCCTTGAGGCCAATTGCACAAGTGTCCATCAAATGTGGAATATACCAAGGAGATGCTCTGTCCCTGCTGCTGTTCTCAAGGTTCAAGGTTCAAGGTTTCTTTATTAGTACCCAAGGGTAAATTTGTTTGCAGAAGGGATTACAGCAGTCCAAGAAAAATAAAAATAAATAAATAAAAACACATTGCACATTAAACAAGCTAAAACAAGCACACTCAATGACCTACTACAGCCTACAATAAAGTGCTTATTGTCTCCTCCTTTCCTAAAGTGCTCAGAGGTGAGCAAGGGTAAATTCATTTCCCAAGCCACTCCTGTTCAGCAGTGTAATCGCTGTGGGTACAAAACTGTCCCTGTACCGCTTGGTTCGTCCTTTAGGAACCACGTATCGTCGTCCAGAGCGATGGAGCTGGAATTCCTTATGCAAGGGGTGTGTACAGTCCAGAAGAATGAAGCTGACCTTACGCTGAAGCTGCGTAGTATAAAGCGCTGACAGAGCTGGGGCTTACCCATGAGTCTGCCGGCCCACTTCACAACCTGCTGGAGAGAGTTTTTGTCTCTCAGAGCCAGGTTTCCAGACCAAGCCACAATACAAAAAGACAACACAGATTCAATAAAAGCCCGGTAAAAGAGAATCAGCATAGTAGCATCGATGTTAGACCGGGCCAACTTCCTAAGACAGGACAGACGCTGGTGACCCTTTTTACAAACCATCTCAGAGTTCTCTTTAAAACTGAGATCAGAATCAATAAGGGTGCCCAGATACTTATAGTTTTCCACACACTCTACAGGCTGGCCTTTGATAACAGTAGGATCCTGAGTGGGAGCCTGCTTCCTAAAATCCACACACATATCCTTAGTTTTACAAATGTTTAAAACCAAGAAAGAATCATCGCACCAAGTGATAAAATCATTAATGACTGGGCCATGGCCAGATTCATTATCGTGAAGGAGACTGACAATCACTGTATCATCGGCAAATTTCAGGATATACCTGTTCTCATATTTACTCTGACACATGTTTGTGTAGAGGATAAAAAGTAAAGGTGAGAGGACGCAGCCCTGAGGACAGCCAGTATTGGAGCTGCGTTTATCTGATGAAATGCCATTCACTTTCATTGTCTGTGTTCTTTCAGTTAAAAAATCTAAGATCCAACCCACTAGGTTAGGACTCAGGTTAAAATGCTCACTTAATCTTGTTGCTAAAATGTGAGGTTGGATTGAGTTAAAAGCAGAAGAAAAGTCAATAAAGGATAATCTAGCGTGAGTTTTGCTCCCCTCCAAATGTTTAAACAAAAGGTTTAAAAGAGTGATTATAGCATCTTCAACTCCTCTATGAGGCCTGTAAGCAAACTGCATTGGATCCAGGAGATGCTCCGTTTTCTTTAAAAGCTCCAACTTCACCAGTTTTTCAAATGATTTCATAATTAGCGAAGTGAGCGCAACCGGCCTGTAATCATTAAAAACCTTTGGTCTACTTGCTTTAGGAAGAGGTACAATCAGTGCTTGTTTCCACAGATTAGGTACTCTCTGTAGAGCCAAAGACGTGTTAAAAATATGGCAAAAGATAGAACCTAGCTGTCTCGCACAATACTTTAATAGGGTACCACAGATTTTATCTGGCCCAGGGCTTTTGTTGGTCCTAAGAGAGAGGAGTGACCTTTCAACATCGCTCTGCTCAAGGGCGAGGTGCTGACTGTCTTTTAGTTTAGCCTTAAGACCCTTCACCTCCTCACTGAAGTCAAATTGGTCAAATCTGAGATAAAATGCATTAAAAGCATTAGCAAGTTGCAAATTTGAAACAAAACCATCAATAGTAATATTATTTTTCCTCTGCTGAATGCCAGCAATCGTCTTCATGCCATTCCAGGCTGAGCCCAAGTTCTTTTGTGCCAGCTTGTTCTCAACTTGAGATTTATATTTATGTTTAGCTCTGAGAATTTCAATTTTTACCTCTCGTTTGGCTACTTCTATTTGTGAAGGGTCACCCAGGTTATGGGACATTTTCTTCCTCTTTAAACTATTTTTCACTGCTCCTGACATCCAGGGTCTATTATTAGGGTAAACTTTGATAGTTTTAGTAAGAACAACAACACTTTCACAAAATGTAATGTAAGAACAGATCACGTCAGTGAGTTCGTCAATACTTCCACATAAGTCCTTAAACATTTCCCAATCGGTACAGTCAAAGCATCCTTGCAGACAAGTAATAGATTCCTCAGTCCAGATTTTAACCTCCTTCTTTTGTACTTTTTCCCGTTTTAAAACAGTTTTATAAGTAGGGAGAAGGAGCACACAGTTATGGTCAGCTGAGCCTAGTGGAGGCAGCCGTACTGATTTATAGGCCCCCTTGACTGTTCCATAACAGAGATCCAGAGTTTTTTCCTTCCTGGTCGGGCAGGTGACATATTGATAAAAGGTTTTTAATGACCTCTTCAAGGACACATGACTGAAGTCACCAAGTATAAAATTTGGGGCATCGGGTGAAATAGTTTGTAATTTTTGCACCACCTCAACAACAGTGCTTGCTGCAGTGGCAGGATTTGCTTTGGGAGGAATATACACTGTTGTTATAAATAACTGGGGGAATTCGCGGGGTAAATAAAAGGGGCGGAGAGACACGGACAAAAGCTCCACGTCAGGTGTGCACAGGCTTTCTCTGACAGTTACAGAGGTACAGTAGCGCTTGTTGATATAGAGGCACACGCCCCCTCCGCGAGACTTCCCCGTCACCTCCGACAGGCGATCTTGGCGAAACAGAATACCAAATCCGTCAATAAACAGATCGTTGTCCGAATCCCGTTCTGTAACCCACGACTCAGTGAAAGCTATCACACAACAGTTTCTGTAATCCTGTAGGAAGCGAACGTTTCCCTGAACTTCATCAAGTTTGTTACGCAGGGACTGTACATTTCCGAAAATGACAGATGGGAGGGGAAAGCGGACAGGTTGTTGACTCCTGAGTCGCAACCTGACGCCTCCCCTTTTCCCCCGCTTCCTTCTTTTATTTCTCCGTAATCCTGGAGATTTCTCGCTAATATCTCTTCGAATACAGTCATCAAGTTTAACATCTGGCCGTAATTCAACTGACCGGCCCAGTGTATTCAATTGTAATAGCACGTCCCGAGTATATTGTATCCGCGAACCCGGAAGTGAGACGCCGATGCATAGAGATAAGCAGATCAAAGTCCACAAAACAACAAAAGCAAAGAGATCCATCACTGCTGGTGAATGAAAAGTTGTATTTAAGCACTTGCATATGGCAGTTGTAGGCAATCAATACTTAAAAACCCCACAAATAAAGTTAAAAACATAAAAACATAGGACGCCAAAAATCCACTCCTGCCGGTCGCAGCCACGCATGCGCCCAGCAAATCACTCGTCATTCTCTCTCTCTCTAGCCACTCTTTCAGTTTGGGAAGAGTGGCTAGAGCAGATCCTAGCAAAAACTTCTCAGACATCTCAGTCCAGAAGAGCGCAGTCCTAGGAACAGCAAAGATACTGTGCAGAGCCCTCAAGCTCCCAGGCCTCTGGTAGAGGACCCGAGCTTGGATGGATGAGACCGCCCGCAGAGGGCGAGAGGACAATTTTTTTTTTTCATACATATACACATACTGTTCCATGGCCAGGATGAAAACCGCATTGTTCCTCCTGAATCTGAGGTTCGACTATCGGCCGAATTCTCCTCTCCAGTCCCTGGAATAGACTTTCCCGGGGAGGCTGAGGAGTGTGATCCCCCTGTAGTTGGAACACACCCTCTGGTCCCCCTTCTTAAAAAGAGGAACCACCACCCCGGTCTGCCAGTCCAGAGGCACTGTCCCCGACCGCCACGCGATGTTGCAGAGACGTGTCAGCCACGACAGCCCCACAACATCCAGAGACTTCAGGTACTCAGGGCGGATCTCATCCACCCCCGGTGCCTTGCCACTGAGGAGCTTTCCAGCCACCTCAGTGCCTTCAGCTTGGGTGATGGACGAGTCCACCTCTGAGTGCCCAGCCTCTGCTTCCTCAATGGAAGGCGTGTCCTGTGGGGGGTGCTCTGGGAGTATGGGGTCCGGGGGCCTTTGCTAAGGGCTGTCCAATCCCTGTACAACCGGAGCAGGAGTTTGGTTCGCATTGCCGGCAGTAAGTCAGACCTGTTCCGAGTGCATTTTGGACTCCGGCAGGGCTGCCCTTTGTCTCTGGTTCTGTTCATAATTTTTGTGGACAGAATTTCTAGGTGCAGCCAAGGGCCGGAGGGAGTCTGGTTTGGGAACCACAGGATTTCATCTCTGCTTTTTGCGGATGATGTTGTCCTGTTGGCTTCATCAAACCAGGACCTTCAGCAGCACTGGGGCGGTTTGCAGCCGAGTGTGAAGCAGCTGGGATGGGAAGCAGCTGGGATGGGAATCAGCTCCTCCAAGTCCGAGGCCATGGTTCTCGACTGGAAAGGGGTGGTTTGCCCTCTCCAGGTGGGAGGGGAGTTTCTGCCTCAAGTGGAGGAATTTAAGTATCTTGGAGTCTTCTTCTCAGTGAGGGAAGGATGGAGCGTGAGATTGACAGGCGGATCAGTGCAGTGTCTGCAGTAATGCGGTCGTTTTTTCAGTCTGTTGTGGTAAAGAAGGAGCTGAGCCCAAAGGCAAAGCTCTCGATTTACCGGTCGATCTACATTCCTACTCTCACCTATGTTCATGAGCTTTGGGTCATGACTGAAAGGACAAGATCCCAGATACAAGCGACCAAAATGAGTTTCCTCCACAGGGTGGCTGGGCGCTCCCTTAGAGATAGAGATGAGGAGCTCTGTCACCCGGGAGGAGATCAGAGTAGAGCCGCAGCTCCTCCACATCGAGAGGAGCGAGCTGAGGTGGCTCGGGCATCTGTTCTGGATGCCTCCTGGATGCCTCCTGGACGCCTTCCTGGGGAGGTGTCCCACCGGGAGGAGGCCCCGGGGAAAACCTAGGACACGCTGGAAGGACTATGTCTCTCGACTGGACAAGACCTAGACACGTGTGGTCAAAAGTTATTGCTTAGATTTTTGATCAAATGTTGGGTGTCGCGAGCCCGCAACAAAGCGGCCATTTTGAGAAATAAACTTGAGTATCTCTTACAAACAATGTCAGATTAAGTCGGACCCAATGTAACATTTGTGCACAACGACAACCTGAACACAATATGTCATTATCATGGCTGTCTTAAGGAATGGCTCTCCAGCGCCCCCTGGAAATTTTGACTGGGACTGTGGCTGTAGCTGAAAAGAATGCGGTCAGAAGCACGAGGTGCAGTCCTCTCAGCGTAGCGTGCTCCCCGCGGTCACGAGGGTCGGCGAGAGCCTTTAACGCCGCTTGTGGCTTTAATAATAATAATAATAATAATAATATTATCATCACTTTATGTTCTCTCAGGTACTGGCGAAGACATTATGAACACAGGTGCAAAAAGCTGTGTCAACGTCACTTCCGTCTTTGAGGCAAGTGGAAGATCTGGCCCCAAAATGTCTTCTGTTCAAGAAAAACTTGCTGTATTTCTTGTGTAAACAGTACACATTGCGGCATTAATACATCCTTTATTTATCAGTAAAATACTCTAAAAATGCTGTGAAAGATTAATAAATTTAGTGAAACATTGTTGATCCCCGCCCCCTCTCGCCACCAAGTGTCGCACGCACCCCAGGCGGCAGTGCCCCCATGTGAAATTGACTTCCCGCGTCCATGACAGAGACTCCTGTTTCTAGGTCAGAGCAGAGGCAGGAGAGCTTTCTGATCACTGAGAGACTTCAGATGGAGCTTTCTGCTCCTCCCTTTCTTCAGGTGTTCAGGACTTTTCTTGTGTCAGTCCATTTTATTACAAAGCTGAGTTTGTGATGGATCTGCTCTGGTTTCTCTGTGAGTGTGGATTACTGGGGTTGTTACTGACGTCTGGAGAACATTTTCTGTCAGTCCCATGTCAGAGATAAATCTGTGTTCAGAGTTTACTGCTGTAACACTGTGGACCTGGAGAGAGGCTGCTAAACGTTAGCAGGTCAAACTAAAGAACAGGACCACATTTATATGGGAACCTCCCATCTTCATGGGCCTCAAACAACTTTACATCAAGGAGCCATTCACCCATTCACACTCACACGTTCATCCCCCAGAGTCACAGACACTGTCCCTCTGGGAGTGTGTTAGACGTTAGAGCGTCTGCATGAGCCCCAGCCCTGGTTCTTCATGAGTCAGTTAGAGAATATATCAGACACATCTGGACCTGAGACATTTTACTGAAATATTCTGTCATTTAAACATCAACAACCAGAAGCTGATACTGAGATTAACTTGAATTACCTGAACACACCACGTTTATAGTAGATCTGCCTCTGTCGTCTCCTCCCCAGACACAGTCTCTCACAGTAGACTTCTTCACACAGCCATCATTGACTCCCCACACAGGTCTCTCTGGAAAACCATGTCTTCTTTCTCCAGAAACAGCTGAGCCACAGTCCAGGTCTCGACACACAGCAGCTGTAGCCACCAGGTCCCAGAGTCCAAAGGCATTCAAATCCACAGGTCTCCACTCTCCTGTGTGTTTCACCTCCAGAGTTCCAGCACAGCGACTGGCCCCTCCCACCAACCTGACTGGCTCTGAACAGAGAGAACAAGAAGTGATTGGAGGAAGCAGACAGAGGTGAGAGAGCCCCGCCCCTTTTTACCTGAGCAGGTGAGGTTCACAGCTTTTCCAGATGAGCAGGTGTTCCCTGAGCTGGACCTGGGACAGTCCATCAGAGCAGACTCATGGCCCTGGCACTGGAACTGTCCCAGAGCCCTGCCCTCTCCATAGAGCGCCCCCTGGAGGAGAGAAGGAGCCCCACAGCCCAGCTCCCTGCAGACCACCTCTGCATCCTGCAGGTCAAACTTCCCTTCACAGACTGGGCTCCAGGTCCGGTCCCGGCGGAACTCCAGTGATCCTGAGCACAGCCTGGGCCCACGGAGCCTCACAGAGTCTGTCAGAAAAGAAAAGAGTTCACACAGAAGTCCATCTTCTGGACTCCACACAGACACCAACCTTCTGAGCCACTTCACACAGACAGCAGTAAAATGAGTCCTGAACAGGTCAGATATATCTGAGACAGGGCTGGTTTCTGGAGGACTGATCCGGACTCTGGCCCCAACAGAGCTCAGTGGAACATTCAGGAGTTTAGAGATCCTTCTGTGAGCAGAGCCATCAGCAGGTTCTGCAACAACAGGGTTAAAGCAAAGGTCTGACAGAGCTCTGTGCTTTTACCCATCATGCCTCTGTACAGAGACTCCTGTTTCTAGGTCAGAGCAGAGGCAGGAGAGCTTTCTGATCACTGAGAGACTTCAGATGGAGCTTTCTGCTCCTCCCTTTCTTCAGGTGTTCAGGACTTTTCCCTGTGTCAGTCCATTTTATTACAAAGCTGAGTTTGTGATGGATCTGCTCTGGTTTCTCTGTGAGTGTGGATTACTGGGGTTGTTACTGACGTCTGGAGAACATTTGCTGTCAGTCCCATGTCAGAGATAAATCTGTGTTCAGAGTTTACTGCTGTAACACTGTGGACCTGGAGAGAGGCTGCTAAACGTTAGCAGGTCAAACTAAAGAACAGGACCACATTTATATGGGAACCTCCCATCTTCATGGGCCTCAAACAACTTTACATCAAGGAGCCATTCACCCATTCACACTCACACGTTCATCCCCCAGAGTCACAGACACTGTCCCTCTGGGAGTGTGTTAGACGTTAGAGCGTCTGCATGAGCCCCAGCCCTGGTTCTTCATGAGTCAGTTAGAGAATATATCAGACACATCTGGACCTGAGACATTTTACTGAAATATTCTGTCATTTAAACATCAACAACCAGAAGCTGATACTGAGATGAACCCTTTAGGCACCACAGGTGCTAAATAGCGACACTGGTGATGACAGTCTTCAGCTGTGTATAAATACAGCTGTTTTCAGCTGAACATATCCAGACCACGTCTGATAGAGAAGCACTGATAGAGAAGTCCATCGTAATGGCTAAAAGCATGTGTGATGAAGCAATTTTTCATTTACTGCTGATTCTGAATCTGAGGGAGAATATCTACCTTCTGAAGTGAGTGTAAGCAATGATAGCAGGGAAAGTGACTGTGCCAGTGGCAATGAAAGAGTTTGTACTGACACTTTCCACAACAGAAGTAGGAGAGGAGGCAGGTGAGGTAGAAGAGGAGGCGGGGGAGAGGCTGTAACAACAGGGCCAGCATAAACACCAATGTGGAAGATGGCTGGGATCAACTGAGACACCTAGAAACTTATCAGGAGTGGATAAAGCAGTTTGATGTTGGCTTTACAGGAGAGAAGGATCTGACTGGTGCTGATCCAATAGATTTTTTATTTCTCTTTCTAACTGATGATTTTTGGAACCTCCTTACAAATGAGACTAACAGATCTGTGATGTATCAGTCCCTGAAATGAAAGTATGCCTTTCTTTACATTTGTCTATGGGCCTGGTAGAGAAGCCAGAGATTGAGGATTATTGGGCATCTTTTGGGCAACATACAACCCTGGTTTTGGCAGAGTAATGTCTAGAAACAGATTTGAAATGTTTTTGTCATTCTTGCATTTTGCCAATAACAGTGAGTATGTGAAAGTTGGTCAGCCAGGATATGATAAGTTCTTCAAAGTGCGTCCAATCATAAAAATCATAATACCTCGCTTTGCAGAAGTCTACAGCCCACTCAGAGAACTTTCATTAGATGAGATGACAATAGCATTCAAAGGAAGATCAGCACTAAAATTTTATAATCCCAAGAAACCAGATAAATCTGGCTACAGATCATATGTTTTGAGTGAAAGTCGGTCAGGCTGTGGTTTGCAGTGGTCCATGCTCACTGGTCAGCGTAGTGAAGAATCCAGCTGCATCAGTGCCACCCACTCTGTCGTCTGTGAACTCATGGCCCCATACACAGACAAGGGACATGAAGTTTACATGGATAGTTATTACACATCACCAGCCATTGCCTGTGAATTAGCCGACAGTAACACTGGATTGTGTGGGACAGTGAGAAGCACAAGACAAGGAATGCCAAAATGCCTGAGACCCAAAGCCTTGAGGTTGAAAAGTGGAGATGACCCAGTGTTTCTGAGGAAGGGAAAGTTGTTGGCTTGTGCATGGCACGACACTAAACGCCTCACAATGTTATCAACCATTCATGGGAATGCCTATGTTCAGAAAAGAATCAGGACAAAGAAAAATGAGAGTGGTTTTCGCACTATAGACCAGTGTGTGTTGACCAGTACAACAGTTTCATGGGGGGAGTGGACAGATCTGACCAGAGAATGAAAACCTACCTATTTCCACACTGGTCAAGGAAGTGGTACAACCGCATTTTCAAGCATTAGTGTTGTCAACTCACATGTCATTTACACTAAGTGCACCCCAGCCCCACACAAGTCACTAAAGGCCTATATTTAGGACATTATAACTGGATTACTATCAGGTTACATGAAAAGGGAAAGTGGAAAAGGGGAGCGGGCTTCAGCAGAAGGGGGAGCGCTGCCTACAAGGTCGACTGAACACCACTGGCTTTATGAAACTGATAAACGTCCAGATTGTGTTGTTTGCTCTCGCCCTAAAGGCAGGCACCAGACGAAGACGAAGTACAGGTGCCAACAGTGTGGTGTAGGTCTGGGTGCTGTACCTTGCAATGAGAAGTACCACACTCTAAAAAACTACAAAAACTGAGAATCATCAAAAATAAAGATCTATGTTCACATCTGCAGCCATAATCAGTGCCTAATAACTGGGCAAGATAGAACTGCTGGCCGGTGCAAGAGTCAAACCCCGCTCTCCCTGTTGTGAGGCGGCGGTGAAAACCACTGACACTAACCACTAACGTACCATGCCAGGTCAGATAAAAACAAAAAAGTATCAGAAAATAACAACTGAAGTACCAGAAAAAATACCTCCATAAACCCCCAGGTGATATAGAATTGTCCCCAGGAATGGTTGATCGTGGCTGGGAAAACAGAACCAGAAATTGGGCCTCAGTTTTCCACAAATATGTACCTCCATAAACCCCCAGGTGATATAGAATTTTCACTAGGAAAGGTTCAACCATTCGATCAACCATTCCTGAGCACAATTCTATATCACCTGGGGGTTTATAGAGGTACATTTTGGTGGAAAACTGAGGGCCAATTTCTGGTTCTGTTTGTCCAGAGACAATGAACCATTGTTGGGGACAATTCTATATCACCTGGGGGGTTATGGAGGTACATATTTGTGGAAAACTGAGAGCCAATTTCTGGTTCTGTTTACCCAGAGACAATTCCATTCCTGGGGACAATTCTATATCACCTGGGGGGTTATGGAGGTTCATTTTTGTGGAAAACTAAGGCCCATTTTCTCGTTTTATCTTACCCAGCTTGGACTTCATATGTACTGGAGTTCATAAACATATTTGACACCAGGGGTCAGTGGAGCACTGTCTGAAAAAAAAAACTCTGGCGCCAAAAGGGTTAACTTGAATTACCTAAACACACCACATTTACACCAGATATGGCACTGAGGTCTCTTCCCCAGACACAGTCTCTCAGATCAGACGACTTCTTCACACATTCAGGTCGGACTCTCCACACAGGTCTCTGTGGAAAATCAAATCTTTTCTCTCCAGAAACAGCTGAGCCACAGTCCAGGTCTCGACACACAGCAGCTGTAGCCTCCAGGTCCCAGCTTCCATCAACAGTCACAGGTCTCCAGTCTCCTCTGTGTCTCACCTCCACCTGCCCAGCACAGCGACTGGCCCCTCCCACCAACCTGACTGGCTCTGAACAGAGAGAACAAGAAGTGATTGGAGGAAGCAGACAGA
Organism: Bostrychus sinensis; assembly: GCA_020698575.1. Taxonomy (NCBI): domain Eukaryota; kingdom Metazoa; phylum Chordata; class Actinopteri; order Gobiiformes; family Eleotridae; genus Bostrychus; species Bostrychus sinensis. The sequence goes on along the minus strand of CM036244.1, from coordinate 4,494,001 downwards.
GGTGAGAGCCCCGCCCCTTTTTACCTGAGCAGGTGAGCTCCACAGCTGTTCCAGATGAGCAGGTGTTCCCTGAGCTGGACCTGGGACAGTCCATCAGAGCAGACTCATGGCCCTGGCACTGGAACTGTCCCAGAGCCCCGCCCTCTCCATAGAGCGCCCCCTGGAGGAGAGAAGGAGCCCCACAGCCCAGCTCCCTGCAGACCACCTCTGCATCCTGCAGGTCAAAGTCCCCTTCACAGACTGGGCTCCAGGACTGGTTCTGGTGGAGCTCCAGTGATCCTGAGCACAGGCTGGGCCCCCGGAGCCTCACAGAGTCTGTGGACACACACACAGCTCTGAGACGTCACAGCTCTGAGACGTCACAGCTCTGAGACATCACAGCTCTGAGACGTCACAGCTCTGCAGACAACAGGAACAGAGGATGAAAGCTCTTACCTGAACATTTCAGATATAGATCACGTGAAGAGGAAGAAACTGGCCCAGTAAAACAGTCGTCCAGTGAAGTTTTTTCACAGTTGGGTTTGATCACCCATTTTTTCTCTTCTTTCCCAGTCTTGTCTCTCAGAGAAACAGCAGATCCACAGCCCAGCTCTAAACACACTCTGTTTGCAAACTGCAGGTTACTGTTATAAAGTGTTACTCTAATCCAGTTTAAATGGTGTAGTTTCTGCAGTTTTCCCTCACAGAGACTGGCTCCTCCCTCCAACCTGAGGCTCTTCGGTTCTGGAGAAATGAGACAAGAGTTTATCATTAAAATCAGTTTTAGACCTAAACCTTTTTAAATCTGTTTCTGTTTTCTCTGCAGCATGGACCATCTGACCTGAGATCTTCAGAACTAGGAGGAGAACCAGCAGGATCCTGGACCCACACATCTCTGCTCTGGTCTGGTGTCTGGACTCTGGTCTGGACTCTGGTCTCACTTGTGTATTTTGTCTCTGTAACTCCTCCTCCCTCCCTCACAGTTGTATCATGAACATTTTAGATTTACTCAGCGCTGAGTTTGTAAAAAAGAGCAGTTCTGTGTGTGTGTGTCTGTGTGCGTCTGTGTGCGTCTGTGTGGGTGTGTGTCTGTACACACTACTGTGAGTATTTGTAGGTGTAGTACTGTGAGGTAGTATTTGCAGTATTTGTAGGTGTAGTACTGTGAGGTAGTATTTGCAGTATTTGTAGGTGTAGTACTGTGAGGTAGTATTTGCAGTATTTGTAGGTGTAGTACTGTGAGGTAGTATATGCAGTATTTGTAGGTGTAGTACTGTGAGGTAGTATTTGCAGTATTTGTAGGTGTAGTACTGTGAGGTAGTATATGCAGTATTTGTAGGTGTAGTACTGTGAGGTAGTATATGCAGTATTTGTAGGTGTAGTACTGTGAGGTAGTATTCGCAGTATTTGTAGGTGTAGTACTGTGAAGTAGTATATGCAGTATTTGTAGGTGTAGTATTGTGAGGTAGTATATGCAGTATTTGTAGGTGTAGTACTGTGAGGTAGTATATGCAGTATTTGTAGGTGTAGTACTGTGAGGTAGTATTTGCAGTATTTGTAGGTGTAGTACTGTGAGGTAGTATATGCAGTATTTGTAGGTGTAGTACTGTGAGGTAGTATTTGCAGTATTTGTAGGTGTAGTACTGTGAGGTAGTATATGCAGTATTTGTAGGTGTAGTACTGTGAGGTAGTATTTGCAGTATTTGTAGGTGTAGTACTGTGAGGTAGTATATGCAGTATTTGTAGGTGTAGTACTGTGAGGTAGTATATGCAGTATTTGTAGGTGTAGTACTGTGAGGTAGTATATGCAGTATTTGTAGGTGTAGTACTGTGAGGTAGTATTTGCAGTATTTGTAGGTGTAGTACTGTGAGGTAGTATATGCAGTATTTGTAGGTGTAGTACTGTGAGGTAGTATTTGCAGTATTTGTAGGTGTAGTACTGTGAGGTAGTATATGCAGTATTTGTAGGTGTAGTACTGTGAGGTAGTATATGCAGTATTTGTAAGTGTAGTACTGTGAGGTAGAATATGCAGTATTTGTAGGTGTAGTACTGTGAGGTAGTATATGCAGTATTTGTAGGTGTAGTATTGTGAGGTAGTATATGCAGTATTTGTAGGTGTAGTACTGTGAGGTAGTATATGCAGTATTTGTAGGTGTAGTACTGTGAGGTAGTATATGCAGTATTTCTAGGTGTAGTACTGTGAGGTAGTATATGCAGTATTTGTAGGTGTAGTACTGTGAGGTAGTATATGCAGTATTTGTAGGTGTAGTACTGTGAGGTAGTATATGCAGTATTTGTAGGTGTAGTATTGTGAGGTAGTATATGCAGTATTTGTAGGTGTAGTACTGTGAGGTAGTATATGCAGTATTTGTAGGTGTAGTACTGTGAGGTAGTATATGCAGTATTTGTAGGTGTAGTACTGTGAGGTAGTATATGCAGTATTTGTACCTGTAGTACTGTGAGGTAGTATATGCAGTATTTGTAGGTGTAGTATTGTGAGGTAGTATATGCAGTATTTGTAGGTGTAGTACTGTGAGGTAGTATTTGCAGTATTTGTAGGTGTAGTACTGTGAGGTAGTATATGCAGTATTTGTAGGTGTAGTACTGTGAGGTAGTATATGCAGTATTTGTAGGTGTAGTACTGTGAGGTAGTATATGCAGTATTTGTAAGTGTAGTACTGTGAGGTAGTATATGCAGTATTTGTAGGTGTAGTACTGTGAGGTAGAATATGCAGTATTTGTAGGTGTAGTACTGTGAGGTAGTATATGCAGTATTTGTAGGTGTAGTATTGTGAGGTAGTATATGCAGTATTTGTAGGTGTAGTACTGTGAGGTAGTATATGCAGTATTTGTAGGTGTAGTACTGTGAGGTAGTATATGCAGTATTTGTAGGTGTAGTACTGTGAGGTAGTATATGCAGTATTTGTAGGTGTAGTACTGTGAGGTAGTATATGCAGTATTTGTAGGTGTAGTACTGTGAGGTAGTATATGCAGTATTTGTAGGTGTAGTATTGTGAGGTAGTATATGCAGTATTTGTAGGTGTAGTACTGTGAGGTAGTATATGCAGTATTTGTAGGTGTAGTACTGTGAGGTAGTATATGCAGTATTTGTAGGTGTAGTACTGTGAGGTAGTATATGCAGTATTTGTAGCCTGTAGTACTGTGAGGTAGTATATGCAGTATTTGTAGGTGTAGTACTTGTGAGGTAGTATATGCAGTATTTGTAGGTGTAGTACTGTGAGGTAGTATATTGCAGTATTTGTAGGTGTAGTACTGTGAGGTAGTATATGCAGTATTTGTAGGTGTAGTACTGTGAGGTAGTATATGCAGTATTTGTAGGTGTAGTACTGTGAGGTAGTATATGCAGTATTTGTAGGTGTAGTACTGTGAGGTAGTATATGCAGTATTTGTAGGTGTAGTACTGTCGAGGTAGTATATTGCAGTATTTGTAGGTGTAGTACTGTGAGGTAGTATTGCAGTATTTGTAGGTGTAGTACTGTGAGGTAGTATATGCAGTATTTGTAGGTGTAGTACTGTGAGGTAGTATATGCAGTATTTGTAGGTGTAGTACTGTGAGGTAGTATATGCAGTATTTGTAGGTGTAGTACTGTGAGGTAGTATTGCAGTATTTGTAGGTGTAGTACTGTGAGGTAGTATATGCAGTATTTGTAGGTGTAGTACTGTGAGGTAGTATATGCAGTATTTGTAGGTGTAGTACTGTGAGGTAGTATATGCAGTATTTGTAGGTGTAGTACTGTGAGGTAGTATATGCAGTATTTGTAGGTGTAGTACTGTGAGGTAGTATATGCAGTATTTGTAGGTGTAGTACTGTGAGGTAGTATATGCAGTATTTGTAGGTGTAGTACTGTGAGGTAGTATATGCAGTATTTGTAGGTGTAGTACTGTGAGGTAGTATATGCAGTATTTGTAGGTGTAGTACTGTGAGGTAGTATATGCAGTATTTGTAGGTGTAGTATTGTGAGGTAGTATATGCAGTATTTGTAGGTGTAGTACTGTGAGGTAGTATATGCAGTATTTGTAGGTGTAGTACTGTGAGGTAGTATATGCAGTATTTGTAGGTGTAGTACTGTGAGGTAGTATATGCAGTATTTGTAGGTGTAGTACTGTGAGGTAGTATTGCAGTATTTGTAGGTGTAGTACTGTGAGGTAGTATATGCAGTATTTGTAGGTGTAGTACTGTGAGGTAGTATATGCAGTATTTGTAGGTGTAGTACTGTGAGGTAGTATATGCAGTATTTGTAGGTGTAGTACTGTGAGGTAGTATATGCAGTATTTGTAGGTGTAGTACTGTGAGGTAGTATATGCAGTATTTGTAGGTGTAGTACTGTGAGGTAGTATATGCAGTATTTGTAGGTGTAGTACTGTGAGGTAGTATATGCAGTATTTGTAGGTGTAGTACTGTGAGGTAGTATATGCAGTATTTGTAGGTGTAGTACTGTGAGGTAGTATATGCAGTATTTGTAGGTGTAGTACTGTGAGGTAGTATATGCAGTATTTGTAGGTGTAGTACTGTGAGGTAGTATATGCAGTATTTGTAGGTGTAGTACTGTGAGGTAGTATATGCAGTATTTGTAGGTGTAGTACTGTGAGGTAGTATATGCAGTATTTGTAGGTGTAGTACTGTGAGGTAGTATATGCAGTATTTGTAGGTGTAGTACTGTGAGGTAGTATATGCAGTATTTGTAGGTGTAGTACTGTGAGGTAGTATATGCAGTATTTGTAGGTGTAGTACTGTGAGGTAGTATATGCAGTATTTGTAGGTGTAGTACTGTGAGGTAGTATTTGCAGTATTTGTAGGTGTAGTACTGTGAGGTAGTATATGCAGTATTTGTAGGTGTAGTACTGTGAGGTAGTATATGCAGTATTTGTAGGTGTAGTACTGTGAGGTAGTATATGCAGTATTTGTAGGTGTAGTACTGTGAGGTAGTATATTGCAGTATTTGTAGGTGTAGTACTGTGAGGTAGTATATGCAGTATTTGTAGGTGTAGTACTGTGAGGTAGTATATGCAGTATTTGTAGGTGTAGTACTGTGAGGTAGTATATGCAGTATTTGTAGGTGTAGTACTGTGAGGTAGTATATGCAGTATTTGTAGGTGTAGTACTGTGAGGTAGTATATGCAGTATTTGTAGGTGTAGTACTGTGAGGTAGTATATGCAGTATTTGTAGGTGTAGTACTGTGAGGTAGTATATGCAGTATTTGTAGGTGTAGTACTTGTGAGGTAGTATATGCAGTATTTGTAGGTGTAGTACTGTGAGGTAGTATATGCAGTATTTGTAGGTGTAGTACTGTGAGGTAGTATATGCAGTATTTGTAGGTGTAGTACTGTGAGGTAGTATATGCAGTATTTGTAGGTGTAGTACTGTGAGGTAGTATATGCAGTATTTGTAGGTGTAGTACTGTGAGGTAGTATATTGCAGTATTTGTAGGTGTAGTACTGTGAGGTAGTATATGCAGTATTTGTAGGTGTAGTACTGTGAGGTAGTATATGCAGTATTTGTAGGTGTAGTACTGTGAGGTAGTATATGCAGTATTTGTAGGTGTAGTATTGTGAGGTAGTATATGCAGTATTTGTAGATGTAGTACTGTGAGGTAGTATATGCAGTATTTGTAGGTGTAGTACTGTGAGGTAGTATATGCAGTATTTGTAGGTGTAGTACTGTGAGGTAGTATATGCAGTATTTGTAGCTGTAGTACTGTGAGGTAGTATATGCAGTATTTGTAGGTGTAGTACTGTGAGGTAGTATATGCAGTATTTGTAGGTGTAGTACTGTGAGGTAGTATATGCAGTATTTGTAGGTGTAGTATTGTGAGGTAGTATATGCAGTATTTGTAGGTGTAGTACTGTGAGGTAGTATATGCAGTATTTGTAGGTGTAGTACTTGTGAGGTAGTATATGCAGTATTTGTAGGTGTAGTACTGTGAGGTAGTATATGCAGTATTTGTAGGTGTAGTATTGTGAGGTAGTATATGCAGTATTTGTAGGTGTAGTATTGTGAGGTAGTATATGCAGTATTTGTAGGTGTAGTATTGTGAGGTAGTATATGCAGTATTTGTAGGTGTAGTATTGTGAGGTAGTATATGCAGTATTTGTAGGTGTAGTATTGTGAGGTAGTATATGCAGTATTTGTAGGTGTAGTATTGTGAGGTAGTATATGCAGTATTTGTAGGTCTAGTACTGTGAGGTAGTATATGCAGTATTTGTAGGTGTAGTATTGTGAGGTAGTATATGCAGTATTTGTAGGTGTAGTATTGTGAGGTAGTATATGCAGTATTTGTAGGTGTAGTACTGTGAGGTAGTATATGCAGTATTTGTAGGTGTAGTATTGTGAGGTAGTATATGCAGTATTTGTAGGTGTAGTATTGTGAGGTAGTATATGCAGTATTTGTAGGTGTAGTACTGTGAGGTAGTATATGCAGTATTTGTAGGTGTAGTATTGTGAGGTAGTATATGCAGTATTTGTAGGTGTAGTATTGTGAGGTAGTATTTGCAGTATTTGTAGGTGTAGTACTGTGAGGTAGTATTTGCAGTATTTGTAGGTGTAGTATTGTGAGGTAGTATATGCAGTATTTGTAGGTGTAGTATTGTGAGGTAGTATATGCAGTATTTGTAGGTGTAGTATTGTGAGGTAGTATATGCAGTATTTGTAGGTGTAGTATTGTGAGGTAGTATATGCAGTATTTGTAGGTGTAGTATTGTGAGGTAGTATTTGCAGTATTTGTAGGTGTAGTACTGTGAGGTAGTATATGCAGTATTTGTAGGTGTAGTACTGTGAGGTAGTATATGCAGTATTTGTAGGTGTAGTACTGTGAGGTAGTATATGCAGTATTTGTAGGTGTAGTATTGTGAGGTAGTATATGCAGTATTTGTAGGTGTAGTACTGTGAGGTAGTATATGCAGTATTTGTAGGTGTAGTACTGTGAGGTAGTATATGCAGTATTTTTAGGTGTAGTACTGTGAGGTAGTATATGCAGTATTTGTAGGTGTAGTATTGTGAGGTAGTATATGCAGTATTTGTAGGTGTAGTACTGTGAGGTAGTATATGCAGTATTTGTAGGTGTAGTATTGTGAGGTAGTATATGCAGTATTTGTAGGTGTAGTATTGTGAGGTAGTATTTGCAGTATTTGTAGGTGTAGTACTGTGAGGTAGTATATGCAGTATTTGTAGGTGTAGTATTGTGAGGTAGTATATGCAGTATTTGTAGGTGTAGTATTGTGAGGTAGTATATGCAGTATTTGTAGGTGTAGTACTGTGAGGTAGTATATGCAGTATTTGTAGGTGTAGTATTGTGAGGTAGTATATGCAGTATTTGTAGGTGTAGTATTGTGAGGTAGTATTTGCAGTATTTGTAGGTGTAGTACTGTGAGGTAGTATTTGCAGTATTTGTAGGTGTAGTTTTGTGAGGTAGTATATGCAGTATTTGTAGGTGTAGTATTGTGAGGTAGTATATGCAGTATTTGTAGGTGTAGTATTGTGAGGTAGTATATGCAGTATTTGTAGGTGTAGTATTGTGAGGTAGTATTTGCAGTATTTGTAGGTGTAGTACTGTGAGGTAGTATATGCAGTATTTGTAGGTGTAGTACTGTGAGGTAGTATATGCAGTATTTGTAGGTGTAGTACTGTGAGGTAGTATATGCAGTATTTGTAGGTGTAGTATTGTGAGGTAGTATATGCAGTATTTGTAGGTGTAGTACTGTGAGGTAGTATATGCAGTATTTGTAGGTGTAGTACTGTGAGGTAGTATATGCAGTATTTTTAGATGTAGTACTGTGAGGTAGTATATGCAGTATTTGTAGGTGTAGTATTGTGAGGTAGTATTTGCAGTATTTGTAGGTGTAGTACTGTGAGGTAATATATGCAGTATTTGTAGGTGTAGTACTGTGAGGTAGTATATGCAGTATTTGTAGGTGTAGTACTGTGAGGTAGTATATGCAGTATTTGTAGGTGTAGTATTGTGAGGTAGTATATGCAGTATTTGTAGGTGTAGTACTGTGAGGTAGTATATGCAGTATTTGTAGGTGTAGTACTGTGAGGTAGTATATGCAGTATTTTTAGGTGTAGTACTGTGAGGTAGTATATGCAGTATTTGTAGGTGTAGTATTGTGAGGTAGTATTTGCAGTATTTGTAGGTGTAGTACTGTGAGGTAGTATATGCAGTATTTGTAGGTGTAGTACTGTGAGGTAGTATATGCAGTATTTTTAGGTGTAGTACTGTGAGGTAGTATTTGCAGTATTTGTAGGTGTAGTACTGTGAGGTAATATATGCAGTATTTGTAGGTGTAGTACTGTGAGGTAATATATGCAGTATTTGTAGGTGTAGTACTGTGAGGTAGTATATGCAGTATTTGTAGGTGTAGTATTGTGAGGTAGTATATGCAGTATTTGTAGGTGTAGTACTGTGAGGTAGTATATGCAGTATTTGTAGGTGTAGTACTGTGAGGTAGTATATGCAGTATTTTTAGATGTAGTACTGTGAGGTAGTATATGCAGTATTTGTAGGTGTAGTATTGTGAGGTAGTATTTGCAGTATTTGTAGGTGTAGTACTGTGAGGTAATATATGCAGTATTTGTAGGTGTAGTATTGTGAGGTAGTATATGCAGTATTTGTAGGTGTAGTACTGTGAGGTAGTATATGCAGTATTTGTAGGTGTAGTATTGTGAGGTAGTATATGCAGTATTTGTAGGTGTAGTACTGTGAGGTAGTATATGCAGTATTTGTAGGTGTAGTACTGTGAGGTAGTATATGCAGTATTTTTAGGTGTAGTACTGTGAGGTAGTATATGCAGTATTTGTAGGTGTAGTATTGTGAGGTAGTATTTGCAGTATTTGTAGGTGTAGTACTGTGAGGTAGTATATGCAGTATTTGTAGGTGTAGTACTGTGAGGTAGTATTGGCAGTATTTTTAGGTGTAGTACTGTGAGGTAGTATATGCAGTATTTGTAGGTGTAGTATTGTGAGGTAGTATTTTCAGTATTTGTAGGTGTAGTACTGTGAGGTAATATATGCAGTATTTGTAGGTGTAGTACTGTGAGGTAGTATATGCAGTATTTGTAGGTGTAGTACTGTGAGGTAGTATATGCAGTATTTGTAGGTGTAGTATTGTGAGGTAGTATATGCAGTATTTGTAGGTGTAGTACTGTGAGGTAGTATATGCAGTATTTTTAGGTGTAGTACTGTGAGGTAGTATATGCAGTATTTTTAGGTGTAGTACTGTGAGGTAGTATATGCAGTATTTGTAGGTGTAGTATTGTGAGGTAGTATTTGCAGTATTTGTAGGTGTAGTACTGTGAGGTAGTATATGCAGTATTTGTAGGTGTCTTTACTAAACGGCAGAATAGAAAAAAAAAATCAAAATGCTCAGGCTGCATTTTCTCAAAACAATGTAGCAGCAGCCAACAGCAGCTCCAGGAGGGGCCCGTCCTGAACACAGGAGCAGGGGCCAGTCCTGAACACAGGGGCAGGGGCCCGTCCTGAACACAGGGGCAGGGGCCCGTCCTGAACACAGGGGCAGCAACACCACAAACATTTCCAACCTATCAACATGGGACACCACAAATATTTTACACCAGGAATAACGACTTTACTCTGTTGTTCTTCACTTGAATCTCTCTTTAATAAGATCCACAGAGGGACAGTGGGACAGAGGGACAGAGAGACAGAGGGACAGAGGGACAGTGGGACAGAGGGACAGTGGGACAGTGGGACAGAGGGACAGAGGGACAGTGGGACAGAGGGACAGAGGGACAGTGGGACAGAGGGACAGAGGGACAGAGGGACAGTGGGACAGAGGGACAGAGGGACAGTGGGACAGTGGGACAGAGGGACAGAGGGACAGAGGGACAGAGGGACAGTGGGACAGAGGGACAGAGGGACAGAGGGACAGTGGGACAGAGGGACAGAGGGACAGAGGGACAGTGGGACAGTGGGACAGAGGGACAGTGGGACAGAGGGACAGAGGGACAGTGGGACAGAGGGACAGAGGGACAGTGGGACAGAGGGACAGTGGGACAGTGGGACAGAGGGACAGAGGGACAGAGGGACAGAGGGACAGTGGGACAGAGGGACAGTGGGACAGAGGGACAGAGGGACAGAGGGACAGTGGGACAGAGGGACAGAGAGGGACAGAGGGACAGTGGGACAGAGGGACAGAGGGACAGTGGGACAGTAGGACTCTCCATGTCTCGGTGTTGTCTCTCAGAGAAACAGCAGAGCCAAAGTCCAGCTCTAAACACACAGAGTTATCTGAGGACTCCAGTCCAAACCCTGTTGTTTACCCAGTTTTCCCTCACACAGAGGGGCCCCTGAGGACTCCAGTCCAAACCCTGTTGTTTACCCAGTTTTCCCTCACACAGAGGGGCCCCTGAGGACTCCAGTCCAAACCCTGTTGTTTACCCAGTTTTCCCTCACACAGAGGGGGCCCCTGAGGACTCCAGTCCAAACCCTGTTGTTTACCCAGTTTTCCCTCACACAGAGGGGCCCCTGAGGACTCCAGTCCAAACCCTGTTGTTTACCCAGTTTTCCCTCACACAGAGGGGCCCCTGAGTACTGCTCTGAGGTCTCCTCTCTCTGTTTCCAGTTAAAAGTTGCACAGTGAACATTTTTTAGATTTAATTAGCTGAGTTTGTGTAAAAAAGAAGTTCAGATCTGTGTGTGTGTCCATCAGTGATCCACATCTTAAACACATGACTAAACAAATAAGAACCCGGTGCACCAGAGAAACATCAGGACCTGCAGCTTCACATCTGTACAGCCTTTAGATCTGAAAACACCTTAGAGAAGATTAAAACAGGTATTAGGTTATAATCCCATCCCAGCAGGTTTTAGAAGGATCTGAATCAGTTTTAAACATTTAAAGCGGTTACAGAGCGTTACAAAGCAGTCCTCTCTGTATAACGCTGCCTGTGATAATCGAGCAGTCAGATATAAAAGTCCATTAAAAACATGAGCCTTCTTTCTGACTCAAAGGAGCCTGAGTCGTCCCTTCTCCCTGATCAGTAATGGCTCTGTTTGGATCTCTTCCTGATACAGGGACCCTGCCAAAGGTTAAAGTAGACTTTAGAGCATTTCACAGCCTGGACCTTGTTTTAACCTCTGGTATAGAGATTAGTGAGCTCACTGTCCTTCCTCATAACCCCATACTCTCACATCACTTTTTAATTACCTTTCAGTTTATACTCAAACACTTTACTGTTCCAATGAACAAAACCCAGATTAGAAGAACATTATCAGACCAATCTGTGTCAGAGTTTAAACACATAATAAAGCCAATATTTAGTACAATGTTGAGTGAGTTTGTTGAGAACAGCTCCCATAGCTTGGCTCTAGACAATGTAGCTCCATTAAAACAAAAGGTTGTTAGAATCGAGTAGCACCATGGTTTAATGCTGAAACACGTTCTCTTAAACAAGCAACCTGTAAATTAGAAAGGCTATGGCTCTGTCACTGCAGCTCAGAGCAGTTTCTGAATGCCTGGAAATATAGTCTTTTAAATTATAAAAAATCTCTGCGTGAGGCCAAAACCAGATACTATTCAACTTTAATAGAAGAAAACAGGAACCACCCTAGGTTTGTGTTCAGCGCTGTTCTGTTAGATCTCAGTGCAGCCTTTGACAGAGGAGCGCCCCCTGCTGGTTTAAATCATACTTATCTGATAGGTACCAGTTTGTCAGTGTAAATGAACATTCCTCACAGTGCAGTAAAGTTAGCTATGGAGTGCCTCAAGGCTCAGTACTTGGACCCATTCTGTTCATGCTTTACATGCTGCCTTTAGGAAACAGAATCAGAAAACATGGCATTAATTTTCACTGCAGATGATACACAGTTGTATTTATCAATTAAACCTGATCAGAACGACCGTGTTGAGAAACTTAGCTCCTGTGTGAGAGACATAAAGACCTGGATGACAATTAATTATCTCCTCCTAAACCCAGAAAAAACAGAGGTCATTATACCAGGCCCCAAAAAGCTGAGCTCTGTCTGACCAGAGTCTCCCTGGACGGTGTCAGTGTAGCCTCAAGTTCTACTGTGACAAACTTAGGAGTTTTATTTGATCAAGATTTATCATTTAAGGCTCATATAAACCAAGCCTGTAAAACAGCATTCTTTCACTTACGTAACATCGCCAAAATCAGAAATATTTTATCTAAAAATGATGCTGAAAAACTTGTCCATGCGTTTGTTACATCTAGGTTGGATTACTGTAACTCTCTGCTGCAGCGTGCCCTAAAAACTCATTAAAATGTTTTCAGCTTGTTCAAAACGCAGCAGCAAGATTATTAACAGGAACTAACAGAGAGAACATATTACTCCTGTGCTAGCTTCACTTCACTGGCTTCCAGTTGAATTCAGAATTAGGTTTAAAATCCTTCTCCTGACTTACAAGGCCGTAAATGGTATGGCTCCATCCTACATTACGATGTTATAGAGCCATACCAACCAAGCAGAGTACTGCACTTGCAAAATGCAGGGCTATTAGTGGTTCCCAGGGTTTCTAAAAGTACAGTTGGAGGTAGAGCCTTTAGTTACCAAGCTCCTGTTTTATGGAATCAGCTTCCAGCTCATGTTAGAGGCAGACACAGTCTCTACATTAAAGTTAGGTTAAAACGTTCCTCTGTGAGAAAGCTTATGGTCAGGAACAGGGTTAACTCCACAGCTGAAGCTAAGCTGCTCTAGGAGCTAGAAGCTGGGGGAAGTATGGTGCACTGACCTCTGACCTCTTGTTTCATCTGCTGCTCCTCTTCTATCACTGTCATTAATATAATGAAATACTCTATATCTCCAATCAGTTCATTGCTATTCACAGGTTGTCCCTCTCTCCCGCTCCCCTCTGGGGGAGTGGGGACTGTTTCAGATGCCCTGGCTGCTGGCAGATGTCCCAGTGACGATTGGATCTTAGCTGACCCCATCTGTGCTCCTGTCCCAACCTGTGGGCCCTCAACCTCACCTCTAAGGGTTTCCTGGACCTATCTCGCCCCACTCACCTGTCTGGATGAGGCCCCTGCTGCATCCTCTGGACTTCCTCAACCTATCTCACCCACTCTCGTCTGGATGAATCCTTACAGAGTGATCTATGATCCTATAGATGAACTAATGAACTAACTCCTGATGCATTGCCTGTCCGTCCTGGGAGAGGATCTCTCCTTCAATATGGGCTCCATAAGGTTTCTTCTTTTTTCCCATAGCTGGGTTTTTTTTAGGAGTTTTTCCTTACCGAGAAGGAGGGTCTAAGGACAGGAGTGTCCTGGGTCTGTTTAGTTTAGTGTAGTTATTGTTTGTGCTGATTGTGTGTTAAGTCTGATTGTGTGTTTATGTTTGATCAACTGTTTGTGAAGCCTTTGAGGCGACTTTTGTTGTGATATTGGGCTATACAAATAAATCTGAATTGAATTGTTCAGAAAAGTATTCTTTTGTTAAATTAAGTATATTTAGTTTATTATTACCATCAATAACAATACTTTCCTGAACAATGAATAGTAAGTTGGCTAAAAGATGAGTTTCAAAAAATGAAACGTAAAATTAATAGTTTTCAGATAAGTTAAAACTTAACTTAAAATTAAATGTACAAAAAATATGAATTGTTGAAAACTTGAGATTTTTAGTTGGCCCCAAAACTCAAAAATCTTGAGGGATCCTGTTGAATGATTGTTCAGATTTTTCCCATTTTTGTCCCATTGAAATGAATGGCAATGCTGCGCCCATGCATGCTGCAGTTATATTTTCGTAACTCTCTGCATGCATTCACACCAGCCCTGTTTGGTCCACTTTAACTGAACTCTGGTTTGTTTGCTCGGAAAGTCCAGTTCGTTTGTGAATGCACAACTGAAATCTGATCCAGACCAAAAAAGTGTAAGTTACACCTGCAATGATACACACAAAGCATACCTGAGTTACTGAAAATTAAACATATAAAGTGAATTTTGTGTTTGGTAAAGGTCAAGTGCAAGCCAGATATAACCGGCACCATGCGAGGGCCAGAAACATCATAGAGCGCTCATTCGGTGCACTGAAGACCAGGTGGCGTTGCATCTTCCTGCGGGCACTGGAGGTCCGGCCCAAGTTTGCACCACTTGTGATTGGTGCGTGCTGCATCCTCCACAACATCTGTGTGGAGGCAGGAGGTGCTGCAGATGAAGAGGAGGAAGAAGGTGATGCAGACGATGAAGAGGCTCAGGAGGCTCAAGACGAAGACGCTGCAGAAGAAGAGAGAGAGTTGTCTGGTAACTGCCTCAGAGCCAGGCTATCAGCCAGAGTTTCTGCTCCTTCAGAGCTGCCAGCATGTCTGAGTGAACATGACCACATCCAGGAACTTTCCTGTGTCAGTGTAGTCATGTTCACTCAGACATGCTGACACTGTAAATATCTTACCTGTAAATATTACTGAATTTATTATTTGTATATAAATGTTTTGTTGTTAAATATTCTAATTCTGTGTCTGTTTGTTTATGTGACCTTTTTTGAAACAAATCTATAATATTGTAAATAAGTTATTGCATGTGTTAAAAAATGTTTTCCTGTTTCTAAGAAAATTATTTAACTTCTGTGTTATAAATCAAATTATTATGATATCAGTGGTCTGACTGTTTTCCTTACCTTAGATAAATTTCTCATCTGTACCTCCAGAAACAATCCTTACTTGATTACAAACAATTTTATTTAAAATTTATTGACCAGTTTTTCAAACAGCGCCAAATAGCGCTCTGCTCTCTCAGTCGCTGCCCTTTCCTTCTCCTCTTCCCTGGCCAACGCTGCCCACTCCCTTTCCTCTTCTCTCTCTGCCTGCTCCTTTAAAAAGTCGAGGAGAGCCTCGCTGTCCCTCCTTCTCTTTCTCTGCTGCCTGCCTGGTTCTGGTTCAGCAGGGCTGGAGGCTGGTGCGGCAACCACCCCACCGGCAGTGGCAGACAAATTAGCTGCCACTACCAGGGGCGGAGTGATGGAGTGCTGCCCCTGGAGTGCAGCATCCATTTGATTGTACCACTGCCAGGTGGCAGCGGTCATGGCACCAGCCTCTACCCCTTTGCCAGTTGGAGGGTCACGTAGCTCCTGAAAAATGTATATTTATTTTATGTGTTTTCTGGTCTAACTGCAGTCATCTAACAGGAATAATGTCAGTATATAATACAAAGACGTGAAAATAATTACATTGTATTTTTGAACTAAATTGTTCCACTTCTTTTTTGCTTGTTTGGCACTGATGCCAAACTGTGCAGTGGCAACAAAATCCCTAGTCAAAGAGATAACATACAGCTACTTTAGTGACATAATAATTGCTATGGATGGACATTACAAAAACTAGACACGAGCAATAAATAAGTACTTACTCCCACCCAGTTTTGGAGGAGTTCCTCCTGCCTGTAAAGAAGCCCTCATTGGCCATTCGCCACTCAATAAGGGCCCGGGTTTCTTCTGTGGTCCCTGGTAGACATTTAAAGTTAGGTTTTAAATACAAAGCCCAGCTTAATGGTTTTGCTGCGATTAGCTCAAAGTTAAACAACATTTTGAGGATAAAAAAGCCTGTTAGATATAGCCAATACAAATTTAAGCATATTTTTTCCCACTATAGACAATTACAACCAGCGGCAAAGCTCTAAACGCCTGGCCGTCACACGGCTGCTCCTGGTCGGCTATGTAAGCCCGGACTGCCACTAGATAACGAGACGTTCCGACAAATGTCGGAACAAAATTCTCAATGAGGGATTATCTTAACTAATAGACCGTTTATTTAAGATTGAAACGATCTTCTTGTCTCAAATTGTCTTAAAGGTTACTATTGTACCTAAACAACAGTAATATTTCGACATTTTACTCACAGCTGTGTGTCTTCTCCTCCGCCATCGCCGCTCTCGCAAAGCATTCTGGGATAGCAGGCAGCCTCAAGTACGCACAAGTCTGCTCTGATGCAGACTCGGTAAAGTGGGCGGGGCGAGAACAACATCCGGGGATTTGATCCGTTCTCGGTCTGTGCAAACTTTGAATTGGAACAGTACTCGGTCCACCACGGATGACGTGCCACGAGTCCACGAGAACACAAGAACGGACAAGAACGCATATTGAGAAACGGCCTGTGTTATGAGTCGGTCACCTAGCTTTATGTCAACTTGTGAAAAGAGAGAACATGTCGGGTAGTTCACCAGACCAACGTCCGCGTTAGGTGCCAGGGATGAACCATCTGCGTTTACAATCCTAACACGCAGATACAGATGTGTGTTGTTCAGGTCCAGGTAATCTTCACCGCTGCCTGATATGTGAAACTCGATAGGTCCTGTGTCAGTTATTGCTGAAATTGGTGGAATTTCAACGTATGAAGATCTTTCAATCGATATTTGTGTGTATGGAACTGTAAACAGGTCCAGCTCCGTCTTGACACATTCTTCAGACTGGCTGTGTATGAGAGCCATTTTTTTTTTTTTTTTCTTCCTAGAATATATCTTTGACTAAGGCGGTACGACATTTACCAGCTCTGCTCCCTCTGGAGGATGATCTCTTTCTGGCCGGAGTACCCATTTTGACTGATTCTTTACATCTTTTAGGGACACGTGTTTTACACGTGCTGGGTGGTCTTTTTCTCGGTCTCGGTGTGTACACCATCAGGCCACTCCCCTCCTGCTTATCGGAGAGGGCACTAGTTGCGAGCTTTGTTACAACAGCTCCTGCAATGTTCTTTGCAACTGTTTTCAGATGAGGTTTGAATATGTTATATCCAGTTCTAAACAGCGGAGCTACCATTCTAAACAAACTGCGAAACACCCCCCCCACTCCATTTCTGTACTGCGTACTGGTCCCAATAAAACCAGGGAGTTTGCCGCTTACCTGATTGTTATAGTACGACATGTACTTAGAGTCATCCCGGATGTAAGGGGTGTGAGCCATTTTTTTTTTTAGAAAAACTGTTTCTGCGGTCTGAAATGCAGCTTCACGTTCACTTTGCTGTACAGAAAAGGTATATACTGGTTCTGCTCATTTTTTAACGAAATTTCAATGTCGTCTATGACTGACTTTGAGAGAGATGTGTAGTGTGGCTTGTCGTAAGTCAAAGTGGGCATGGTGCGTGACTCGTCTGCAACATTTATACACCTGAGGAGCGGTACATGGGTGTCACCCACCAGTTGATAATCCATAATGTCACTATAGATAAATATATTATAGCTACCGCCGTGAATATCTTCAGGGTGTGGCGCTGTAACGTGTTTCCCATAAACTGTTTTAGGTGGGATTATAAATACCTCGTCTGGTTTAAAGCCTAGAATTTCAGCTAACCGTCCTTTAAAAGTTAGACTAGAACCTTCTGCACCAGTTACATAAACTCTGTTAGTAATACTGCTGTAGTGTAGGTTTATGCCTGATGTTGCCGGACTGTGCATGCATTTGGCATTAAATTCTTTGAGTATTCTTGCTATCGAATCATATAATCCAACTGAAACAATTACGCTAGCATCAGTACTAAGAAAACTAGCCCACACTCGGGGGTATTGTATCTCAATGAGACCGACCTCATACGGTTCATTCAAAACAATAGGTCTTGCTAGCTTTCTCCTAAAATTCCATATCTTGTTTGGGTACACATGCGCTGAAGCATTACTTGGCAGTGTAACATAAAATCCGTTCTTCTTATCCATGGTGAAGCGTTAAAATGATGTTGAAAGTAAGGTGTGTCTGTCTTTTATCTGGGGGCTAGACATCAATAATCTCTTTCTCATTAACCCAGCTGTTCATAGACTCTGGATATCCGAGCCATTTAACCAGCACCAGCTTGTCACACCCAGACTTTTTCCTGGCCAGTATTTTTTCTATTTTTTCTATTTTAAATGTTTGATTTTTTCTATAATCACTTTTTGTAGTTCTGCCTCGTAAAAGGTTCCTTTTTATCTCTTCTCCTAAAAAATCAGTCAGTCTGTATACAGGCGGGTCTCTCGCTATGCGCTGCTTTATAATAAAATACTAAAATACTGTGTGTCTGCTCATATCCCTTTCTAAACACACCCCTCAATTTAGATATCCTCACTGTGTCAACTACATTAAATTTAAAATTTGATTTGTATATATTGTTAAAAACGGTCCTCTCATTATCTTTATTCACTGCTGACGGCATCATTTTGATGATCCTATGGTATGAGTTGTTATAGGCATGGACCAGATCTTGGACAACATCGACATATCTCCTTGAATTTACAGAAGTTAAATAACGCCACATTCGGGTTTTAAATGTCCTGTTAAAGCGTTCCACTATACTTGCTTTTGTCTCATTTGCGGTGGAGAAATGACTAATTTTATACTGATCCAATAGACATTTAAAATGCTTATTATAAAACTCTGTGCCGTTTATTGGGACATGCCCTTCCGCCAAAATGTCTTTAAATGCATTTGTTACAGCAGGCCCCGTCTTTGACTAAAGACATCTAACCCATGCATATTTTGAAAACACATCAATACACATAAATAGAAACCTAACACCATCATTTTCTTTAGAATATTCAGTCATGTCAACCAGATCAGCCTGAAATTGTTTGTCAACACCATTCACTAAAACCCTATTCCTAGGAAAGTGTCTCGCAGCTCTGGCGTGAAGCGTATACGCATCCTGTGCCAATAAGTATTCCTTCACATCTTTCAAACTAGTTGACACACCTGACTCCCTGGCAGCACCGTGGAGCTTTAGCACACTCCCCAATCCTCCTGGATGGGCAGGGTCATAATAAATTTTCTCTAACGTGTTTTCCATTGCCGTAGAATGACACAAATGACAAATTTTTTGATTGAAACCAGCTTTTATTTATTTAATAATGAGTCGGATATAAGCACATACGTCACTCAGACCATTTCCACACATTTGAAATCACACGCAGCAGGCAGTTTTTTAGAACGTCATCACCCACCAATGTCATACATCTGGCTGATTTTCTCCTCGACACAGGGTCGGTGGCAAACACCCCGTGCACCTTCAGGTATGTCTTGATGGCCGGGAAGAATTGTTCGATCCAGAGCATGTCCAGGATGGAGTAGTAGTGAGCCTCAAAGAAATACCCTGGGATCATGGTCAGACAATCATGATGCTTCTGGCTAGGATGATTAACCTCGCATCCATAACACTGCATTTTCCAGTACTTGTAAAGTACGTTGTTCAGCAAATGAATCACTGCTATTTTAACAGTCTCTACAATCTTTTCAGATGTTGATCCTCCAGGGTTCATCCACTGGAGCAGTGCCTCATGGCTGCTGATCCAGGAGTCCACTTCTTCTAGCGGGGTGGAAAGCATCACATCATTCAGTATGGAAGAGGTAGAAGTAGGGTCAATGTCTGTGGTTTGTGATGGCGATGTAGTAGTATGGTGCCCACAGTCGCATACTTTGGATAAAGGGGGAAAAGTTAAGCAAATATTTTTAAAAAAAGAAAAAGAAAAAAGATAACCATGTATCCCACATGACAATACCTACCGCTCATTTCTTAGAATCTGGTTCATCTGATGATTTTCGGCCTACACATGAGACCATCCCCCGCATCAGACGATGTATTATCAAATACAAGCCGTGTCCTAACACACTTATAAGCCTGATTGATTGTGTCTCTCTTGATGGCACTGTCAACCTTTCTAAACACATGCTGCATAGAATGCCAGTCTCCCCACTGAAAAAAAAAAAAAATTTAAACCACTCTTGGCACTTGTCCAGTGTGAGGAGGTATGGATGTAACCGGCAGTCTCCACACCCTCTGGATCTAACCAGACCCTCTATATCCTCACACAATGTAATAAAAATAAAATTGGAGCCCGTCTGATTAAAGCGATCTGCCTCAACACGGTACAGTGTAGGGCTCGCGGGGCTTGACCACTGAGCCACATACACCGTGTTAGAAAACCCAGGCTCGTTGAGATCAGGGCAGATGCTGGAGCGAAACATTTCCCAGTCACGTATAGGCATACCATGCATTGTCCCTAGCCCCCATGGACCAGACTCTTCCATGGCACCACCCAAAAAAAGCTTCCCACCCCAGTATTTAACTGTATAAACATACCCATTTACACCGGTGAACGTGCTCTCATATGTCTCCTCAAAGGTGTATTCATATTTACTACTCAAAGCTCTCTCCATCTGGTGAATGCGTTGCCAATATTTACTTCTCCTCACATTTGATAAACACTTTACTTCTGTCTTCTCTGTCTCTGGTTGCAGTAGCTCGGGCTGGAATAGGTATCTTGCCACCCGGGGTAGCAGGCGCCATTGCTTCTGTACACAACTGTGCATGCACTTGGCCTCTATCTATAAATGTGTCCCTGATCCGAGTGGGAGGAACTTCACTTTTTTCCGAGACAGTGATTGGCTACACATTTGTGTCCCTTGGCAAAATTCCTCCAATGTAGCATACTACCCAGATAAGTTATAAGACTTTCTTTTTTTCACAAATGACTTCCTACAGGCTGCACTGATGACGGAAAAAATTGCATCTATGGAATTCATTGCAAAATGGATCAGGTAGTTAAGGTTTAAAATGTTTCTGGTCATTGTGAGAATTGTTCTATTACTTTTGGTATTTCTGCCACTTATGGTTTTTGTGCTATGTGCCATTTTAGGTCATAATTTTCCTGTTGACTTATAATGGGTGTAGCGTACATATATAAAAATATATGCACTGAACTAAGACAAAGATTAAGAGTAATAACTCCGCATTGGTACCAGTTAGCCTTGCGCTAACGTGCAGATTAAAACACCTAAACTAATGTCTTAAGAGGGAAGGACTGACCAGGATTGACTCAGTGTAATAGATAAAGATCACCAAACTCAACTTAATTTAGATTAAGTATAACGTTTATTTACACAATAAGGTGGAATAGTGTACTGAGGCACAGGTAAATATTGAAAGGAATGTAATTTTGAACAGAACCGTTATGCGGAATTATTGATTGATTAATGATAAATTGCAGGGGAGCAAGTTATAAATTGACTTATTAAATTACTGGAAATTTAGGAATAAGGGAATAGACTCTGAGACTATAAACGCCGGTGTAACCCAGGTTACAATCTGTCTTCGTAAAATCTCTCTCTCCCTGCGGTCCCTAAATGCACCTTGCTGCATCTGCTACGCTGGTTGCGTCAGTCATTTGGATGTGGTCACGTGACCACGTTTAGCCTATTGCGGTTCAGAGAGCGGAAATACAAGCTGCTTCGGCCTGTCCTCATTCAGATGCGTGGGGGGAGGCCGAGTGACAGCAGCAGCCAGTTTTGTCTCCAAACAAAGCTATTTTCACTCTGATTATTCTTACTGTGTGGTTAAATTGAGCTTCTCCATTGTTTGACTTCAGACCGTTCGTTCTGTTGGGTTGGGAACCGTTGAAAGCCGCGTGAGTTGAGAAAAACAATGGAACTGGTGAGTGACTGATTGCTGATGTTAGCATGCTAATGCTAGCGCTAGCATTAGCATTGTGCGGGCTGGCGCATTGTGCGGGCCGGCCAGGTGCCCTTGGTTGGGTGTAACGATGGCGAGCTACAGTAGAACCAGGCTGGGAGCCTGAAAATCTATGTTTCTTCAAACAACTTAATCCTACGGTCTGGTAGGAGGCTGTTACCGCTGTGCATTTCCCCCCACCATCTCTTTACACCATACTGACATTCGCACACACACACACTCTCCCCTCCGTATGGACAATCTTGATGGACAATGCACTGGACCTTTCATAAACTTTAAGCTCTTGATGTGAGCTTTATGTCAGTTGGTTGAGGGCGTCCCAACTGGATTTTTTCCCCCCTATTTGCCCTCTGGTTGGGGAATACTGTTGCATTTGCTGTAACTTTTGTTGGTGGTTTTGTTAATTTGATTCATCAAAAAGTGCACTTAATTCATCAACTGCAGTATTGTGTATATATATTGGGGTTCTTTAATTTGTTTTTTTTTTGTTTTTGGTAATTGTTTATTTTATTTGTTCACTCTTTATAATACACGGTACCGTCACCAAACCATATTCAGTCTCTGTCCTTGATTACTCACTCCCAGCTCCACCAGCTGAACCAGGGTTTTCTGATTACACTAGCCTATGTAAATAACCTCATTAGCATAGCTACCTGCTATTATATTAAAGGAACATTAATATGAGCTAATTGGTTAATACATGTTACACCAACTTGGTCACATACACAACACTGGTCTACCGTCTTCGGAGCAGGAGGGGAAGGCAGTGACGACAGCCAGCCTCCGGTTTCAGCCAGGGGCTCGGATGTTGTTTCCTTGTCCTTTAGAGCCATGGGGTGTAGCAGGGCTGGTGTTCCCGGCTCCAAACAGCGGGTCGTGGTGTGTCCTCCAAGCTCCACAGCCAGTCGCCAGGTGTCCGTTATGTTGAACAGCGAGCGTGATGTCGCTCAGGGAGAGTTTAGCTGTTGTCAGCGTAAGGCAGCGTCAAAGTCTCAGAGTATGGCAAATGTCCCTTTTAATGCCAAATTAAAAATTCAATAAAAATCCTTTCACAGCGATTCAAAACTTTAGAAGTATAACTTCTTAAATTAGCTGCTTTGGTCAAGGCAGCGATTGTTAAAGCTGGCGGATGTTGCGCGGCGCGAGGCTTTTAAAAATAAACTACAAAAATGATACTCGAACAAAAGTTTGGGCGACTTATTGTGAAAAGATGTTATCACCGGCAAAGTAAACTTAACGCAACAAAAATGACGAGAAGAAAGGAAAAATTAGACTTAAAAGATGAAGGAGAGACGGAGACGAGACAAGATAAAGACTAAGACCAAGACAAGACCAAGACTAAACTGAGGAATGTGGGCCGCACCCCAAGATAAGACTGGAAGGGTGTCTCCCCCGGAGGGGAGTCTGGAAGCTCCGGCGGCGACGAGGGCCCCGGAGGAGAGTCTGGAAGCTTCGGCGGCGACGAGGGCCCCGGAGGAGAGTCAGGAGACACTGGAAGCTCCGGCGGCGACGAGGGCCCTGGAGGAGAGTCAGGAGACACTGGAAGCTCCGGCGGCGACGAGGGCCCCAGAGGGGAGTCTGGAGACACTGGAAGCTCCGGCGGCGACGAGGACCCGGAGGGGAGTCTGGAGACACTGGAAGCTCCGGCGGCGACGAGGGCCCCGGAGGGGAGTCTGAAGACACTGGAAGCTCCGGCGGCGACGAGGGCCCCGGAGGGGAGTCTGGAGACACTGGAAGCTCCGGCGGCGACGAGGGCCCCGGAGGAGATACTGGAGGCTCCGGCGGCAGCGAAGGCCCCGGAGGAGACACTGGAGGCTCCGGCGGCGGTGAAGGCCCCGGAGGGGGAGCTGGGACTGGCGGCTGTGGCGGCCTCTGGTGGGGAGCTGGGACTGGCGGCTGCGGCGGCCTCTGGCGGGGAGCTGGGACTGGCGGCTGCGGCGGCCTCTGGCGGGGAGCTGGGACTGGCGGCTGCGGCGGCCTCTGGCGGGGAGCTGGGACTGGCGACTGCGGCGGCCTCTGGCGGGGAGCTGGGACTGGCGGCTGCGGCGGCCTCTGGCGGGGAGCTGGGACTGGCGGCTGCGGCGGCCTCTGGCGGGGAGCTGGGACTGGTGGCTGCGGCGGCCTCTGGCGGGGAGCCGGGACTGGCGGCTGCGGCGGCCTCTGGCAGGGAGCCGGGACTGTCGGCTGCGGCGGCCCCAGGCGGGGAGCGGGGACTGGCGGCTTCCTAGGCAGTGACAAGAGACGTGGAGCGGGAACTGGCGACCGCTGAATCTTTGGCGGCCCCAGGCGGGGAGCGGGAACTGGCGGCGTCCTAGGCAGCGACAAGAGACGTGGAGTGGGAACTGGCGGCTGCTGAGTCTTTAGCGGCCCCAGTCGGAGAGCGGGAGCTGGCGGCTGCTGCGGCCCCAGGCCGGGAACGGGAACTGGCGACTGCTGCGGCCCCAGGCCGGGAACGGGAACTGGCGACTGCTGCGGCCCCAGGCCGGGAACGGGAACTGGCGACTGCTGCGGCCCCAGGCCAGGAACGGGAACTGGCGACTGCTGCGGCCCCAGGCCGGGAACGGGAACTGGCGACTGCTGCGGCCCCAGGCCGGGAACGGGAACTGGCGACTGCTGCGGCCCCAGGCCGGGAACGGGAACTGGCGACTGCTGTGGCCCCAGGCCGGGAACGGGAACTGGCGACTGCTGCAGCCCCAGGCTGGGAACGGGAACTGGCGTCCTAGGCAGCGGCACGAGACGAGGAGCGGGAACTGACGGCTCCTGCGTCCACGGCAGCGGCACGAAACGAGGAGCGGGAACTGACGGCTCCTGCGTCTTCGGCAGCGGCACAAGACGAGGAGCAGGAACAGACGGAGACCGCCCCGGACGGAGAGCTGTGTCCGGCGGAGGTTCCGAGACAGGAACTGGCAAAGTCCGGGGAGAAGCTGCAGGCACGGGTGGAGCCCGGGGAGAAGCTGCAGGCACGGGTGGAGCCCGGGGAGCAGGTGCAGGCACGAGCGGAATCCGGGGAGTAGCGGCTGGCACGGGCGGAGCCCGGGGAGAAGCGGCAGACACGAGCGGAGCCCGGGGAGAAGGTGCTGGCAAGGGCGGAGCCCGGGGAGCAGGTGGAGGATCCCGCAGAGAGGCCCTGGGTCTAGAGCGCTGCCGCCGCGCACCAGCCCCGCGTCCACCACCAAAAGCTCCCGCGGTGGCTGCCTGCAAACAGGCCTGCTCCTGGGCCCGCTGCAGGGCAGCCACCGGGGACAGTCCTTGGCCCCACAGCTTGACAAACAAAAGCAGTGGGGACTGGATGCAGTCCGCTGGGTCCTTGTTTGGTCGGTTCATTCTGTCACGTTCGAGGAACACAGGAGGGAACGAACCCAAAATTGCAGACTCAAGGTAACTTTAATAATGGGTACTCACACAGAACACGAGGAGACAAAAATGAACCATACTTGACAATGAACCGACAAAGACTAAGGGAGAACACAGGACATAAATACACAAGGAAACGAGACACAGGTGAAAGACATCAGGGCGGGGCAGGTAATCAAACAAGCGGGAAAGAGGCAGGCAAGGAACTGGGAAAACAAGGAAACAGACGGAAGACTACAAAACAAGACACACGAGAAACAAACAGAAAACAAGACATGGACATGGGACATGGGACATGACATAAAGTCTTTTAAACAGATGAGATGTGCCAGGTCTCTAGTTTTTATCAGACCTCTTCTGGCATATTTATTGGTCTGCAGTTCGTATAGGACAGATATATGTCTTTGTTTTGCGTCCTTGGTGGGTAAGAGCAGACTTCTCGTCTCCTAAAGGAATGTCCATTTTTGATAGAATTTCAGCAGTGGTCCAATACTCCTACATGGGGCTTCCACAAATTCAGGTTTTTTGCCTATTTTTCTGCCACTTATGGCCTTTTTGCTCATTGTGCTTATTCTGCCTTTGGTTCTACTACTTTTAAGTAGTAATTCACCCTTTTAAAGTATTTATTAGCTGTGGTTTGTGCTATTTTAGGTCATCTTTCTGCCCCATCAATTTCTAATGCCACTAAAACAAGGGAGTCCACCAAATCCTCTACTTCCATTCCACCAAGAACAGCTAAAGTTATCTCTGATGTACATATCCATGTTAACAGCATTTCTGCTATACTTGCCTCACTGGACACTTCTAAACCCACAGGGCCAGATGGTATATCCAATCTATTTCTTAGAAAATGCCATAATTCACTATCCCTACCTTTGTGTTTATTGTTTTGCCAATCACTTGAGACAAGCATTTCGCCAACTGAATGGAAATACAGAGTAACTTAGCTCGGTTCCTCTCAAACTATCAGAGTGGCAGCTCACAGTCAGTAAATACTGGACCTCTTACTTCATCATCACTAGCACTAAAAGCTGGAGTCCCACAAGGATCCCCACTAGCAACAACCTTGTTATTCATAAATGACATAACAGAAACAAAGAGTAATAATGCTAATAACGATGTAACATCTGAAGGCCTAATTCATGCTATCCCAATTCAACTTGCGTCATTCAAGACTTGAATTGTCTGCAGTCTCCTGCCCTACTTCACGCACATTTGACTGCTCACTTATTCTGTTCACAATTAAACTCCCTAATCATGTGCCTCAACTATGGAGCTTTGCTTCAATTGAGGAATTTAAATCACCACTCTGGACTAGTGCTGGGCGCACTTTTAATAAATTGTTTGTCTTATGTTTATTTTTTGTTGTACTTTTGTAAATGCCTTAAAATATCAGGACATTTTAAAATAGAAAGATTTATTCATTTAAAAAAAAACATTTTAGACATTTTCTTGAATCTTGCAGATTAAAAATAGCACACTGCTCTCTACTCCCCCTTGCTGGAGATAGTTGGAATGATTGTGCAGAATATTTAAATGTTTGTCTCGTTAAAATGAAAGGCAATGCTGCAACCATGCATGCTGCAGTTCTACACTGCTCTCTACTCCATCTGCTGGAGAGGGCTGGACTCTGCAGTGGATCTTGACATTTACAGGTGCTGATATTTAACGTATGTGACGCAGATCGACGACCGCTGTTCTCTACTTCCAATGCTGGAGATCTCCGGAGCATCACCTGTGTTTTCTGCAGAGGAGGTGACTGAGCAGCGCCGGCCTGATGCTCTGGTCCCGTATGCCGTAGATCAGCGAGCTCAGACACCGAGGGAAAATGAAGACAACTACGTAGAAGACGTTCTGAATCCGGACGAAAACGATCCGTGACATGGTGTGAGCCAGGGCCAGGAGCAGGGGGCTGTAGACGGTGGAGGACAGGCTCAGCACCAGCTGGAACAAGTGCAGGAGGACCGTGTTCCGAGCCTTCACGCAGTTCTCTGAGGCAGATCTTTTCGCCGCCAGCATCACCGCCACATACGATGCCGCAATGGCTACCGACGAGAAAACAAACAAAAAGGCGCTGTACCCTCGGTCGTACGGCGCAGACAGCGGGCCGATCCTGATGGCCAAGCTGCTGCAGAAGTCTGTCATCTGCAGAGAGTCCAGCGTGTCGAAGGGGAACTGCAGCATGAGGCCGACTCGCACCATGGCGTTCAGGAAACACAGCGCCCACAGCAGCAGGACGGCCGCCGCAGTGTTCCTCAGGCTGGCAATCACCGAGTGGCGCAGAGGAAAGCACACGGCCACGTAGCGCTCGAGCGACATCACCACCAGAGTCAGCGGGGAAAGCTCGTCGCTCAGGTCGGCCGCCATGTTCAGAGCTCCGCAGACGGGGAAGGACAGAGTGCGGCGCGACACGGCGATCAGGTACAGCAGCTGGCTCAGAAACATCTGCAGAGTGTCGGCCAGCAGCAGGTTAAACAGGAGACAGTACCGAGGCGTCTCCCTGAAGACAGACTTACTGCGCAGGGTCCACAGCATGGTCACGTTCACCGAGAGGAAGACCAGACAGGGAACAGAGGTGAGGACCGAGAAAAAGACGCGCTCCATCAGGCCCTGGTACTGGGCCTCAGAGCTGTTAGACATGGTTTACACCGAGGTTTAGACCTGGTTTAGACTGGATTTAAAACATGTTTACACCGGGTTGTAGTAGGACTGGGCGATAAATCAAATTAATTTGATTAATTCGCGTTTTTAATTTTGGACAATGTCAGAAATAGCAAAATCATAAAATCAAATTTGGCAAAGTTAGCATCCTCCAGGCACCACACTGTTTCTTGCGTTGTGGCTAATGGCGCTGCTAGCGTCCAGGGCAGCGTAAATACTGACTGTGGAGACTCTGCAGACACTAAAAACACTAAAAACACTAATAATCACAGAGAAAGGAGTCCCTTTACCTTAGTAATGCCTTCATTTAGATGTGGCAGCAGTTTGGCCCAAACGAACAGCGCAGTGTGACTTGCAGCAGTAACTTATGTGTCTTTGTTTATGTGCTAATTAGCTACATGCTCTGTAGTTAGCGTCTTTTCACATTACTCATACAGTGTGTAAAATTATAATAGACCTGGTCTTTAGAACCAGAGAGGGCTGAATTTAAAAGACAATGTCTTCACTAATGTCACTGTTAGAGCAATGCACTTTGCTGCTGCCTTGCAGACATTTAGAATATATAGCTAAAATAAAAATATGTATCTATGCAATAATCTCATTTTAAATCAATTAACCTACATTTATTTATTTTTTATGTCAGACAATGACACAAAATGTCAAATCGGCTGAGAAAGAGAAAGAAAATTTAGATATTATTTTTTAGTCATATCGCCCAGCCCTAGAATATAGTCCTGGTTAGAACCGGGTTAGACCTGGGTTAGACCTGGGTTAGACCTGGGTTAGACCTGGGTTAGTCCTGGGTTAGACCTGGGTTAGACCTGGGTTAGTCCTAGGTTAGACCTGGGTTAGACCTGGGTTAGACCTGGGTTAGACCTGGGTTAGTCCTAGGTTGGACCTGGGTTAGACCTGGGTTAGTCCTGGGTTAGACCTGGGTTAGACCTGGGTTAGACCTGGGTTAGTCCTAGGTTAGACCTGGGTTAGACCTGGGTTAGACCTGGGTTAGTCCTGGGTTAGACCTGGGTTAGACTTGGGTTAGACCTGGGTTAGACCTGGGTTAGACCTGGGTTAGACCCGGGTTAGTCCTAGGTTAGACCTGGGTTAGACCTGGGTTAGACCTGGGTTAGTCCTGGGTTAGACCTGGGTTAGACCTGGGTTAGACCTGGGTTAGTCCTAGGTTAGACCTGGGTTAGACCTGGGTTAGACCTGGGTTAGTCCTGGGTTAGACCTGGGTTAGACTTGGGTTAGACCTGGGTTAGTCCTAGGTTAGACCTGGGTTAGACCTGGGTTAGACCTGGGTTAGACCTGGGTTAGTCCTGGGTTAGACCTGGGTTAGACTTGGGTTAGACCTGGGTTAGTCCTAGGTTAGACCTGGGTTAGTCCTGGGTTAGTCCTGGGTTAGACCTGGGCTAGACCTGGGTTAGTCCTGGGTTAGACCTGGGTTAGACCTGGGTTAGACCTGGGTTAGTCCTGGGTTAAACCTGGGTTAGCCCTGGGTTAGACCTGGGTTAGTCCTGGGTTAGACCTGGGTTAGACCTGGGTTAGACCTGGGTTAGTCCTGGGTTAGTCCTGAGTTAGACCTGGGTTAGACCTGGGTTAGACCTGGGTTAGACCTGGGTTAGTCCTGGGTTAGACCTGGGTTAGACCTGGGTTAGACCTGGGTTAGTCCTGGGTTAGACCTGGGTTAGACCTGGGTTAGACCTGGGTTAGACCTGGGTTAATGCATTTTGCTGCTGCCTTGCAGACATTTAGAATATATAGCTAAAATAAAAATATGTATCTATGCAATAATCTTGGGTTAGACCTGGGTTAGATCCTGGTTTAGATCTTGTTCAGTCTTGGTTTAGTCCTGGTTTACTTGTGGTTCAGTCCTAGTTTAGATTTGCACATTAACATTTGATAAAACTGAACGATTGTGATCAGTAACGTTTCTGCAGCAGGACTAGAACAGGTCCAGATCTAAACGAGAAGCAAACCAGGATTACAACAAGTCTAGGACTAGGCCAGGACAAAACCAAGACAAAAGCAAGACTAAACCAGGTCTAAACTAGGGCCAAACCAGAACTAAACTGAGAGTAAACAAGTCTAAACATGGACAGATTAATCACTAAAACAGAAATAAAACTGTCTCTAAACTCAACCTGAACTCCAGAAGACTCCTGTACCACAGTTTGAAAACCACTAAACAACAAGTCCCTCGGTTAAATGCACAGGTAAACATACGGGTTCTGAAGTCCGTTTGAATCCGGCCTGAGGTAAGAAGCTGGAAACTCTTTAAATACACTTTAGCTACAGGTTGACCCCTTTAAAACCTAGTTTTACAGAGAGAATGACAAATAAAACATTTAGAATCAGAACAACAGAATATGACACATTGTGCACTTTAAAACCTAGTTTTACAGAGAGAATGACAAATAAAGCATTTAGAATCAGAACAACAGAATATGACACATTGTGCACTTTAAAACCTAGTTTTACAGAGAGAATGACAAATAAAGCATTTAGAATCAGAACAATAGAATAAGACACATTAGACACACATTAGAGACGCACAGAGACTGAAACATCAGATCAGTGTGAGACCAAACCTGGGTCTGAGCCTGGTCCTGGTTGTTCTGGTCGTTTTATGAACTCAGGTCTGACTCCCACAACACGACGTCACCAGGTATTTTCAACAACATGACTCTCTCAGGTCCAGGTGAAGTCACTGGTTCAGAGTACTCAAGTAAAAGTACTGTTACTGCATAATAACATCACTCAACATTATTAAATACAGTTCTACAGAAAAAAACGATGACCTCTACCACTTCTACTACCACTGTTCATTTTTAACATCACATTTTCTTTTTGGTGACTTTTAAAAGCTCAGAGAAAGTTTTTGTTTATTGATAGTTTTCAGTCACGTGACTTTTTTGTTGCATGGAGGGTAAAACAAACATGGCGACGTGCAGTAAACATGAGGAGACGCAGCCAAAGTACTGAGCTGGCCTGACACCTCAAAAATACGATATGGACTAAAACTACAAATATTGGTGACCTGTGCAGAGCTGGACTTCAGAAACCCATCTGTAACATATTCAATTCAATTCAGTTCAGTTTTATTTGTAGTAGTAGTAGTAGTAGTAGTAGTAGTAGTAGTAGTAGTAGTAGCAGTAGTAGCAGTATCATCAAGAAGAGGACTTCTTCTGGACAGAGTTGTCTGGTAGTGCTCCATTCACACCTGTACCTGGCCTGTACATGAACATGCATGTTTCAGTTTTTAGTGCACACAATCTTTTACAAAAGCTTATTTAAATAAATAGCAATGATAAATATTTGCACATTTTACAGTGAAATTATACTCAATTTAGAAAAGGGCATTAATACATAAATGCTTCTACTAAAGCTAAGGTACCATCTTAGTGACTATATCGTTTATTTGGAATAAAATGCATAATATTACCACTGCAAGGCACACAATAACATATCACATATTAAAAAGCCACTAAACTTATTATATTCATGTTGTTAGTAAAGATATTGTCAATAAGGGTGGCACTATGAGCTGTGATTCTGCTGGGCTTAGTTATTCTTGGAAAATAACTCATACTGTACATCCTACTGAGAAATTCCTCTGTTGTTTTATGTTTAGCTGGATTTATCAAATCAATGTTATAGTCTCCACATATAAATGTTGATTTATTATTTGTCTTAGAGAACAATTTTTCCATCCAATCATTAAATAACTCAACACTTGAACCAGGTGACCTATAAATACAATGATTACATTTTTTTCTTTCCATTATAAATTTCAATAGATAAGCATTCCATAATATCATTAATAGCCACATGTTGTCAATTAACTTATATTTTAATTTTTTATGAACATACACAGCCACTCCACCGCCTACTTTGTTTACTTTGTTTACATAGTTAAGTTCATAATCCTCCAACTCAAAATAAATTCCTTTATTTTCATTGAACCAAGTTTCCGATATGGCAATAATAATAAAAGGGTGTCTAAATTGTTGCAAGTATTCTTTAATGGCATTGAAATTTGCGTACATGCTTCTACTATTAAAGTGGATAATTGATAATTTGCCTTCTGGATTAATACATTTATTATATTGTCTTTTGTTGTAGTAATTACAAGTAATATTGAGAGATGAAAAAAACTGTTGTCTGGGTCTATGGGCTCTTCCCAGTCATGATCATTATGTTCAGTGTGAGCAAATGATATCAATTTGAATTGTTCATAGTCCTGAATTTGTTGTTGTAATCCTATTTCACTATCAACTCTTGAGGAAGATGATGTATTTCTTAATTGGTGTGTCATTGTATGAGTTTAAAGCGTAATTTCACCTCATTAACATTGCAGTAGAATTCTCATTGATACTTGTCAAGTTCTTCCATGCAGCAAAAGACCTTGTGTTTTCTATTTACAAACCTCATAATCACGGCAGGGGTTTCATTGATTTTCCTCCTGGGTAGAGGGTGGCATCCCTCGATTTTGTTCAAGTCAAGCTCCATTCCTCTGGACTTGAGAAAGGCAGCCACCTGTTGCTCTGTGGAGTTCACCTCCAGCTCCCCAGGCTCGCCCCCACTGTCAGAGGTCACTGCGTGGGCAGATGACCTGGGTTTGATGTTGAGACCCGTGATAACAACTTCGTTCATTCTTGAGTATTGCTCCAAGTCATCCACTCTCCTTTCCAACTCTGCAATCCTCTTTTCCTTATCCTTATTTGGATACGCAACACTTTGACCTCCTCCAGCAGATCGAGGAGTTGTTTCTGCTGCATCCTGACAGCGGTGACCTCCTCCGACAAGAAGTCGAGTGACTTTTTAATATCATCCACCTCCTCCGCGGCTGGAGTTTTTCTTGGTCCCATGGCGATGGACAACGCCAATCTTCGTGCCACCACAGAGCAGCGTTTGCTAGCGCGTTTAGCGGCGAGTTACCTTTGTGACCAATTAGCTCGAACAACAAGCTTTTAATGCATTTACTCGTGCTTAAACGTCCAACTTCTGATCAAATGATTTCAACCATAATCCAACAGCAATTTACAAAAAAGCCAAACCACAACACCTTAGCAATTCCACCGGCACAAACAGGAAGTCCGACCCGGGAATCAAATGTTGTGGCAAAGCGCGTTTGGAACACACCCACAATGATTTGAGGCAGCTCTGTGGTCATCAGTGAAAGGCCAGTTTACATAGCCAGACTCCATAGAAACATGTGTCCTCACCCTGAGAAATGTCCAGTTCTACAGTGAAAGGCTTCAAAATGGTGCAGTATTCTTTGAGAAACTGGTCTTCCCTCTCATTCATGCATTTAACATGAAACTCTGTGCATAGCTTATTAATGTCAGCTAGTGGCCTGTCTATAATCCAGACATAGGCATCATGAAATGAGTTCCAGCGGGTTACTGAGGGCACAATCAACTTTCTCTCACTTAAAGTCTCTAGGCACTCAGCTGCAACTGTGGACCGGCGAGCTTTGGTCCAAAGTGCTGAACCTCCCCATCATACTCCTCTACCGACCTGATCGTACTTACTTACCTAAGTTTCACTCTTTGCAAACTGCCTTTCCCGCTGATGCTGACAGAACCACAGCATCACGGACCACCAGAGCCATAAGCAGGGGGACTGCGAGCTCCCGGTGAGAAAAACTAGTTTTGGTCAAAATGTTTGGTCTTACAAAGGTTGTGTACAGAGGAACAATCTGCCCACGTTTGTGAGAGAGGTACCTACCTTCACTACATTCAAAAGTTATTTAAAGGAGTGGCTCAGATCAACACAAACTTGTAAACACAATTCATAAGAACTTAGTTTTCTGGTACATGTGCAATATCAATACTGCACTTTAGAGGTTGTGTGCAATACATATACTTTTGGGGTTATGTGCAATATATGTAGCACAAAAGGAGTTCATGTGCAATGTTTTAGAGTATGTGCAATACATATAGCACTTTATGATAGATAGGGTATGTGCAATATATTCTCTGTAGCACCTTATATTAACTGCTGTGGCACTTTATTAATTCTTTAAAAACATCTTTTCAATGATCTAATGAAATGTGAATTGTAATCTTAAGTGTGACCCTCCTGAGTTTATGATCATGAATCGCTCCTGTCCTGTTTTTTTAGTCTGTTCTTAATGTATTTTGTCTGTATTGTCCTGTGTTCTGTTTTAGTTTTTTAAAGGCACCATCAACCTGTCCAGGGACAACAGATGGAAATTATCCTGTGGCTAAAATCTGGCATATTTACATATGTAATATATGTTCATTAATATGCACTGTCCCTTTTCTAAATAAATAAAATAAATGATGATCCTCTGGGACCAAAGCTGCAGCCGAGTGAACTAAAGTTGCCCAGTGAAGGCATCTGCCTCAAGTGGAGGAGTTCAGGTCATGTTCACGAGTGAGTGAGGGGAGGATGGACTGTGATATCTTTAATTTGCACTTTTCAGATTCAGAGAGAACAGGAAAGTCAGAGGAGAATGAAAGGACAAAAACTAATTCAAGTTTGTCAAAGTGCATGTGTAACTTTGGAGAAGTTGAGTGTGAATCACCCAGAGACCTGAGCTGTGTCACAGATCAGACCAAAGGTTATTTCATCATGAGCAGAGGAGGGCTCTGGGGGTCCGGACCTGGAGCTGGAGAATCACTCTGTCCTCTTGTTGTGTGTTAGAACTTGTTTTTCTCTTCACAGTGGCTCATTAATACTTGATGAGAAGTGAATTGTAGATGAGATTAAATGAGTCTTCAGGGAACAGTGGGTCAACAACAGCTACAGGTCATTACAGGACAAGGCTCTTCTACAAACTTCTGTCACTGTTCAATCTCTGAAGAAAATCTCTTTCTTTAAAGTTCATTCTCACATAGACTTTATCGTCCCGTAGGAATATTCAGTTCTCTCTATTTGACATGTTTCTACCAATTTTGGGGCGACCTGTTTTTGGGCCCATTCTCCAGATCTGAGCCAGGATCCTGGTCAGGAGGATCTAGCTGCAGGATTATAATGCATGCTTTAGGTTGACAGGGGAATCCAGAGAAAACTCCTGTAGCCCAGAGACAACTCTGCACCGGGTCTGAACCGGCTCTGAACCGGCTCTGAACCGGCTCTGCACCGGGTCTGAACCGGGTCTGAACCGGGTCTGCACCGGGTCTGAATCGGGTCTGAACCGGGTCTGAACCGGCTCTGAACCGGCTCTGAACCGGGTCTGAACCGGCTCTGAACCGGGTCTGAACCGGGTCTGAACCGGGTCTGAACCAGATCTGAACCGGGTCTGGACCGGGTCTGGACCGGGTCTCGACCGGGTCTCGACCGGGTCTGAACCGGGTCTGAACCGGGTCTGAACAAGGTCTGGACCGGGTCTGAACCGGGTCTGAACCGGGTCTGAACCGGGTCTGGACCGGGTCTGGACCGGGTCTGGACCGGGTCTGAACCGGGTCTGAACCGGGTCTGGACCGGGTCTGAACTGGGTCTGGACCGGGTCTGAGCCGGGTCTGAACCGGGTCTGGATCGGGTCTGGACCGGGTCTGAACCGGGTCTGAACCGGGTCTGTATCGGGTCTGGACCGGGTCTGGACCAGGTCTGGACCGGGTCTGAACAAGGTCTGGACCGGGTCTGGACCAGGTCTGGACCGGGTCTGAACCAGATCTGAACCGGGTCTGGACCAGATCTGAACCGGGTCTGGACCGGGTCTGAACCGGGTCTGAACCGGGTCTGAACCGGGTCTGAACCAGGTCTGGACTGGGTCTGCACCAGGTCTGAACCGGGTCTGAACCAGGTCTGAACCGGGTCTGAACCAGATCTGAACCAGGTCTGGACCTGATCTGAACCAGGTCTGGACCGGGTCTGAACCAGGTCTGAACCAGGTCTGCACCGGGTCTGAACCAGGTCTGGACCGGGTCTGAACCAGGTCTGAACCAGATCTGAACCAGGTCTGGACCAGGTCTGGACCGGGTCTGAACCGGGTCTCGACCGGGTCTGAACCGGGTCTGAACCAGGTCTGAACCGGGTCTGGACCGGGTCTGGACCGGGTCTGAACCGGGTCTGAACCAGATCTGAACCAGGTCTGGACCGGATCTGAACCGGGTCTGGACCGGGTCTGAACCGGGTCTGAACCGGGTCTGGACCGGGTCTGAACCGGGTCTGAACCGGGTCTGAACCGGATCTGAACCGGGTCTGGACCGGATCTGAACCGGGTCTGGACCGGGTCTGAACCGGGTCTGAACCGGGTCTGAACCGGGTCTGGACCGGGTCTGGACCGGGTCTGGACCAGGTCTGAACAAGGTCTGGACCAGGTCTGGACCGGGTCTGGACCGGGTCTGGACCAGGTCTGGACCGGGTCTGAACAAGGTCTGAACCGGGTCTGGACCGGATCTGAACCGGGTCTGGACCGGGTCTGAACCGGGTCTGAACCGGGTCTGAACCGGGTCTGGACCGGGTCTGGACCGGGTCTGGACCAGGTCTGAACAAGGTCTGGACCAGGTCTGGACCGGGTCTGGACCGGGTCTGGACCAGGTCTGGACCGGGTCTGAACAAGGTCTGGACCGGGTCTGGACCGGGTCTGGACCGGGTCTGGACCAGGTCTGAACCGGGTCCAGGTCTGAACCGGGTCTGGACCGGGTCTGAACCAGGTCTGAACCAGATCTGAACCAGGTCTGGACCAGATCTGGACCGGGTCAGAACCGGGTCTGCACCAGGTCTGAACCGGGTCTGCACCAGGTCTGAACCAGGTCTGAACCAGGTCTAAACCAGGTCTGAACCAGGTCTGAACCAGGTCTGAACCAGGTCTGAACTGGGTCTGAACCGGGTCCAGGTCTGAACCGGGTCTAAACCGGGTCTGAACCGGGTCTGGACCGGGTCTGAACCGGGTCTGAACCAGGTCTGAACCGGGTCTGAACCGGGTCCAGGTCTGAACCGGGTCTGGACCGGGACCGGGTCTGAACCGGGTCTGAACGGGGTCTGAACCAGATCTGAACCGGGTCTGGACCGGATCTGAACCGGGTCTGGACCGGGTCTGAACCGGGTCTGAACCGGGTCTGAACCGGGTCTGGACCGGGTCTGGACCGGGTCTGGACCAGGTCTGAACAAGGTCTGGACCAGGTCTGGACCGGGTCTGGACCAGGTCTGAACCGGGTCTGAACCGGATCTGAACCGGGTCTGGACCGGATCTGAACCGGGTCTGAACCGGGTCTGAATCGGGTCTGAACCGGGTCTGGATCGGGTCTGGACCGGGTCTGGACCGGGTCTGGACCAGGTCTGGACCGGGTCTGAACAAGGTCTGGACCGGGTCTGGACCGGGTCTGGACCAGGTCTGAACCGGGTCCAGGTCTGAACCGGGTCTGGACCGGGTCTGAACCAGGTCTGAACCAGATCTGAACCAGGTCTGGACCAGATCTGGACCGGGTCAGAACCGGGTCTGCACCAGGTCTGAACCGGGTCTGCACCAGGTCTGAACCAGGTCTGAACCAGGTCTAAACCAGGTCTGAACCAGGTCTGAACCAGGTCTGAACCAGGTCTGAACTGGGTCTGAACCGGGTCCAGGTCTGAACCGGGTCTAAACCGGGTCTGAACCGGGTCTGGACCGGGTCTGAACCGGGTCTGAACCAGGTCTGAACCGGGTCTGAACCGGGTCCAGGTCTGAACCGGGTCTGGACCGGGTCCAGGTCTGAACCAGGTCTGGACCGGGTCTGGACCGGGTCTGAACCAGGTCTGGGTCGCGTCCCTGCGCCTCCGGGTGGGGGACAGGTCTCTTACTGTTGTTTGTGCCTATGGGCCGAACAGCAGTGCAGAGTACCCGGCCGTGTGTCTTGGACACTCGGGTGAAGAGAGGGGCTGAGCTGTCAACCGATCACCACCTGGTGGTGAGTTGGATCCGCTGGCGGAGGAGGAGGCCGGACAGACTCGGCAGGCCTAAACGTGTTGTGAGGGTCTGTTGGGAACGTCTGGCTGAACCTCCTGTCAGAGGGGTCTTCAACTCCCACCTCCGGGAGAGCTTCAACCAGATTCCGGGGGAGGTTGGAGACATTGAGTACGAGTGGGCCATGTTCTCCACCTCTATTGTCGGTGCGGCTGTTCGGGGCTGTGGCCGTAAGGTCTCTGGTGCCTGTCGTGGCGGCAACCGCCGCTGCCCGAGCAGTTGTGGAGGCAAAAACTCGGGCCTGGGAGGAGTTCGGGGAGGCCATGGAGGGGGATTATCGGTCGGCCTCGAAGAAATTCTGGCAAATCGTCCGGCACCTCAGGAGGGCAAAGCAGTGCTTCACCAACACTGTTTACAGTGGAGATGGGGGGCTGCTGACCTCGACTGGGGATGTTGTCGGGCGGTGGAAGGAATACTTCGAGGATCTCCTCAATCCCACCGACACGTCTTCCATTGAGGAAGCAGAGGCTGGGGACTCAGAGGTGGACTCGTCCATCACCCAAGCTGAAGTCACTGAGGTGGTTAAAAAGCTCCTCGGTGGCAAGGCAGCGGGGGTGGATGAGATTCGCCCTGAGTACCTCAAGTCCCTGGATGTTGTGGGGCTGTCGTGGCTGACACGTCTTTGCAACATTGCGTGGCGGTCGGGGACAGTGCCTCTGGACTGGCAGACCGGGGTGGTGGTCCCTCTTTTTAAGAAGGGGGACCGGAGGGTGTGTTCCAACTACAGGGGGATCACACTTCTCAGCCTCCCCGGGAAAGTCTATTCCAGGGACTGGAGAGGAGAATTTGGCCGATAGTCGAACCTCGGATTCAGGAGGAACAATGCGGTTTTCGCCCCGGTCGTGGAACAGTGAACCAGCTCTACACCCTCTATCGGGTGCTTGAGGGATCATGGGAGTTCGCCCAACCTGTCCACATGTGCTTTGTGGATTTGGAGAAGGCGTTCGACCGTGTCCCTTGTGGTATCCTGTGGGGGGTGCTCTGGGAGTATGGGGTCCAAGGCCCTCTGCTAGGGGCTGTCCGGTCCCTGTACAAACACAGCAGGAGTTTGGTTCGCATTGCCGGTTGTAAGTCAGACCTGTTCCCAGTGCATGTTGGACTCTGGCAGGGCTGCCCTTTGTCACAGGTTCTGTTCATAATTTTTATGGACAGAATTTCTAGGCGCAGCCAGGGGCTGGAGGGAGTCTGGTTTGGGAACCACAGGATTTCATCTCTGCTTTTTGCGGATGATGTTGTTCTGTTGGCTTCATCAAACCAGGACCTTCAGTGTGCACTGGGGCGGTTTGCAGCCGAGTGTGAAGCGGCTGGGATGAGAATCAGCTCCTCCAAGTCCGAGGCCATGGTTCTCGACCGGAAAAGGAGCTCCTGCCTCAAGTGGAGGAGTTCAAGTATCTTGGGGTCTTGTTCACGAGTGAGGGAAGGATGGAGCGTGAGATTGACAGGCGGATCGGTGCAGCGTCTGCAGTAATGCGGTAGTTGTATCGGTCTGTTGTGGTGAAGAAGGTTTACCGGTCGATCTATGTTCCTACTCTCACCTATGGTCATGAGCTTTGGGTCATGACTGAAAGGACAGATCCCAGATACAAGCGGCCGGAATGAGTTTCCTCCTCAGGGAGGCTGGGCGCTCCCTTAGAGATAGGGTGAGGAGCTCAGTTACACGGGAGGAGCTCGGAGTAGAGCCGCTGCTCCTCCACATTGAGAGGAGTCAGCTGAGGCTCAGGCATCTGTTCCGGATGCCTCCTGGTCCCTCCCTGGGGAGGTGTTCATATCCCACTGGGAGGAGGCCCCGGGGAAGACCTAGGACACGCTGGAGGGACTACGTCTCTCGGCCTGGGAATGCCTTGGGGTCCCCCCGGTAGAGCTGGAGGAAGTGTCTGTGGAGAGGGAAGTCTGGGCATCTCTGCTTAGACTGCTGCCCCCGCGACCCGGCCCCAGATAAAGCGGAAGAAGATGGATGGATGGATGGGTCGCAGGTGACTGGAGCCTATCCCAGTAACTTTGGGCCTTAGGCAGGGGCCACCCTGGACATGGGCCAGTTTGTCGCAGGGCTGACACAGAGACGAACACAGACAGACAACCATTCACTCTCACATTCATTCACTAGGGGACATGTAGAGTCACCAATTCACCTAACACATGCAAGAACACTAACCACTCTGCCACCATGCCCCCAGCTGCTATTCAATATACACTATATTTCCAAAAGTCTCACCCACGCAAATAAGTGAATGATTATGGTGTGGGGTTGTTTTCAGGAGCTTAGTTCCAGTGAAAGGAGCTCTGAAAGCTTCAGCACCAAGAGATTTTAGACAATTCCTTGCTCCCAACTTTGTGGGAACAGTTTGGGGACGGCCCCTTCCTGTTCCAACATGACTGCACCAGAGCACAGAGCACGCTCCATAAAGACCTGGATGAGTGAGAACTGGACTGAACCTGCACAGAGTCCTGACCTCAACCTGACAGAACTCCTTTGGGATGAATTAGAGCCAGGCCTTCTCTACAACTCTACTCTCTACTTCATGCCCAGGCCAACATTGTAAATAAGAATTTGTTCTTAATGTTCTGCCTGGTAAAATAAAGGTTAAATAAAATAAAAATAAATAAATACAACATCAGAGACGTAGATGTCTGATGTAGATAGATGCAAACGCTGGGCCCACATCAGATTAAAGCAGGTGTGTCAAACTCAATCGGAGCTGGGGCCAAAATTAGAAAACCAGTCTTGGTCGTGGGCTGAATAAGAGAATTATATTAATAATAAAGCCAGCCTACTGTATTTTTGTTCTCAGTTAGGCTACAACAGGCTTTTTAACATAGAATAATACTTCCCCACAGAACTACAGCTGTAGATTTGTGGTTTTAACGGGCTTTGTAGTTTTGTTTTAAATCAGAACTTAGAACTCAACAAATAACAACAACAAATAGGCCACAGACTACTGACTAACACTGGCCAATGATTTATTAAGTATTATTTACTGCCACAGTTACCTAACTCCTCATATAAGACAGGTGTTTTCATCAGGTCCACTCTGTTTTACTGTGACAGTGGGTACTACCAGCAGATAAATATTTAGGTGCATGTCATGCTCCTGATGTAAGCCCAGCACAACTTTAAGCTGAGTCAGTGCCTACACACAAACACGTATTATAGGCTTATTTAACATTTATTGAGCAAACTGCTGTCCACCTCTCTGTCCTCTGCAGGACACAGTGTGAGCAGGATGAGACCTGTTTCTGGGCAGGTTTAGCTCGCTGTGAGTTAATGAGTGCATTAGAGCACAAGTAGGGACAGAGAGAAAGGAAAAAGAGCGACGGAGGGCAGTGCTGTGAATGAACTTAGACAACTCTCTGCTGATAACTTGGTTTTACTGACACAGTGTGACACAGGCTGTGTTTAAACTGCTGCTGTCTGTAGCTTCTGTGTTTAGAGACGTACGGTTTGTAAAGGAGATGTTCTTACACTGCTGTGCGGTTGGAGCCTGTTTTTATTACTGCCACATGAGCTCAACAAACACAGTGTAGAGAGTTTACAGAGAGTCCCAGTGTTTAAGCAGCTCCTGCTCTCACTGACCCCTCTTTGTCCTTTTCTTTTGTGGAAAGTTAAAATTTCCTCTCTGCCTGCTCCTGTGGCTCGTTAAATGCCGCTCACTAAAACAGCGGGGGAGGGGCAGTGGCGGCGTGCACCGGCACCACTTCTGCAGTGCATTATGGGAGATGTAGTTCAAACAGATCGAGCAATAATAACAATATTATTAATATAAAATGGAAATGATCTCGCGGGCCTTGAGTTTGACACGTGTATTAAACCCTATGGATTATTATGGGATGTCACAGAAGTGTAAAGGCAGGTGAGCTAATACTTTTGGAACTATAGTGTCGTTTATAGTGTGTGTAAAATAACTCTGTAATTGGTCAGATTTGGACTGTTTTTGCTAAAGCTTAGTAATGGACCAGAGGAGGAAATAAAGAGTTGTTGTGTGGATGTGGAACACCATTTGGATGGAAAGATCCTCACCGCAGGCCCATAGTTGCTGTGATAGGGTCGTGTCACCCACGGCCCCAACAGGAATGGGTGGATGATGATGAATGTATGAATGGGAACAATGGGTGGATTTAACTCTTTATTAACAACAGATCCTTCATTCTCTACAAGGGCTAAAGAATACACAGTAAGAACAGATTAGTTCATTTTTAAAATACAGACAGCAACAATCAGGTGTAGGCCCAGGTACAAGTCACATGATGACATAAGCAGTGGCTCCATTTGGAGAAGCACACAAGTTTTTCTGATTTATTTCCATAGGAGGCAGGTGATTACCTTTTGCTAAGAATATGAATGGTTCTTGTTGGGCAGGTTAGCGGTTAGCCTGAGCTTGTCTCTCTGATCTTTTTCATTTTTGTGGCTAGATTAATTTTTGGCTTTCTGTCTGTACCAGGCCCATCCTGCTCTGAGCTGCACCGTGCAGCAGAGATGGGTCCCCAGTGCCGGTCTGAGGCTGGAGTCGCGGAGGCCGTAGGTCAGAGCACTGAGGCAGCGCTGCATCAGAACCACACACACATAAACCGCTAGGTACAGCTGGCTCTGCCCCACTGGCTCGGGCCACTTAGAGGCGGCTTTGAACAGGTGCACGTTCAGCACGGACAGCAGGCTCAGGCCCAGCTGGAACATGTGCAGCAGCAGCGTGTTCCGAGTCTTCTCTGTCGACGATTTATCCACCGAGGCAGAGCGAGCCACCACCATGACACCGATGAACGAAGAGATTATAACAAGTCCGGAGAACGCGAACAGAATGCCGTTATAAGCCATCTCATAAATTCTGAATGTTGGGCCTAAGGACATGCGGGTAATCATACAGAATTCATTCATTTGGAGACTTGAAGGGTCATGAAATTTAAACTTGAGGAGGAGCAGGAGTCGAACAAGAGTGTCCAGGCAGCTCACAGTCCAGGTCAGGAGGATGGCAAAGCCGGCGTTCCTCAGAGTGACAACAGTGGAGTGTCTGAACGGCAAACACACGGAGATGTAGCGCTCTATAGACATGACTGTTAACGTGAGAGGACAGATCTGATTGGTCAGGTAGGAGATCATGGCGAGGAAGCCACACAGAGGGTACGAGATCAGGATCTGGAAGGTGGCGAGCAGATACAGAGTCTGACCCTGGAGCATGAGCACAGTGTCGGCGAAGATCAGGTTGAAGAGCAGGACGTAACGTGGAGACTCTGTGAACATGGGTTTACTGCGCAGAGTGTAGAGGATGGTGGCATTGATGATGAGGAAGACGCAGCAGGGAGGAGATGTCACCATCACCAGAGATAAGCTGGTGGCAAGAACACTGTATGTAGTTAGAGACGAAGTGTTAGAGGGGGCTTCCATCAGAGAGATCAGGGCCTCAGCTCACCTGCAACACAAACACACAGTACTCAGAGCCTCAGACTTACTCTGTACACTGATGAGTCTGAACAGTCTGAGAACTGACAGCTGAAGTGAAGAACACAGAGTCTCTCTTCATCATGGCTCCTGTTAGTGGGTGAGATATATTAGGCAGGCGTAAGGCTTTGACAAGGACCAAACCGTGACCACTACAGACGACCGGTTCAGAGCATCTCCAGAACTGCAGCTCTTGTGGGGAGTTCCTGGGCTGCGGTGGTCAGGATCTATCAAGGAAGGAACAGAGGTGAACCGGCGACGGGTGATGCAGGTGGGGAGTGAAGGACGAGGCCCGTGATGAGCTGCTGGGGCTCACACTGCTGAAGGAGTTCATGCTGGTTCTGAGAGAGAGGAGTTATAATACACAGGACAGAGCAGTGCAGCGTGGGGCTGAACATTAGGCAGGTGATCATACTGTTATTCAGTGTGTTGTTAATAAAAATACCATGTTAAATGAAGTAAAGAGTCTTCAAACTAAAGTTTCCTTTTGCTTTCTGTTTCAGTTGAAATGGAGACATAATCGTGTTTTTATACATATTTATGGGACATGGAGCCTAAAAGTTGGACAGTGTCTACAGTGACAGTAACCTAGTCACCCAGTGACTTGTATTACAGGGTAATACAAGTCACTGGGTGACCAGGTTACAGGGTAACCAAAACTAAGCCATAGCTATAAAGTATTACGGGGTAATACAAGTCACTGGGTGACTAGGTTACAGGGTAACCAAAACTAAGCCATAGCTATAAAGTATTACAGGGTAATACAAGTCACTGGGTGACCAGGTTACTGGGTAACCAAAACTAAGCCATAGCTATAAAGTATTACAGGGTAATACAAGTCACTGGGTGACCAGGTTACAGGGTAACCAAAACTAAGCCATAGTTATAAAGTATTACAGGGTAATACAAGTCACTGGGTGACCAGGTTACAGGGTAACCAAAACTAAGCCATAGCTATAAAGTATTACAGGGTAATACAAGTCACTGGGTGACCAGGTTACAGGGTAACCAAAACTAAGCCATAGCTATAAAGTATTACGGAGTAATACAAGTCACTGGGTGACTATAGGTTACTGGGTAACCTGAACAGAGTAAATATCTCAGAAAAGTCTGAGAGGCTTTACTGTGTACACAACCATTATTCTAACAGCAGAAAACGAGAATAAGCCTAACAAAATACATAATTGAGGTCCCATAGACCCCTCTGGTCAAGGCAGTGACAACCAGGTCTGGAAAACAATGTGTCCAATGTCTACCAACATGGTCCGGACAGTTTTGGTTTTCCCCGACGGGGGAATGTTGAGTATAAATTAACTGAAGATGTTTATAGAAAAGTTTGAAAAAGAGAAATAAAATTAGGCTACTAAATTTAGGCAGAGGAAATATTTTTGAATCCATAAATTGATTTAACTGTGTAAAGCTATAGGTCAATCTTTTTAGGCCATATTAGGTCTTTGTGTCATTGTAATTACATTTTTCCTTACTTCTCCAACTGATGCTTGAAAGAGGATACACTATACAGAATATTTAAAATGTTTTCTTGTAATTCAAAAATTGAAAACAATTTGATAAAAAGCTGAAGAATAAAAAGCAAAGGAAAGCGGATTTAGAGAAAGTATAACACAGAATTGTTTTGAAATGCGTATAAACATGTAGATAAACAAAAAAAAAAAAAAAAGAGATCAGATACTGCTGCCTGTGTTCCTCTGTTTTTCCAGACCTCTCCACGGTGGGACTCCACCTGGACCTGGACTCCTGCCCACTGTCAGTCCCCAGCAACAACAGCAGCAGCCTGAGCGGCCCCAGAGATAACAGCCGAGGTCGAGCCAGATTCCTCCAGTGACCTGCCAGTGAGACCAAAAGCCGAC
This sequence comes from Bostrychus sinensis, assembly GCA_020698575.1. Classification (NCBI taxonomy): domain Eukaryota; kingdom Metazoa; phylum Chordata; class Actinopteri; order Gobiiformes; family Eleotridae; genus Bostrychus; species Bostrychus sinensis. Next base: position 4,449,380 of record CM036244.1, on the reverse strand, counting down.
ACGATCCACCTACACCATCAGGCCAAGCTACAGCTCCACCTACACCATCAGACCAAGCTACAGCTCCACCTACACCATCAGACCAAGCTACAGCTCCACCTACACCATCAGACCAAGCTACAGCTCCATCTGCAGCCACCCAAGCCATCGGACTTCAGAACAAGAAGAACAGGAAGCCCAGTCCACCAGTTTAAACATGAGTTGAACTGACTGTAGCACCCAGATGGTAAGAAAGCAAGTTTCTGTCGGGTCTTAAAGCTGTACTCTGTGAACTGGGCTCCTCCTCACAATGTCCAATGGTCCAAGTTGCCAGTGTGAGGAAATGGACAATTACAGCATCACCAAGGACTTACACACAGCTGCTCAGACCATGCAGCTGTGGGCAGAGGGTGCGGGCGCGGATACCTGGAACAAGGACAAAATAGAGGCCAAGACCACATATGGTACACTTGAGGACAGTCTGGACACTGAACTGAGATTGTATAAGTTGGACACTGGATGCGAGAGGTCCACAAAGATACAGTGAAGGACTTCGCCTGAGTGCTCCCCAGGGGTCAGACTGACTGGGCAGCGAGGACGGGCCCGGTGAGAGACGCACTGAGGAGACATCACCCAGAGGAAGGTACTGCACCCACAACACACACACATTCACATCTGTAGCTCTGCAATGAAGAACTGCTTACTGCTAACACACACACATTGGTTTCACAGCAGACAATTATTTGGAGAATAAGACTAAGCCAGCAGCTACAACTTATGCAAGTCTGGTCTCATTGACAAATACAGCCTTACGAGGATATACCATTGAATTAAATGGTGAAAAAGGAACGTTTCTTGTTGATTCAGGGGCCACTAACTCTGTGGTCAAAAGGCGAGTCTTAAGAAATCTCCCAAAATGAGTGGTTGTTATGTTTTACTCTGTCAGTGCCTCTGGTGACACTGTGCCAGAGCAATATGTCTCCACTTTCATGCTCAGACCCTGCAGGCAAAACATTTAAGCTCTTTTCCATTTTTCCACATTATGTCCAGTTAATCTTCTGGGTTGAGATCTGATGTGCAGATTAGACATTTGCCTTATCTCCACACCAGAAGGTCCTCAGGTTGTAACAATTGATCAATTGGCCAATAACAACATATTCACAGGAGTCAGGTTGGGAACTGGGACTCCTTTATATTTATAGCAATGGAAATTGCCACCAACTCCAATTACTACAGACCTAATCAAAATGGCACAAACCAGGTGTCTCCTGAGGGAACTACTTGTATGCATGAGGAGGACTTGCACTGCACATCACACGAGTCACAGGACCAGATCCAGACCTGAGGATGTGTGGTTTAAAACACCACATTCTTTACTGGGATCCACAGTTTTCTGCTGTGTCTATTTCTGTAACTGGGGAACAGCTTTCTCTGTATGATGTGCCCTGCTCTAAACCCCATGTCTCTCCCTCAAAGTCTCCTCACTGTCAGTGGAAGGAGGTGGGCGGGGTTTGTGAATGAGTCACAGACTGGGCCCCGCCTCTGACCCTGGGTCTCATTCTCTTCTGTGCTGAAGCAAACAGAATGCTTTCACCTCTGTGTTACACTCAGACTGCTCTGTGTCTCTGGTGTCAGATAAACATGACGCTTATCAGAATAGCACCTCCTTTTTTTTTCTCTCTGACTCTGAGGCTGCAGCCGTCCCTGCTTTAAAAGCAGTTTCACAGTAAATATGATGTTGGTTTGATCAAAGATTGTGAACCAGTGGTGATCAGCCCTAAATCTACTTATCGGCCATACCAGCACCAGTAGCTCTTAAAACAAGAAGCCATTGATGGTATTACTCCAGTTTTAATGCTCTAAGGGAGGCAGGAGTAACAGTGCCATGTGACCATTCTCCAGTGTGTTCCTCTCCTGGTGAAGGAAATCAGGGACCAGTGGATCTCAGGTGAACAGAGCTTTATCAGTGGTCTACAAGCTGTCAATGCTGCCGTACAGCAGCGAGCTCCTTTGGTACCAAACCCATAACCACACTGTCACAGGTCCCACCAGGTGCTAAATGGTTCTGTTGTTGTCAACCTCTCAAATGTGTTTTTCAGCGTCGCAGTGGACAAAGACTCTCAGTACTGATGTGGCTTTGAGTTTCAGGGAGAATTGTTGACCTTAACGAGGTTGTGTCAGGGATTTTGTGAGTGCTGATCGTTGTTTAATTCTACACTAAAACAAAGCTTGGACTCGTTGCAATTGACCCCAGGTACGGCCCTGTTGGAATACGTTGATGATCTCTTGATCTGAGCCTCCACTGCAGGGCGGTGTGAGAAGGACACAGTTGTGTTGTTATAGCGTTTGCATTCACAGGGCCACAAGGCCAGCGTCCAAGTTACAAAGGGTTAAAGAAAAGGTTCAGTTTTTAGGCCATGACCTCTCAGGTGAGGGAAAAGCCATCTCTTCTAAACGCATTGATGATATTCAAAATATTCACAAACCACTGACAAAAAGCATAATGTTACACATAATGTTTTTCCTGGGCATAAGTTCTTACTGTAGACAGTGTATAACTAAAGGATAATTGTTGCCAAAAACCAAAATAAAGTTTTAAGAATTTGCAAAAGTCTTCCGGAAGCACAAAATCACCAATATAAGCTATAGCGAGCTTCTCTGTGTTTGTTTTGTTATTTGTGTCTCTGTTCTTTGTCTGTTTGTCCAATGTCTTGTCATGTCAATGGCTTGTTGTTGGTTTAGATAATCTAATGAAGAAGAAAGAGCTAATTGGAGGCAATTTGTTGTGTGCAGTGCAATATAGAAGGTAATGCTAGGTTTTAAATAACAGAAGGATTTGTGTATGTAGGATTTGACTCAGAAGGACAAAAAGAAAAGAAATGTGTTTTGGAAGATATGATGGTTAGAGCAAGTGAACACGGGAGTTGTGAAGTAGATTGGCTGGGAAAAGGAAAAAAAAAACTCAAGAGATCTCTCACTTTTAAGTCTCTACTGTTTTTATTACATACACCAAGCTGATATTAGTGAATATAGCACAACTGAGTTTTGAGAAATCTGGTGAGTTTCACATGATTGGGGTCAAAGGTCACATGACCACAGGTGTTTATTTACAAGGTTCACCTGGAGAGAAGCTCCGCCTCCGCCTCCGCCTAAGTCTGAAACAAAGGTTTAGATTTTTAAAACCACTTCTAATGTTCTTTCTCAGGAGAGTTTGGTCCTAGTCTCCCTACTGCTGTCTGGAAAGATACATTTGCATAATGGTCTTTATATGATTTTTATGGGGGTTTCAGAATTGGAGTTAAAGATTTTTTTCCTGCTTTAGGTCTCTTACTACTGTCATTATTTAGCTGAGCTGAGATCTCGTGTGTTTGTGCTGACCTGGACTGCAGGTCACCATACCTTTTATTCCTGACCTACTCCATGTTGTCCACACAGTTTTCTGTTTGAAGCCTATGACAAAGTTACGTTTGCCTCCAGTGTCATTAACCCTCGCTCTGTTATGCGACCCAACAGTTTCAGAGCATCCTGCCCTGAGTCTTGTTGTTATCTTAAGGCCATAGACAGTCTGATGACTACATTTAAAGATTATTAACAGCAAAACTCTGGTCAATTTACAAGCTCCGCCCCTCCTTTTCTGCATACGAGTGAGGCCACACCCCCTCCCTCCTGTCCTCCATACTGTCCCTCCCTCTCTCATCTTCTCTCCTACTCTCTCCCTTTCTTCTATCTCTCCTGCAACAGGGGGCCCTGCCTTCACTGGGCCCCTGGTTAGAATGGTCTTACTGCAAAAAAGGGCTAATAAAGCTATCACTGGTGTCCCTTCTGCACTTGAATCCCTAAAAATAACAATGGATTGCTTTATTAGAGCACTGGTAATGTATGATGTTAGTAACAGTGGTTTTGTGGTGTCATTATGTCAAATAATCTTAAAAAGATTAGTACTAATAGATTAACTACATCAGTAAGTCTGCTGTGGAAAATGCATGGAGCAACCAAATATGATGATTTTTGGTAGAGGCCTGGATCCGAGCCTTGGCTTCATAATGATTTTTTTTAATTCTGCCAAATTGACACAGGGCTGGTCCATGAGTCAGAAGGGAGGATGTTAACAGCACTCAAGCAAAAGTGGTACACAAAAGGTTTGAAAGGTTATGCACAGAAATCTTGTCCATCGTGTGTTATATCCACAGCACATAATGCAGGTAAAGACACACACAACACACAACACACACAACACACACAACACACACAACACACACAACACACACAACACCTGCAGCTGGGGTAAACAATCTGCATTTACTGAGAGCTCTGCGTATTTCTGTAAGTTTAAAATAACTCATTTAGAAAGCAATTTTTTTAAATTCAAAGGTGTATTGAACTTGTTGCAACAAGAATTAGAAACTGTGCTCATCTGAAACAGTGGTGACCTTCTGGGGTCATGTGATCACAGACAGGACACTTCCTGGCCTCAGCAATAATGCAACAAAATGTTTGACTTAACATGACGTCATTCTGAAAAAACTGTGCACAAAAATGAAAGGGGAATAGTAAAATACATTTTTGGGACTGAGCAGACTCTGATGTGGACCTGACCAGGTTTAATAACACTGTGACTGTGTGAATGTGAACGTGTGAACTCTAACCACTCCTTATGTGTTGTTATGATCTAAAATGTTCATATTTCTGAAAATTAACAGTTTTAACAGGTGATGAAAAAGATAATAAGGATCCAACAAACTGCATCCATCTGGATCTGAACCCAGTGACGACAACTCTGGGAGAAGAGTTGTGTGTATATGTGTTGTGTTGTGTGTATATGTGTTGTGTTGTGTGTATATGTGTTGTGTATATGTGTTGTGTTGTGTGTATATGTGTTGTGTGTATATGTGTTGTGTTGTGTGTATATGTGTTGTGTTGTGTGTATATGTGTTGTGTGTATATGTGTTGTGTTGTGTGTATATGTGTGTGTTGTGTGTATATGTGTTGTGTTGTGTGTATATGTGTGTGTTGTGTGTATATGTGTTAACATTTCTCTCCACAGACTGAACTATCATCTATCACTTAAAAGCAATACAAATGGAACAAAAGACTGAGCTGATACAAACCCATATAAAACAATATGAAATATGGAACCAGCACAGCTCAGGAAAGTGTGTAACATCCAAGGAATTAAGGGAAATCCAAGGAAAATAATGGAAGTGGTAACTATAACACCTTTGGTAAGTTATTTCAGATTGCCTTATCATATTTGATGCTTTTATGTGCTAACTATGTGAGTTTAACTTATTTTGCCAAATTATAAATTTACAAAAATCCATGACTGATTGTAAATCAGAGAATTGAAATCAGAGATCAAACTATGGTCCAGACTCCGTCCCAACATGGGATGGCAGTGTTTTGTGTGCAACGTGTTCCTCTGTTTTCTATCAGCAGGTCACAGATGTTTACCAAAAACATGTTTCCTAAATGAATGGAGACAGAGTAAACACAGCAGTGATCCCTCACAGGTGGAGACTGATGTGAGGGATCACTGCTCCTACTGCCTCCACTCTGGGAACAGAGATGGAATAACAAAATGGGAAAGTGCTGAGGGGAAAACAGGCAGGGCCCAAAGCTCTGCCTGTACTGGAAACATCACAGCTTCTATGGTTCTTCTGGTCATTCACACACTGAGCCACCTGGACAACACTGGCTCCTTTAAGAAGGGCTCCAACTCTCCACAACAACCTCTGCTCCATCTCCAGCTTCTACAGATCCCACTTGGATCAATGCCAGCTGCTTCAAAAGGTTCCTGAGCCAGGGGCCAACTTCTCATCAGTCAGAGACAAACAACAACCGTCCTCTCTGGACACTGAGGACATCAACACTGACCAAGAGGATCACCACTCACTGACTCACAACAGTCAGGCTGCTGACCTGACACAGGTGTGAGTCTAGCGCCCCCTGTGTTCGCTCCGGTGAATTCACAACACACACACATCTCACAACGAGCAGAGCACACAGCTCACAGGTTGTTACTGCAACTGAAGAACAACGACCAGACTCATCCTGCATTTAACAAAAAGACTGTGACATCTGAGCAAGACCTGACCTGGAGAGGAACCAGGAGCAGGGACATTGTAAATGGGCTTCAGGAAAGAACCACACATGCAGCCAAACAAGTATCTCTATCTCTCTCTCTCTCTCTCTCTCTCTCTATCTCTCTGTCTATCTATCTGTGTTTGAGGAATTGCATGACTTTTTCTCACTTTTGTTTTACGTTTTCTTTGATATGTGAATGAAATTTTCCTACATTTGCATTATAGCTCAAAGGTTTAATCCTACAAGGTTTTAAGTCTTACTTCTTGTACAAAAGGAATTGTTTTGTCTGTTTGTGATTTCTTAATGAGGTATCATTTTAAACTGTGAGGGGTAATGATACTGATGAATGGGGATTGACTTTATTTATTGATTAATATAAAAATGGTTTTATTATAATCAAAAGGGAGGAAATGTGTTGGAAATTCATTAATTTCTGTGTTATCCTACTGTTATCCTATTATCTGAGCTTAGTGCTGTGCAGGACAACAGCAGCGTAGCAGCTGTGAGGACAAAGGATGTTGTGTCTTTGTGCACACGAGGCTAGGACATGGCATCTTCTTAAAGATTAGAGCAAAAGTCTCAGATCTGCTGTGACTCTGGGACACGTACTCTCTCCTGTGTAGGTTTGGTATAAAAACTACCTTCTGCTGAGGGGGAGGAGCCTCTGCATCTCTCCTTTGTGCTGTGTTCTCCTTGTGCAGTAAAATAAAGACAACTTGCTGTTTGATCCAGACACTGCCTTTTTGTCAAGTATCTCAATCTAAAATTTCCATAACAACCCCATTAAATATGGACATAAGGTCACCTTACTATTGAGGGCTGATTGCAGTACAGAATAACATAGATTATATTGCCAGACAGAACCAGTAATATTCCAACAGTGCAGTCTTCTGTACATGGCTTTAGTCAAAAAAACTGCATATAATTCTGCAGTAGCATTACCAGTGGGCTCCATAGATTTAAACATAAGGGCCCAGCACAGCTACTGAGTGATGCTAAGCTACTGACAGCCATGGAAAATATCAAAATGACAATTCTGAATATTAAAACAGATTACAAGGTCAAAGACACAGTTCAAGTTTTTAGTCCTATCTTCTATTAACAAGCATTAAGTAAACCAAACTAAACCTGGGCTACATTAGATCTAATATTGGATCTATTTATGTTTGTATTTATTTGACAGGGACATTGCACAACACATTGATTGCACAGAGCAGAGATAGCTACAAACTCATTTTCATCTGTCGTCCCTGGGCAGAGCAAAGTGACAGCAGGTTAACAATGCCTTTAATAGCCTACTTCATAAAATTACTCAAGTACAAAATCTAAAATACAGATAAATAGTACATTCAACAGTAACAAATCACCCTCATAAGGATCAGCACCACAACAGTCCATTATTTGATAAACTATGAAATCATCACTGCCACCACACCAAGTCGGACTCGCTCTGATGGTCAAAACCAGGATGAATCAAAGACTAAACTGTGACTAAGCAGCGGTCTGAACTTCAAACTTAAACCAGGAATAAAACTAAATCAGTACTACAATTTGAGAACATGGTCAGAAATAAAATGACCTTTAAAAAACATTCAAATGTGAATAAATAAGTCTGTACTGACAAAATGAACAAACATAATCTTTCTGCTAACACCAGAGCAGTAGGTGACTTCAGAAACACAGTTCAATACAGTTTCTGTCTGAACACATGAAGATAAAAGTGATAATCACACACAGTACCATTAGTCCTGGGGTAGATGCTCAGTGTAGGCCCAGTCTGAGGTCAGGTCGGTCTGACGGCTCGCTCCCAGAATGCACCGCTTATAAACACTCCATGTCTCATGTGTCATGTCTCATGTGACATCACCGCATTAGGAGAGTGCAGAGCTGTGCGCACATGAGGAGAGCAGCTGGCGACCAAAACACTGAACCTATGGACCTGCCATTGTTATTGGCTAATGAAGAAATTATTAGTTTCTGGTGTGGAAGTTTCCTTTCATCAAAGCAGGGTTGTGTTTTCGTACCTCGACATGTTTTGACCGCTCACTTCTTGCAGCCTCCCACAGAAAGGTCACGTGATGTTACTGTGACGTGTCTTGTCAGCTGATTTAAACCTGACCTTTTTACAACACAATCCCAGGTATAGAATAGAATAGAACAGGCCTTTATTGTCATTGTAACATGCCACATGTACAATGACATTTTAAAAGTGTTGAGCAGTTTAAGGTGCACAATCAAACATTCCCAATAATAAAAACAATGCTGAATATCAATTAATAAGATAAAATGTTACATGATAAGATAAAAAGTTGAATTAGAATCTTAAGACAACCTGAAACCATCCTCGTACGTACAAACATACTTCCCACCTATTGCACAATCCTGTATACGTAGCAGTTTAGTGAGTGCAGTTATGTTTGAGTGTAGTTATGATTGTAGGATAAAAACTGTCTTTCAGCCTGTTTGTCCTTGCTCTGATTGTTCTGTATCTCTGTGTGTTTCCTGTTCAGTCACTCCACTGTTGTCACTCTGAAGAACACCGGCTTTGCCATCCTCCTGACCTGGACTGTGAGTTGTGTGGACACTTTTACTCGAGTCATGCTTTCGCTTGAGTTCCCGTTTCACAAGCTCCCGAGTCTGCAGATGAGAAATTTCTGCCCCACCGAGTCTATAGGCCCCAAATCCAAAGATTACAACACGGCCTATACTTGTATCCTATTCATTTTCTCCGGACTCGTTATAATCTCTTCGTTCATCGGTGTCATGGTGGTGGCTCGCTCTGCCTCGGTGGATAAATCGTCGACAGAGAAGACTCGGAACACGCTGCTGCTGCACATGTTCCAGCTGGGCCTGAGCCTGCTGTCCGTGCTGAACCTGAGCCTGTTCACGACCATCGCTAAGGTGTCGTTAGAGGCACGGCTTCATGTGGTGGCGTATGTGTGTGTGGTTCTGACCTACGGCCTCCGCGACCCCACCCTCAGACCGGCCCTGGGGACCCATCTCTGCTGCACGGCGCAGCTCAGGGTGGGACAGGTCCAGGTGCAGAGTTAAGTGAACAGGCAGAGACGTAAGTGCCACCCAATAATTCATTTAGGCACAAAAAGGAAAGAGATCAGAGAGACCTGCTCAGGCTAACCGCTAACCCAGCCAGAACCATCACCTGCCTCCTATACCTGACTTCAACTCAGTTTAGTTTATATAGCGCCAAATCACTGCACAGTTGACTGAAGGCACTTTTCAGGCAGAGCAGGTCTAGACCATACTGAGGTCATGAGCTGCTTTTGGCAATGGTGGCAAGGAAAAGTGGCCTTTTGATGGGCAGAAACTGTGGCTCTGGGAGGGCGGTTGTCTATCTGGAACAACTGGGTTTGGAGACAATACAGAGATTGGCAAAGGGTTTAAACTGAATGCCCTTCCTGACACAACCCTCCTCACTTATCCTGCCTTGGAAACGCTGTAGTTTGATTTGGATCTGTGACCTCTACCGTCCGACCGGTTGCTGTCCAACCATAAAATGGTCCAGGCCAAGGTTTATCACAGAAATTCCATTGGTCAAGGTGGTTCCTGGTACGCTGCAGAACAGCGCAGAGGCGGGAGCGTACCTCTGTATTAAATGTAGCACCCATGATATTTTCAATTCTTTCATTGTTTTTATTTTTAACATAAACCCAGATTTAGGCCTAATACCAGGTCTTATTTATGAGAAGACCAAATTAACAACACAATAGACCGGTTTTTACCCATGGGCCCCAGGTTGGAGACTCACCTTAGCGGTGAATAATTAAAGCTTAAAACAAAGTTTGATTAAGGTTAAACAGTGTCATTGTTTTCCTTTAAACAGACCTCAATATATTATGTACACATGTTTATTATTAAAGTACATTATCTGATATCAAGAAATGTTTGTAATTCTTGCTCTTATTCTAATAATCTACTTGTTGCTTGAACTGTGTGCTTATATGGTAACTTAAAGCTTGGAGACAGAACGGCTAGGAGCCCATCATGTTGGGCTATATGTGGACTCCTCAGTTGTTTACCTCAAGCTCCCATTTCAAGCTATAGGTAACCTGTTGTTTGTGATTGGCTCCTGGCACTGCTCCAACTTTGCCTTTTTAGTAAAGAAATGTTCTCTTTTGTGGTGATTGGTTTATAACTGTGGTTTATAACCAATGTAAGGTATTTAAATGTTTGTGAGCCGACCCTGCGTGGTCAGAGAGTTGTCTCTTGCCTGTGAGATGATTGTCCAAACCTGAGCTCAGAATAAACCTGAGCCTGAATCTTTTTCTACCTCGGCCTCGTTCTTCAATCCTCTCAATCTGCCTGATAACATTATCACAACATTCTCTGAGACTTTTCTCTTTTTTGGGGCTTTTCTCTGGAGTGTCCACAGTAAATCCTCTGTCTCCTAATGTGCACTAAAGTTTTTACACAGATGCCCTTCCTGACACAACCCTCTCCATTTATCTGGGCTTGGTGATGGCGCACAGAGTACACTGGTCTATGACCCTCTATAGCTGGCTTTGTTGGCTTATTTCATCCTGTGACTTGTACCTGGGCCTACTCCTGATCGTTGTTGTCTGTATTTTGAAAAAGAACTAAGCTGTTTTTACTGTAAATCCTTTAGCCCTCGTGGAGAATAAAGTCTCTGTTTACTATTGTTAATAAAGAGTTTGATCCACTTACTGTTTCCATTCATACATTCATCTTCATCCACTCACTGTCACAGCAACTATGCTGCTCCACTTGAGGCAGGACTCTCCTCCGACCTGGAGAGGGCGCCACCTTTTTCCGGTGGAGAACCACGGCCTCAGACTTGGAGGTGCTGATTCTCATCCCAGCCGCTTCACACTCAGCTGCAAACCGCCCAAGTGCTCACTGAAGGTCCTGGTTCCATGAAACCAACAGGACAACATCATCTGCAAAAAGCAGAGATGAAATCCTGTGGGCCCCAGACTCCTTCCAGCTCCTGGCTGTGCCTAGAAATTTTGTCACTGCTTCCCTTCCTGAGCGCCGGACGATTTGCCAGAACTTCTTCAAGGCTGAACGATAGTCCTCCTGCATTGCCTCCCTGAACTCCTCCTAGACCCAACTTTTGGCCACAACAAGGGCCCGGGCCGCAGCACGCTTGGCCTGCCGGTACCCGTCAGCTGCCTCAGGAGTCCCATAAGCCAGCCTCGAGAGGACTCCTTCTTCTGCCTGACAGCATCCCTTACTTCTGGTGTCCACCATCGGGTTTGGGGGTTGCCACCGTGATGTGCACCTGAGGCCTTACGACCATTGCTCTGAACGGCTGCGTTGGCAATGGAGAAGGAGAACATGGTCCACTCGGACTCAACATCTCAGAATTTGGTTGAAGCTCTTCCTGAGGCAGAAGTTGAAGACCTCTCTGACAGAGGCTCAGCCAGATGTTCCCTACAGACTCTCACAATACGTTTCTGTCTGCCGAGTCTGTCCAACCTTCAACTCACCACCAGGGGGCGCTCAGTAACAGCTCAGCCGCTCTCTTCACCTGTGTGTCCAAGACACACGGCCAAAGCTCAGAGGACATGACAACAAAGTCGATCATTGACCTCTGGCCTAGGGAGTCCTGGTGCCACTGATGGACACCTTGTGCTTGAACCTGGTTTTGGTTATGGACAAACTGTGGCACAGAAGTCCAACAGAACACCACTCAGGTTCAGATCGGGGCCGTTCCTCCCAATCACGCCCCTCCAGGTGTCACTGTCACTGCTCATGTGGCCGCTGAAGTCCTCCAGTAGAATGATGGAGTCCTCAGTCGGAGAAACTTCCAGTCCCTCTCAGGGACCCACAGAAGGCCGGGTACTCTGCTGCTGTTCGGCCCTGAGCAGGAACCACAGTGAGAGACCTGTCCCCGACCTGAAGGCGCAGGGACGCGACCCTCTCATTCACCAGAGTGGACTCCAACTCATGGAGCTGAGCTTGGGGCTGAGCCCACACCGGCCCTGCCTCTCACCGCGGGACGCTCCAGAGGAGAACAGAGTCCAGCCTCTCTCCAGGAGTTGGGTTCCAGAGCCCAGGCTGTGTGGAGGTGAGCCCGACTATCTCTGTTCGGTAACGCTCAGCCTCGTGGGAAACTGGCCACCAGGTGCTTGCCTGCGAGCCCCAACCCCAGGCTCCAGGGTGGGGCCCCGGTCACGCAAATCTGTAGCAGATCTTGGTAGTGATGTCATCATAAAGGGCTTTTGATAAAGTCTATGTGAGAATGAACTTTAAAGAAAGTGATTTTCTTCAGAGATTGAACAGTGACAGAAGTTTGTAGAAGAGCCTTGTCCTGTAATGACCTGTAGCTGTTGTTGACCCACTGTTCCCTGAAGACTCATTTAATCTCATCTACAATTCACTTCTCATCAAGTATTAATGAGCCACTGTGAAGAGAAAAACAAGTTCTAACACACAACAAGAGGACAGAGTGATTCTCCAGCTCCAGGTCCGGACCCCCAGAGCCCTCCTCTGCTCATGATGAAATAACCTTTGGTCTGATCTGTGACACAGCTCAGGTCTCTGGGTGATTCACACTCAACTTCTCCAAAGTTACACATGCACTTTGACAAACTTGAATTAGTTTTTGTCCTTTCATTCTCCTCTGACTTTCCTGTTCTCTCTGAATCTGAAAAGTGCAAATTAAAGATATCACAGTCCATCCTCCCCTCACTCACTCGTGAACATGACCTGAACTCCTCCACTTGAGGCAGATGCCTTCACTGGGCAACTTTAGTTCACTCGGCTGCAGCTTTGGTCCCAGAGGATCATCATTTATTTTATTTATTTAGAAAAGGGACAGTGCATATTAATGAACATATATTACATATGTAAATATGCCAGATTTTAGCCACAGGATAATTTCCATCTGTTGTCCCTGGACAGGTTGATGGTGCCTTTAAAAAACAAAAACGTAGAACACAGGACAATACAGACAAAATACATTAAGAACAGACTAAAAAAACAGGACAGGAGCGATTCATGATCATAAACTCAGGAGGGTCACACTTAAGATTACAATTCACATTTCATTAGATCATTGAAAAGATGTTTTTAAAGAATTAATAAAGTGCAACAGCAGTTAATAAAAGGTGCTACAGAGAATATATTGCGCATACCCTATCTATCATAAAGTGCTATATGTATTGCACATACTCTAAAACATTGCACATGAACTCCTTTTGTGCTACATATATTGCACATAACCCCAAAAGTATATGTATTGCACACAACCTCTAAAGTGCAGTATTGATATTGCACATGTACCAGAAAACTAAGTTCTTATGAATTGTGTTTACAAGTTTGTGTTGATCTGAGCCACTCCTTTAAATAACTTTTGAATGTAGTGAAGGTCGGTGCCTCCCTCACAAACGTGGGCAGATTGTTCCTCTGTACACAACCTTTGTAAGACCAAACATTTTGACCAAAACTAGTTTTTCTCACCGGGAGCTCGCAGTCCCCCTGCTTATGGCTCTGGTGGTCCGTGATGCTGTGGTTCTGTCAGCATCAGCGGGAAAGGCAGTTTGCAAAGAGTGAAACTTAGGTAAGTAAGTACGATCAGGTCGGTAGAGGAGTATGATGGGGAGGTTCAGCACTTTGGACCAAAGCTCGCCGGTCCACAGTTGCAGCTGAGTGCCTAGAGACTTTAAGTGAGAGAAAGTTGATTGTGCCCTCAGTAACCCGCTGGAACTCATTTCATGATGCCTATGTCTGGATTATAGACAGGCCACTAGCTGACATTAATAAGCTATGCACAGAGTTTCATGTTAAATGCATGAATGAGAGGGAAGACCAGTTTCTCAAAGAATACTGCACCATTTTGAAACCTTTCACTGTAGAACTGGACATTTCTCAGGGTGAGGACACATGTTTCTATGGAGTCTGGCTATGTAAACTGGCCTTTCACTGATGACCACAGAGCTGCCTCAAATCATTGTGGGTGTGTTCCAAACGCGCTTTGCCACAACATTTGATTCCCGGGTCGGACTTCCTGTTTGTGCCGGTGGAATTGCTAAGGTGTTGTGGTTTGGCTTTTTTGTAAATTGCTGTTGGATTATGGTTGAAATCATTTGATCAGAAGTTGGACGTTTAAGCACAAGTAAATGCATTAACTTGGTAGTGATGTCATCATAAAGGGCTTTTGATAAAGTCTATGTGAGAATGAACTTTAAAGAAAGAGATTTTCTTCAGAGATTGAACAGTGACAGACGTTTGTAGAAGAGCCTTGTCCTGTAATGACCTGTAGCTGTTGTTGACCCGCTGTTCCCTAAAGACTCATTTAATCTCATCTACAATTCACTTCTCATCAAGTATTAATGAGCCACTGTGAAGAGAAAAACAAGTTCTAACACACAACAAGAGGACAGAGTGATTCTCCAGCTCCAGGTCCGGACCCCCAGAGCCCTGCTCTGCTCATGATGAAATAACCTTTGGTCTGATCTGTGACACAGCTCAGGTCTCTGGGTGATTCACACTCAACTTCTCCAAAGTTACACATGCACTTTGACAAACTTTAGGAGTTAGAGTTCTGTGAGTTCTTTCACACTCTTCTTCTCACTCAGAAGAAGAAAAACAGCTGAGACAGAGGAGGTAACAAAGAACATATAAGTAATAAAAGATAAATGTGATAAAGGTGTTCAGTGTAAGCTCAGGTGTTTGACCTGAGGACAATGGAAACTCAGACTTTTTCTTCACCACCAGCGCCTTTCCTGTTTTTTATTTAAAGCTCCCATGTTGTTCTTCTCAGTTTTTCTGAAACTTTCCTCTGCTTTAGTATTTCAGATTTTATGTTAAAATAATGTATCTGTGGAAAACCTCTTCTGTTGGGAGCTGTTACTTGGATTAGGAGTCTGTTGCCCCCTGCTGGCAACGCTGGGGACTGGACAGAGCATAAAATGACTCTTTAGCATGGCTGTTAGCAACATGATGCTAACAGATAGATTTGTGAGCTGATGCTTCGTAGTGAGGGAGGGTTACGGCTGAAATGATCAGAGCGAGTCCAGTGACGGTGTCTGGGCTTTAGAAACGCGCAGGAGCACTTCCTGGTTTCACCCTGAGACCCAGCGTTTTCAGCTCTGGAGAAGGACAGCGCTTCAGCATACAGGATTACTTAGACAGGATACTACTGCAGCTCTGTTTCTGAGGAGGAGACCACATTAGAACAGGGTTAAAGAGAGGGACGTGACAGAGAGAGGAACAGGGAGCTGATTGGACGAGAGAGAATCCTCACTCAGGCAAAAACAACGAGCCAAAGGACAGAAATAAAATATAAAATGTTTTTTTAATCAAACACGTCCTTGTCCTTGTGATAAACCGCCGTATTCAGAGAGGACGAGCTAATGTTGGACACTTTCTCTAAAATAAAGCTAGCGTATGTTAGCAACAGCTGTTTCTGGTTTAGTGAAGTACGGCTCTCACTTCAAGGATTTAAACGTTTAAATTTTAGTTTAGATTTAAACACGAGTTACACTCATGTGGTTACAATGTGTTACACACACCAACCTCACACAGACACACACCAGCCTCACACAGACACACACCATTCTCACACAGACACACACCAACCTCACACAGACACACACCAACCTCACACAGACACACACCAGCCTCAAACAGACACACACCAGCCTCAAACAGACACACACCTGCCTCACACAGACGCACACCAACCTCAAAAAGACACACACCAACCTCACACAGACACACCAGCCTCACACAGACACACACCAGCCTCAAACAGACACAACAGCCTCACACAGACACACACCAACCTCACACAGATACACACCAGCCTCAAACAGACACACCAGCCTCACACAGACACACACCAGCCTCACACAGACACACACCAACCTCACACAGACACACACCAACCTCACACAACCTCACACAGACACACCAGCCTCACACAGACACATACCAGCCTCACACAGACACACACCAGCCTCACACAGACACACACCAACCTCACACAGACACACCAGCCTCACACAGACACACACCAACCTAACACAGACACACCAGCCTCACACAGACACACACCAGCCTCACACAGACACACACCAGCCTCACACAGACACACACCAGCCTCACACAAAAACACACACCAACCTCACACAGACACACACCAGCCTCACACAGACACACACCAGCCTCACACAGATACACCAGCCTCACACAGACACACACCAGCCTCACACAGACACACACCAGCCTCACACAGACACACACCAGCCTCACACAGACACCAGCCTCACACAGACACACACCAGCCTCACACAGACACACCAGCCTCACACAGACACACACCAGCCTAACACAGACACACACCAGCCTCACACAGACACACACCAGCCTCACACAGACACACACCAACCTCACACAGACACACACCAGCCTCACACAGACACACACCAGCCTCACACAGACACACACCAACCTCACACAGACACACACCAACCTCACACAGACACACACCAGCCTCACACAGACACACACCAGCCTCACACAGACACACCAGCCTCACACAGACACACACCAGCCTCACACAGACACACACCAGCCTCACACAGACACACATCAGCCTCACACAGACACACCAGCCTCACACAGACACAACAGCCTCACACAGACACACACCAGCCTCACACAGACACAACAGCCTCACACAGACACACACCAGCCTCACACACACACCAGCCTCACACAGACACAACAGCCTCACACAGACACACACCAACCTCAAACAGACACACACCATCCTCACACAGACACACACCAGCCTCACACAGACACACCAGCCTCACACAGACACACACCAGCCTCAAACAGACACACACCAGCCTCACACAGACACACACAAGCCTCACACAGACACACACCAACCTCACACAGACACACACCAACCTCACACAGACACACCTGCCTCACACAGACACACACCAGCCTAACACAGACACACACCAGCCTCACACAGACACACACCAACCTCACACAGACACACACCAACCTCACACAGACACACACCAACCTCAAACAGACACACACCAGCCTCACACAGACACACACCAGCCTCACAGACACACACCAGCTTCACACAGACACACACCAGCCTCACACAGACACAACAGCCTCACACAGACACACACCAGCATCACACACACACCAACCTCACACAGACACACACCAACCTCACACAGACACACACCAACCTCACACAGACACACACCAGCCTCACACAGACACACACCAGCCTCACACAGACACACACCAACCTCACACAGACACACACCAGCCTCACACAGACACACACCAGCCTCACACAGACACACACCAGCCTCACACAGACACACCAGCCTCACACAGAAACACACCAGCCTCACACAGACACACATCAGCCTCACACAGACACACCAGCCTCACACAGACACAACAGCCTCACACAGACACACACCAGCCTCACACACACACCAGCCTCACACAGACACACCAGCCTCACACAGACACACACCAGCTTCACACAGACACACACCAGCCTCACACAGACACACATCAGCCTCACACAGACACACCAGCCTCACACAGACACAACAGCCTCACACAGACACACACCAGCCTCACACACCAGCCTCACACAGACACACACCAACCTCAAACAGACACACACCATCCTCACACAGACACACACCAGCCTCACACAGACGCACACCAGCCTCACACAGACACACACCATCCTCACACAGACACACACCATCCTCACACAGACGCACACCAGCCTCACACAGACACACACCAGCCTCAAACAGACACACACCAGCCTCACACAGACACACACCAGCCTCACACAGACACACCAGCCTCACACAGACACACACCAGCCTCACACAGACAGACACCAGCCTCACACAGACACAAAAGCCTCACACAGTCACACACCAGCCTCAAACAGACCCACACCAGCCTCACACAGACACACCAGCCTCACACAGACACACACAAGCCTCACACAGACACACACCAACCTCACACAGACACACACCAACCTCACACAGACACACACCAACCTCAAACAGACACACACCAGCCTCACACAGACACACACCAGCCTCACAGACACACACCAGCCTCACACAGACACACACCAGCCTCACACAGACACAACAGCCTCACACAGACACACACCAGCCTCACACACACACCAACCTCACACAGACACACATCAGCCTCACACAGACACACACCAACCTCACACAGACACACACCAACCTCACACAGACACACACCAGCCTCACACAGACACACACCAAACTCACACAGACACACACCAACCTCACACAGACACACACCAGCCTCACACAGACACACACCAAACTCACACAGACACACACCAACCTCACAGACACACACCAGCCTCACACAGACACACACCAGCCTCACACAGACACACCAGCCTCACACAGACACACACCAGCCTCACACAGACACACACCAGCCTCACACAGACACACACCAGCCTCACACAGACACACATCAGCCTCACACAGACACACACCAGCCTCACACAGACACACACCATCCTCACACAGACACACACCATCCTCACACAGACGCACACCAGCCTCACACAGACACACACCAGCCTCAAACAGACACACACCAGCCTCACACAGACACACACCAGCCTCACACAGACACACCAGCCTCACACAGACACACACCAGCCTCACACAGACAGACACCAGCCTCACACAGACACAAAAGCCTCACACAGTCACACACCAGCCTCAAACAGACCCACACCAGCCTCACACAGACACACCAGCCTCACACAGACACACACAAGCCTCACACAGACACACACCAACCTCACACAGACACACACCAACCTCACACAGACACACACCAACCTCAAACAGACACACACCAGCCTCACACAGACACACACCAGCCTCACAGACACACACCAGCCTCACACAGACACACACCAGCCTCACACAGACACAACAGCCTCACACAGACACACACCAGCCTCACACACACACCAACCTCACACAGACACACATCAGCCTCACACAGACACACACCAACCTCACACAGACACACACCAACCTCACACAGACACACACCAGCCTCACACAGACACACACCAAACTCACACAGACACACACCAACCTCACACAGACACACACCAGCCTCACACAGACACACACCAAACTCACACAGACACACACCAACCTCACAGACACACACCAGCCTCACACAGACACACACCAGCCTCACACAGACACACCAGCCTCACACAGACACACACCAGCCTCACACAGACACACACCAGCCTCACACAGACACACACCAGCCTCACACAGACACACATCAGCCTCACACAGACACACACCAGCCTCACACAGACACACACCAGCCTCACACAGACACACACCAGCCTCACACAGACACACCAGCCTCACACAGACACACACCAGCCTCACACAGACACACACCAGCCTCACACAGACACACACCAGCCTCACACAGACACACACCAGCCTCACACAGACACACACCAGCCTCACACAGACACACATCAGCCTCACACAGACACACACCAGCCTCACACAGACACACACCAGCCTCACACAGACACACACCAGCCTCACACAGACACACCAGCCTCACACAGACACACACCAGCCTCACACAGACACACACCAGCCTCACACAGACACACACCAATGTAACCCGTCATGTGATGAGGAACAGTGTTTTTGATTTGCTCCCACCTCAGCGTGGGGACGATTTAAATCCGGGGTCACACAGGAAACTTCCTGCTCCTTGTCCACTCCCACTGTGTGCGGTGGCATCTGGCGTTTGGTTTGGTCTGAGCTGCTCCACTCGGCTTTTAGCCTTCCCTCCGTTGTACACAACTCTTATATTTAGCGGTGAATCTCGCATTTTTGTTGTTTCATGCGGCGATATGTTTCGAGTGTAATTTTCATTAATTCAGTTCACTTTAATTATTTTCTGAATCGCGGTGCCATCATTGCATTCGCGTGTGGAACCTCGCTTATGGCGCGAGTGTTTTGAGTTTGTCAGTACAAGTACTGACTCTAGATAAAACTATAAGTTAAACGTTGTATGTATTACCTACTACGAGGTATCTGGTGTGATTCGGCTGGCGTGTCCATGCCGCCATGTTGTTCTTTTGTTTGAAACATGTACTTCCAATGCTAATGATACAATCAGTGTATAATCCAAACAAGTGCATTGTAAGTGGAAGAGTGACTACTTATTTTGATGTTGCGCAACTGTACTGATGCTTTATGTATTAACTGTACTTAAGTTGTATTGAGTTTAATTTATACCGGTATAAGAGACGTGTGAGAAATGAGAATGCTGATGCATATTTTGTTTGACTTTATTTCCAGGTCAGGTTTTTGTCTGGATACTTTTTTTTGAAGATGGCGAGCTGGGAGGACAAACTTTTTTTAATTCTTTGCCTTTGCCTTTGGACTTTGGACAATTGTCTTCCCCCTCCTTTGAAGCTTTGGGATTTAGAACTGAACTTTTTTTTTCTGAACAAAGTCAATCACCTTAAAGGATTTAGAACTGAACCTTTTCTGAACAAAGTCAAAACTCATGAATATATTGGGTTGCAAATATTCATTGCTTATTTGTATTGTTTATTATTTCCTTGTTCATTATCCCTGTTCCCTTGGTAAATTTAATACATTTTATTTAATATCAAACTATATTTTGTGTTCTGTCATTAATACTACACAAGCTCCATAAAGAACCAGTTTATTCTGCGTACAGTCACTCTGTTTAAATTGCAATAGTCACTCAGCCCTAATACAAAATTAACAAATAACACTTTAAAATTGTTATTATCATTAATTTCAGCCCGGGAGTCCCGGGCTGAAATCACGCTGAAAAAGCAGCGTGAACTGAGCCAAGGAGTCCCGGGCTGAAATCACGCTGAAAAAGCAGCGTGAAAAAAGCAGCGTGAACTGAGCCCAGGAGTCCCGGGCTAAAATCACGCTGAAAAAGCAGCGTGAAAAAAGCAGCGTGAACTGAGCCCAGGAGTCCAGGGCTGAAATCACGCTGAAAAAGCAGCGTGAAAAAAGCAGCGTGAACTGAGCCCAGGAGTCCAGGGCTGAAATCACGCTGAAAAAGCAGCGTGAAAAAAGCAGCGTGAACTGAGCCCAGGAGTCCCGGGCTGAAATCACGCTGAAAAAGCAGCGTGAAAAAAGCAGCGTGAACTGAGCCCAGGAGTCCAGGGCTGAAATCACGCTGAAAAAGCAGCGTAAAAAAAGCAGCGTGAACTCAGCCCAGGAGTCCCAGGCTGAAATCACGCTGAAAAAAGCAGCGTGAACTCAGCCCAGTAGTCCCGGGCTGAAATCACGCTGAAAAAACAGCGTGAAAAAAGCAGCGTAAACTCAGCCCAAGAGTCCCGGGCTGAAATCACGCTGAAAAAGCAGCGTAAAAAAAGCAGCGTGAACTCAGCCCAAGAGTCCCGGGCTGAAATCACGCTGAAAAAGCAGCGTAAAAAAAGCAGCGTGAACTCAGCCCAGGAGTCCCGGGCTGAAATCAAGCTGAAAAAGCAGCGTGAATTGAGCCCAGGAGTCCCGGGCTGAAATCACGCTGAAAAAGCAGCATGGAAAAAGCAGCATGAAAAAAGCAGAGTGAACTCAGCCCAGGAGTCCCGGGCTGAAATCAAGCTGAAAAAAGTAGCGTGAACGCAGCCCAGGAGTCCTGGGCTGAAATAACGTTGAAAAAGCAGCGTGAATTGAGCCCAGGAGTCCCGGGCTGAAATCACGCTGAAAAGCAGCATGAAAAAGCAGCATGAAAAAAGCAGCGTGAACTCAGCCCAGGAGTCCCGGGCTGAAATCACGCTGAAAAACCAGCGTGAAAAAAGCAGCGTGAACTCAGCTCAGGAGTCCCGGGCTGAAATCAAGCTGAAAAAGCAGCGTGAATTGAGCCCAGGAGTCCCGGGCTGAAATCACGCTGAAAAAGCAGCATGGAAAAAGCAGCATGAAAAAAGCAGCGTGAACTCAGCCCAGGAGTCCCGGGCTGAAATCACGCTGAAAAACCAGCGTGAAAAAAGCAGCGTGAACTCAGCTCAGGAGTCCCGGGCTGAAATCAAGCTGAAAAAGCAGCGTGAATTGAGCCCAGGAGTCCCGGGCTGAAATCACGCTGAAAAAGCAGCATGGAAAAAGCAGCATGAAAAAAGCAGCGTGAACTCAGCCCAGGAGTCCCGGACTGAAATCAAGCTGAAAAAGCAGCGTGAAAAAAGCAGCGTGAACTCAGCTCAGGAATCCCGGGCTGAAACCACGCTGAAAAAAAAAAGCAGCGTGAACTCAGCCCAGGATTCCCGGGCTGAAATCACGCTGAAAAAGCAGCGTTAAAAAAGCAGCGTGAACTCAACCCAGGAGTCCCGGGCTGAAATCACGCTGAAAAAGCAGCGTTAAAAAAGTAGCGTGAACTCAACCCAGGAGTCCCGGGCTGAAATCACGCTGAAAAAGCGGCGTTAAAAAAGCAGCGTGAACTCAACCCAGGAGTCCCGGGCTGAAATCACGCTGAAAAAGCGGCGTTAAAAAAGCAGCGTGAACTCAACCCAGGAGTCCCGGTCTGAAATCACGCTAAAAAAGCAGCATGAAAAAAGCACCGTGAACTGAGTCCAGGAGTCTCGGGCTGAATTCACGCTGAACAAGCAGTGTGAAAAAAGCAGCGTGAACTCAGCCAAGGAGTCCCGGGCTGAAATCAAGCTGAAAAAAGTAGCGTGAACTCAGCCCAGGAGTCCCGGGCTGAAATAACGCTGAAAAAGCAGCGTGAATTGAGCCCAGGAGTCCCGGGCTGAAATCACGCTGAAAAAGCAGCATGAAAAAGCAGCATGAAAAAAGCAGCGTGAACTCAGCCCAGGAGTCCCGGGCTGAAATCACGCTGAAAAAGCAGCGTGAATTGAGCCCAGGAGTCCCGGGCTGAAATCACGCTGAAAAAGCAGCAT
The DNA here is from genome assembly GCA_020698575.1 of Bostrychus sinensis. Classification (NCBI taxonomy): domain Eukaryota; kingdom Metazoa; phylum Chordata; class Actinopteri; order Gobiiformes; family Eleotridae; genus Bostrychus; species Bostrychus sinensis. The sequence continues at coordinate 4,426,318 of CM036244.1, read as the reverse complement.
GAAAAAAGCAGCGTGAACTCAGCCCAGAAGTCCCGGGCTGAAATGAAGCTGAAAAAAGTAGCGTGAACTCAGCCCAGGAGTCCCGGGCTGAAATCACGCTGAAAAACCAGCGTGAAAAAAGCAGCGTGAACTCATCCCAGGATTCCCGGGCTGAAATCAGGCTGAAAAAAGTAGCGTGAACTTAGCCCAGGAGTCCTGGGCTGAAATCACGCTGAAAAACCAGCGTGAAAAAAGCAGCGTGAACTCAGCCCAGGAGTCCCGGACTGAAATCAAGCTGAAAAAGCAGCGTGAAAAAGCAGCGTGAAAAAAGCAGCGTGAACTCAGCTCAGGAGACCCGGGCTGAAACCACGCTGAAAAACCAGCGTGAAAAAAGCAGCGTGAACTCAGCTCAGGAATCCCGGGCTGAAACCACGCTGAAAAACCAGCGTGAAAAAAGCAGCGTGAACTCAGCCCAGGATTCCCGGGCTGAAATCACGCTGAAAAACCAGCGTGAAAAAAGCAGCGTGAACTCAGCTCAGGAATCCCGGGCTGAAACCACGCTGAAAAACCAGCGTGAAAAAAGCAGCGTGAACTCAGCCCAGGATTCCCGGGCTGAAATCACGCTGAAAAAGCAGCGTTAAAAAAGCAGCGTGAACTCAACCCAGGAGTCCCGGGCTGAAATCACGCTGAAAAAGCGGCGTTAAAAAAGCAGCGTGAACTCAACCCAGGAGTCCCGGGCTGAAATCACGCTGAAAAAGCGGCGTTAAAAAAGCAGCGTGAACTCAACCCAGGAGTCCCGGGCTGAAATCACGCTGAAAAAGCGGCGTTAAAAAAGCAGCGTGAACTCAACCCAGGAGTCCCGGGCTGAAATCACGCTGAAAAAGCGGCGTTAAAAAAGCAGCGTGAACTCAACCCAGGAGTCCCGGGCTGAAATCACGCTGAAAAAGCGGCGTTAAAAAAGCAGCGTGAACTCAACCCAGGAGTCCCGGTCTGAAATCACGCTAAAAAAGCAGCATGAAAAAAGCACCGTGAACTGAGTCCAGGAGTCCCGGGCTGAAATCACGCTGAAAAAGCAGCGTTAAAAAAGCAGCGTGAACTCAGCCTAGGAGTCCCGGGCTGAAATCACGCTGAAAAAGCAGCGTAAAAAAAGCAGCGTGAACTCAGCCCAGGAGTCTCGGGCTGAATTCACGCTGAACAAGCAGTGTGAAAAAAGCAGCGTGAACTCAGCCAAGGAGTCCCGGGCTGAAATCAAGCTGAAAAAAGTAGCGTGAACTCAGCCCAGGAGTCCCGGGCTGAAATAACGCTGAAAAAGCAGCGTGAATTGAGCCCAGGAGTCCCGGGCTGAAATCACGCTGAAAAAGCAGCATGAAAAAGCAGCATGAAAAAAGCAGCGTGAACTCAGCCCAGGAGTCCCGGGCTGAAATCAGGCTGAAAAAAGTAGCGTGAACTCAGCCCAGGAATCCTGGGCTGAAATCACGCTGAAAAAGCAGCGTGAATTGAGCCCAGGAGTCCCGGGCTGAAATCACGCTGAAAAAGCAGCATGAAAAAAGCAGTGTGAACTCAGCCCAGAAGTCCCGGGCTGAAATGAAGCTGAAAAAAGTAGCGTGAACTCAGCCCAGGAGTCCCGGGCTGAAATCACGCTGAAAAAGCAGCATGAAAAAAGCAGTGTGAACTCAGCCCAGAAGTCCCGGGCTGAAATGAAGCTGAAAAAAGTAGCGTGAACTTAGCCCAGGAGTCCTGGGCTGAAATCACGCTGAAAAACCAGCGTGAAAAAAGCAGCGTGAACTCAGCCCAGGATTCCCGGGCTAAAATCAGGCTGAAAAAAGTAGCGTGAACTTAGCCCAGGAGTCCTGGGCTGAAATCAAGCTGAAAAAGCAGCGTGGAAAAAGCAGCGTGGAAAAAGCAGCGTGAACTCAGCTCAGGAATCCCGGGCTGAAATCACGCTGAAAAACCAGCGTGAAAAAAGCAGCGTGAACTCAGCCCAGGAGTCCTGGGCTGAAATCACGCTGAAAAACCAGCGTGAAAAAAGCAGCGTGAACTCAGCCCAGGAGTCCCGGACTGAAATCAAGCTGAAAAAGCAGCGTGAAAAAGCAGCGTGAAAAAAGCAGCGTGAACTCAGCTCAGGAGACCCGGGCTGAAACCACGCTGAAAAACCAGCGTGAAAAAAGCAGCGTGAACTCAGCTCAGGAATCCCGGGCTGAAACCACGCTGAAAAACCAGCGTGAAAAAAGCAGCGTGAACTCAGCCCAGGATTCCCGGGCTGAAATCACGCTGAAAAACCAGCGTGAAAAAAGCAGCGTGAACTCAGCTCAGGAATCCCGGGCTGAAACCACGCTGAAAAACCAGCGTGAAAAAAGCAGCGTGAACTCAGCCCAGGATTCCCGGGCTGAAATCACGCTGAAAAAGCAGCGTTAAAAAAGCAGCGTGAACTCAACCCAGGAGTCCCGGGCTGAAATCACGCTGAAAAAGCAGCGTTAAAAAAGCAGCGTGAACTCAACCCAGGAGTCCCGGGCTGAAATCACGCTGAAAAAGCGGCGTTAAAAAAGCAGCGTGAACTCAACCCAGGAGTCCCGGGCTGAAATCACGCTGAAAAAGCGGCGTTAAAAAAGCAGCGTGAACTCAACCCAGGAGTCCCGGTCTGAAATCACGCTAAAAAAGCAGCATGAAAAAAGCACCGTGAACTGAGTCCAGGAGTCCCGGGCTGAAATCACGCTGAAAAAGCAGCGTGAAAAAAGCAGCGTGAACACAGCCCAGGTGTCCCAGGCTGAAATCACGTTGAAAAAGCAGCGTGAAAAAAGCAGCGTGAACTCAGCCCAAGAGTCCCGGGCTGAATTCACGCTAAAGAAGCAGTGTGAAAAAAGCAGCGTGAACTCAGCTCAGGAATCCCGGGCTGAAATCACGCTGAAAAAGCAGCGTGAAAAAAGGAGCGTGAACTCAGCCCAGGAGTCCCGGGCTGAAATCACGCTGAAAAAAGCAGCGTGAATTGAGCCCAGAAGTCCCGGGCTGAAATCACGCTGAAAAAGCAGCGTGGAAAAAGCAGCGTGAACTGAGCCCAGGAGTCCCGGGCTGAAATCAGGCTGAAAAAGCAGCGTGAATTGAGCCCAGGAGTCCCGGGCTGAAATCACGCTGAAAAAAGGCAGCGTAAATTGAGCCCAGGAGTCCGGGGCTGAAACCACGCTGAAAAAGCAGCGTGGAAAAAGCAGCATGAAAAAAGCAGCATGAACTCAGCCCAGGAGTCCCGGGCTGAAATCACGCTGAAAAACCAGCATGAAAAAAGCAGCGTGAACTGAGCCCAGGAGTCCCGGGGTGAAATCACCCTAAAAAAGCAGCGTGAAAAAAGCACCGTGAACTCAGCCCAGGAGTTCCGGGCTGAAATCACGCTGAAAAAGCAACGTGAAAAAAGCAGTGTGAACTCAGCCCAGGAGTCCCGGGCTGAAATCACGCTGAAAAAAGCAGCGTGAATTGAGCCCAGGAGTCCCGGGCTGAAATCACGCTGAAAAAAGCAGCGTAAATTGAGCCCAGGAGTCCGGGGCTGAAATCACGCTGAAAAAGCAGCGTGGAAAAAGCAGCATGAAAAAAGCAGCATGAACTCAGCCCAGGAGTCCCGGGCTGAAATCACGCTGAAAAACCAGCGTGAAAAAAGCAGCGTGAACTGAGCCCAGGAGTCCCGGGCTGAAATCACGCTGAAAAAGCAGCGTTAAAAAAGCAGCGTGAACTCAACCCAGGAGTCCCGGGCTGAAATCACGCTGAAAAACCAGCGTGAAAAAAGCAGCGTGAACTCAGCCCAGGAGTCCCGGACTGAAATCAAGCTGAAAAAGCAGCGTGAAAAAGCAGCGTGAAAAAAGCAGCGTGAACTCAGCTCAGGAATCCCGGGCTGAAACCACGCTGAAAAACCAGCGTGAAAAAAGCAGCGTGAACTCAGCCCAGGATTCCCGGGCTGAAATCACGCTGAAAAAGCAGCGTTAAAAAAGCAGCGTGAACTCAACCCAGGAGTCCCGGGCTGAAATAACGCTGAAAAAGCAGCGTGAATTGAGCCCAGGAGTCCCGGGCTGAAATCACGCTGAAAAAGCAGCATGAAAAAGCAGCATGAAAAAAGCAGCGTGAACTCAGCCCAGGAGTCCCGGGCTGAAATCAGGCTGAAAAAAGTAGCGTGAACTCAGCCCAGGAGTCCTAGGCTGAAATCACGCTGAAAAAGCAGCGTGAATTGAGCCCAGGAGTCCCGGGCTGAAATCACGCTGAAAAAGCAGCATGAAAAAAGCAGTGTGAACTCAGCCCAGAAGTCCCGGGCTGAAATGAAGCTGAAAAAAGTAGCGTGAACTCAGCCCAGGATTCCCGGGCTGAAATCACGCTGAAAAAGCAGCGTTAAAAAAGCAGCGTGAACTCAACCCAGGAGTCCCGGTCTGAAATCACGCTAAAAAAGCAGCATGAAAAAAGCACCGTGAACTGAGTCCAGGAGTCCCGGGCTGAAATCACGCTGAAAAAGCAGCGTTAAAAAAGCAGCGTGAACTCAGCCTAGAAGTCCCGGGCTGAAATCACGCTGAAAAAGCAGCGTAAAAAAAGCAGCGTGAACTCAGCCCAGGAGTCTCGGGCTGAATTCACGCTGAACAAGCAGTGTGAAAAAAGCAGCGTGAACTCAGCCAAGGAGTCCCGGGCTGAAATCAAGCTGAAAAAATTAGCGTGAACTCAGCCCAGGAGTCCCGGGCTGAAATAACGCTGAAAAAGCAGCGTGAATTGAGCCCAGGAGTCCCGGGCTGAAATCACGCTGAAAAAGCAGCATGAAAAAGCAGCATGAAAAAAGCAGCGTGAACTCAGCCCAGGAGTCCCGGGCTGAAATTAGGCTGAAAAAAGTAGCGTGAACTCAGCCCAGGAGTCCTAGGCTGAAATCACGCTGAAAAAGCAGCGTGAATTGAGCCCAGGAGTCCCGGGCTGAAATCACGCTGAAAAAGCAGCATGAAAAAAGCAGTGTGAACTCAGCCCAGAAGTCCCGGGCTGAAATGAAGCTGAAAAAAGTAGCGTGAACTCAGCCCAGGAGTCCCGGGCTGAAATCACGCTGAAAAACCAGCGTGAAAAAAGCAGCGTGAACTCAGCCCAGGATTCCCGGGCTGAAATCAGGCTGAAAAAAGTAGCGTGAACTTAGCCCAGGAGTCCTGGGCTGAAATCACGCTGAAAAACCAGCGTGAAAAAAGCAGCGTGAACTCAGCCCAGGATTCCCGGGCTAAAATCAGGCTGAAAAAAGTAGCGTGAACTTAGCCCAGGAGTCCTGGGCTGAAATCAAGCTGAAAAAGCAGCGTGAAAAAAGCAGCGTGAACTCAGCTCAGGAATCCCGGGCTGAAATCACGCTGAAAAACCAGCGTGAAAAAAGCAGCGTGAACTCAGCCCAGGATTCCCGGGCTGAAATCAGGCTGAAAAAAGTAGTGTGAAGTTAGCCCAGGAGTCCTGGGCTGAAATCACGCTGAAAAAGCAGCGTGAATTGAGCCCAGGAGTCCCGGGCTGAAATCAGGCTGAAAAAGCAGCGTGAATTGAGCCCAGGAGTCCCGGACTGAAATCACGCTGAAAAAGCAGCGTTAAAAAAGCAGCGTGAACTCAACCCAGGAGTCCCGGGCTGAAATCACGCTGAAAAACCAGCGTGAAAAAAGCAGCGTGAACTCAGCCCAGGAGTCCCGGACTGAAATCAAGCTGAAAAAGCAGCGTGAAAAAGCAGCGTGAAAAAAGCAGCGTGAACTCAGCTCAGGAATCCCGGGCTGAAACCACGCTGAAAAAAAAAGCAGCGTGAACTCAGCCCAGTATTCCCGGGCTGAAATCACGCTGAAAAAGCAGCGTTAAAAAAGCAGCGTGAACTCAACCCAGGAGTCCCGGGCTGAAATCACGCTGAAAAAGCGGCATTAAAAAAGCAGCGTGAACTCAACCCAGGAGTCCCGGGCTGAAATCACGCTGAAAAAGCAGCGTAAAAAAAGCAGCGTGAACTCAACCCAGGAGTCCCGGGCTGAAATCAAGCTGAAAAAGCAGCGTGAAAAAGCAGCGTGAAAAAAGCAGCGTGAACTCAGCTCAGGAATCCCGGGCTGAAACCACGCTGAAAAAAAAAAGCAGCGTGAACTCAGCCCAGTATTCCCGGGCTGAAATCACGCTGAAAAAGCAGCGTTAAAAAAGCAGCGTGAACTCAACCCAGGAGTCCCGGGCTGAAATCACGCTGAAAAAGCGGCATTAAAAAAGCAGCGTGAACTCAACCCAGGAGTCCCGGGCTGAAATCACGCTGAAAAAGCAGCGTAAAAAAAGCAGCGTGAACTCAGCCCAGGAGTCTCGGGCTGAATTCACGCTGAACAAGCAGTGTGAAAAAAGCAGCGTGAACTCAGCCTAGGAGTCCCGGGCTGAAATCACGCTGAAAAAGCAGCGTAAAAAAAGCAGCGTGAACTCAGCCCAGGAGTCTCGGGCTGAATTCACGCTGAACAAGCAGTGTGAAAAAAGCAGCGTGAACTCAGCCAAGGAGTCCCGGGCTGAAATCAAGCTGAAAAAAGTAGCGTGAACTCAGCCCAGGAGTCCCGGGCTGAAATAACGCTGAAAAAGCAGCGTGAATTGAGCCCAGGAGTCCCGGGCTGAAATCACGCTGAAAAAGCAGCATGAAAAAGCAGCATGAAAAAAGCAGCGTGAACTCAGCCCAGGAGTCCCGGGCTGAAATCAGGCTGAAAAAAGTAGCGTGAACTCAGCCCAGGAGTCCCGGGCTGAAATCACGCTGAAAAAGCAGCATGAAAAAAGCAGTGTGAACTCAGCCCAGAAGTCCCGGGCTGAAATGAAGCTGAAAAAAGTAGCGTGAACTCAGCCCAGGAGTCCCGGGCTGAAATCACGCTGAAAAACCAGCGTGAAAAAAGCAGCGTGAACTCAGCCCAGGATTCCCGGGCTGAAATCAGGCTGAAAAAAGTAGCGTGAACTTAGCCCAGGAGTCCTGGGCTGAAATCACGCTGAAAAACCAGCGTGAAAAAAGCAGCGTGAACTCAGCCCAGGATTCCCGGGCTAAAATCAGGCTGAAAAAAGTAGCGTGAACTTAGCCCAGGAGTCCTGGGCTGAAATCAAGCTGAAAAAGCAGCGTGAAAAAAGCAGCGTGAACTCAGCTCAGGAATCCCGGGCTGAAATCACGCTGAAAAAGCAGCGTGAAAAAAGCAGCGTGAACTCAGCCCAGGATTCCCGGGCTGAAATCAGGCTGAAAAAAGTAGCGTGAAGTTAGCCCAGGAGTCCTGGGCTGAAATCACGCTGAAAAAGCAGCGTGAAAAAAGCAGCGTGAACTCAACCCAGGAGTCCCGGTCTGAAATCACGCTAAAAAAGCAGCATGAAAAAAGCACCGTGAACTGAGTCCAGGAGTCCCGGGCTGAAATCACGCTGAAAAAGCAGCGTTAAAAAAGCAGCGTGAACTCAGCCTAGGAGTCCCGGGCTGAAATCACGCTGAAAAAGCAGCGTAAAAAAAGCAGCGTGAACTCAGCCCAGGAGTCTCGGGCTGAATTCACGCTGAACAAGCAGTGTGAAAAAAGCAGCGTGAACTCAGCCAAGGAGTCCCGGGCTGAAATCAAGCTGAAAAAAGTAGCGTGAACTCAGCCCAGGAGTCCCGGGCTGAAATAACGCTGAAAAAGCAGCGTGAATTGAGCCCAGGAGTCCCGGGCTGAAATCACGCTGAAAAAGCAGCATGAAAAAGCAGCATGAAAAAAGCAGCGTGAACTCAGCCCAGGAGTCCTAGGCTGAAATCACGCTGAAAAAGCAGCGTGAATTGAGCCCAGGAGTCCCGGGCTGAAATCACGCTGAAAAAGCAGCGTGAACTGAGCCCAGGAGTCCCGGGCTGAAATCACGCTGAAAAAGCAGCGTGAATTGAGCCCAGGAGTTCCGGGCTGAAATCAGGCTGAAAAAGCAGCGTGAATTGAGCCCAGGAGTCCCGGACTGAAATCACGCTGAAAAAGCAGCGTGAAAAAAGCAGCGTGAACTCAGCCCAGGAGTTCCGGGCTGAAATCACGCTGAAAAAGCAACGTGAAAAAAGCAGTGTGAACTCAGCCCAGGAGTCCCGGGCTGAAATCACGCTGAAAAAAGCAGCATGAATTGAGCCCAGGAGTTCCGGGCTGAAATCACGCTGAAAAAGCAACGTGAAAAAAGCAGTGTGAACTCAGCCCAGGAGTCCCGGGCTGAAATCACGCTGAAAAAAGCAGCGTGAATTGAGCCCAGGAGTCCCGGGCTGAAATCACGCTGAAAAAAGCAGCGTAAATTGAGCCCAGGAGTCCGGGGCTGAAATCACGCTGAAAAAGCAGCGTGGAAAAAGCAGCATGAAAAAAGCAGCGTGAACTCAACCCAGGAGTCCCGGTCTGAAATCACGCTAAAAAAGCAGCATGAAAAAAGCACCGTGAACTGAGTCCAGGAGTCCCGGGCTGAAATCACGCTGAAAAAGCAGCGTGAAAAAAGCAGCGTGAACTCAGCCCAGGATTCCCGGGCTAAAATCAGGCTGAAAAAAGTAGCGTGAACTTAGCCCAGGAGTCCTGGGCTGAAATCAAGCTGAAAAAGCAGCGTGAAAAAAGCAGCGTGAACTCAGCTCAGGAATCCCGGGCTGAAATCACGCTGAAAAAGCAGCGTGAAAAAAGCAGCGTGAACTCAGCCCAGGATTCCCGGGCTGAAATCAGGCTGAAAAAAGTAGCGTGAAGTTAGCCCAGGAGTCCTGGGCTGAAATCACGCTGAAAAAGCAGCGTGAAAAAAGCAGCGTGAACTGAGCCCAGGAGTCCCGGGCTTAAATCACGCTGAAAAAACCAGCGTGAACTCAGCCCAGGAGTCCCGGGCTGAAATCACGCTGAAAAAACAGCGTGAAAAAAGCAGCGTAAACTCATCCCAAGAGTCCCGGGCTGAAATCACGCTGAAAAAGCAGCGTGAAAAAAGCAGCGTGAACTCAGCCCAGGTGTCCCAGGCTGAAATCACGTTGAAAAAGCAGTGTGAAAAAAGCAGCGTGAACTCAGCTCAGGAATCCCGGGCTGAAATCACGCTGAAAAAGCAGCGTGAAAAAAGGAGCGTGAACTCAGCCCAGGAGTCCCGGGCTGAAATCACGCTGAAAAAAGCAGCGTGAATTGAGCCCAGAAGTCCCGGGCTGAAATCACGCTGAAAAAGCAGCGTGGAAAAAGCAGCGTGAACTGAGCCCAGGAGTCCCGGGCTGAAATCACGCTGAAAAAGCAGCGTGAATTGAGCCCAGGAGTCCCGGGCTGAAATCAGGCTGAAAAAGCAGCGTGAATTGAGCCCAGGAGTCCCGGACTGAAATCACGCTGAAAAAGCAGCGTGAAAAAAGCAGCGTGAACTCAGCCCAGGAGTTCCGGGCTGAAATCACGCTGAAAAAGCAACGTGAAAAAAGCAGTGTGAACTCAGCCCAGGAGTCCCGGGCTGAAATCACGCTGAAAAAAGCAGCGTGAATTGAGCCCAGGAGTCCCGGACTGAAATCACGCTGAAAAAGCAGCGTGAAAAAAGCAGCGTGAACTGAGCCCAGGAGTCCCGGGGTGAAATCACCCTAAAAAAGCAGCGTGAAAAAAGCAGTGTGAACTGAGCCCAGGAGTCCCGGGCTGAAATCAAGCTGAAAAAAGTAGCGTGAACTCAGCCCAGGAGTGCCGGGCTGAAATAACGCTGAAAAAGCAGCGTGAATTGAGCCCAGGAGTCCCGGGCTGAAATCACGCTGAAAAAGCAGCATGAAAAAAGCAGCGTGAACTCAGCCCAGGAGTCTCGGGCTGAAATCAAGCTGAAAAAAGTAGCGTGAACTCAGCCCAGGAGTCCCGGGCTGAAATAACGCTGAAAAAGCAGCGTGAATTGAGCCCAGGAGTCCGGGGCTGAGTTCACGCTGCTTTTTTCACGCTGCTTTTTCAGCGTGATTTCGGCCCGGGATTCCTGGGCTCAATTCACGCTGCTTTTTTCAACGCGATTTCAGCCCGGGACTTCTGGGCTGAGTTCACGCTGCTTTTTTCACGCTGCTTTTTCAGCGTGATTTCAGCCCGGGACTCCTGGGCTCAATTCACGCTGCTTTTTTCAGTGTGATTTCAGCCCGGGACTCCTGGGCTGAGTTCACGCTGCTTTTGTCACGCTGCTTTTTCAGCGTGATTTCAGCCCGGGACTCCTCTGCTCAATTCACGCTGCTTTTTTTAAGCGTTATTTTACGCCCGGGACTCTTGGGCTGAGTTCACGCTGCTTTTTTCACGCTGCTTTTTCAGCGTGATTTCAGCCCGGGACTCCTGGGCTCAATTCACGCTGCTTTTTTCAGCGTGATTTCAGCCCGGGACTCCTGGGCTGAGTTCACGCTGCTTTTTCAGCGTGATTTCAGCCCGGGACTCCTGGGCTCAATTCGATTTCAGCCCGGGACTCCTGGGCTGAGTTCACGCTGCTTTTTTCACGCTGCTTTTTCAGCGTGATTTCAGCCCGGGACTCCTGCGCTGAGTTCACGCTGCTTTTTTCACGCTGCTTTTTCAGCGTGATTTCGGCCCGGGATTCCTGGGCTCAATTCCCGCTGCTTTTTCAGCGTGATTTCAGCCCGGGACTTCTGGGCTGAGTTCACGCTGCTTTTTCCACGCTGCTTTTTCAGCGTGATTTCAGCCCGGGACTCCTGGGCTCAATTCACGCTGCTTTTTTCAGCGTGATTTCAGCCCGGGACTCCTGGGCTGAGTTCACGCTGCTTTTTTCACGCTGTATTTTCAGCGTGATTTCAGCCCGGAACTCCTGGGCTCAATTCACGCTGCTTTTTTCAGCGTGATTTCAGCCCTGGACTCCTGGGCTCAATTCACGCTGCTTTTTTCAGCGTGATTTCAGTCCGGGACTCCTGGGCTGAGTTCACGCTGCTTTTTTCACGCTGCTTTTTCAGCGTGATTTCAGCCCGGGACTCCTGGGCTGAGTTCACGCTGCTTTTTTAACGCTGCTTTGTCAGCGTGATTTCAGCCCGGGACTCCTGTGCTCAATTCACGCTGCTTTTTTCAGCGTTATTTTACGCCCGGGACTCTTGGGCTGAGTTCACGCTGCTTTTTTCACGCTGCTTTTTCAGCGTGATTTCAGCCCGGGACTCCTGGGCTCAATTCACGCTGCTTTTTTCAGCGTGATTTCAGCCCGGGACTCCTGGGCTGAGTTCACGCTGCTTTTTTCACGCTGCTTTTTCAGCGTGATTTCGGCTCGGGATTCCTGGGCTCAATTCACGCTGCTTTTTCAGCGTGATTTCAGCCCGGGACTCCTGGGCTGAGTTCACGCTTCTTTTTCACGCTGCTTTTTCAGCGTGATTTCAGCCCGGGACTCCTGGGCTGAGTTCACGCTGCTTTTTTCACGCTGCTTTTTCAGCGTGATTTCGGCTCGGGATTCCTGGGCTCAATTCACGCTGCTTTTTCAGCGTGATTTCAGCCCGGGACTCCTGGGCTGAGTTCACGCTTCTTTTTCACGCTGCTTTTTCAGCGTGATTTCAGCCCGGGACTCCTGTGCTCAATTCACGCTGCTTTTTTCAGCGTGATTTTACGCCCGGGACTCTTGGGCTGAGTTCACGCTGCTTTTTTCACGCTGCTTTTTCAGCGTGATTTCAGCCCGGGACTCCTGGGCTCAATTCACGCTGCTTTTTTCAGCGTGATTTCAGCCCGGGACTCCTGGGCTGAGTTCACGCTGCTTTTTCAGCGTGATTTCAGCCCGGGACTCCTGGGCTCAATTCACGCTGAATTTTTCAGCGTGATTTCAGCCCGGGACTCCTGGGCTGAGTTCACGCTGCTTTTTTCACGCTGCTTTTTCACGCTGCTTTTTCAGCGTGATTTCAGCCCGGGACTCCTGCGCTGAGTTCACGCTGCTTTTTTCACGCTGCTTTTTCAGCGTGATTTCGGCCCGGGATTCCTGGGCTCAATTCCCGCTGCTTTTTCAGCGTGATTTCAGCCCGGGACTCCTGCGCTGAGTTCACGCTGCTTTTTTCACGCTGCTTTTTCAGCGTGATTTCGGCCCGGGATTCCTGGGCTCAATTCCCGCTGCTTTTTCAGCGTGATTTCAGCCCGGGACTTCTGGGCTGAGTTCACGCTGCTTTTTCCACGCTGCTTTTTCAGCGTGATTTCAGCCCGGGACTCCTGGGCTCAATTCACGCTGCTTTTTTCAGCGTGATTTCAGCCCGGGACTCCTGGGCTGAGTTCACGCTGCTTTTTTCACGCTGCTTTTTCAGCGTGATTTCAGCCCGGAACTCCTGGGCTCAATTCACGCTGCTTTTTTCAGCGTGATTTCAGCCCTGGACTCCTGGGCTCAATTCACGCTGCTTTTTTCAGCGTGATTTCAGTCCGGGACTCCTGGGCTGAGTTCACGCTGCTTTTTTCACGCTGCTTTTTCAGCGTGATTTCAGCCCGGGACTCCTGGGCTGAGTTCACGCTGCTTTTTTCACGCTGCTTTGTCAGCGTGATTTCAGCCCGGGACTCCTGTGCTCAATTCACGCTGCTTTTTTCAGCGTTATTTTACGCCCGGGACTCTTGGGCTGAGTTCACGCTGCTTTTTTCACGCTGCTTTTTCAGCGTGATTTCAGCCCGGGACTCCTGGGCTCAATTCACGCTGCTTTTTTCAGCGTGATTTCAGCCCGGGACTCCTGGGCTGAGTTCACTCTGCTTTTTCAGCGTGATTTCAGCCCGGGACTCGTGGGCTCAATTCACGCTGCTTTTTTCACGCTGCTTTTTCAGCGTGATTTCAGCCCGGGACTCCTGGGCTGAGTTCACGCTGCTTTTTTCACGCTGCTTTTTCAGCGTGATTTCGGCTCGGGATTCCTGGCCTCAATTCACGCTGCTTTTTCAGCGTGATTTCAGCCCGGGACTCCTGGGCTGAGTTCACGCTTCTTTTTTCACGCTGCTTTTTCAGCGTGATTTCAGCCCGGGACTCCTGTGCTCAATTCACGCTGCTTTTTTCAGCGTGATTTCAGCCCGGGACTCCTGGGCTGAGTTCACGCTGCTTTTTTCACGCTGATTTTTCAGCGTGATTTCATCTCGGGACTCCTGGGCTGAGTTCACGCTGCTTTTTTCACACTGCTTTTTCAGCGTGATTTCAGCCCGGGACTCCTGGGCTGAGTTCACGCTGCTTTTTTCAGCGTGATTTCAGCCCGGGACTCCTGGGCTGAGTTCACGCTGCTTTTTTCACTGTGCTTTTTCAGCGTGATTTCAGCCTGGGACTCCTGGGCTGCGTTCACGCTGCTTTTTTCACGCTAGTTTTTCAGCGTGATTTCAGCCCGGGACTCCTGGGCTGAGTTCACGCTGCTTTTTTCAGCGTAATTTCAGCCCGGGACTCCTGGGCTCAATTCACGCTGCTTTTTTCAGCGTAATTTCAGCCCGGAACTCCTGGGCTCAATTCACGCTGCTTTTTTTTTCAGCGTGATTTCAGCCCGGGACTCCTGGGCTCAATTCATGCTGCTTTTTTCAGCGTGATTTCAGCCCGGGACTCCTGGGCTGAGTTCACGCTGCTTTTTTCACGGTGCTTTTTCAGCGTGATTTCAGACTGGGACTCCTGGGCTGCGTTCACGCTGCTTTTTTCACGCTAGTTTTTCAGCGTGATTTCAGCCCGGGACTCCTGGGCTCAATTCACGCTGCTTTTTTCAGCGTAATTTCAGCCCGGAACTCCTGGGCTCAATTCACGCTAGTTTTTCAGCGTGATTTCAGCCCGGGACTCCTGGGCTGAGTTCACGCTGCTTTTTTCAGCGTAATTTCAGCCCGGGACTCCTGGGCTCAATTCACGCTGCTTTTTTCAGCGTAATTTCAGCCCGGAACTCCTGGGCTCAATTCACGCTGCTTTTTTCAGCGTGATTTCAGCCCGGGACTCCTGGGCTCAATTCACGCTGCTTTTTTCAGCGTGATTTAAGCCCGGGACTCTTGGGCTGAGTTCACGCTTCTTTTTTCACATTGGTTTTTCAGCGTGATTTCAGCCCGGGACTCCTGGGCTGAGTTCACGCTGCTTTTTTCACTCTGCTTTTTCAGCGTGATTTCAGCCCGGGACTCCTGGGCTCAATTCACGCTGCTTTTTCAGCATGATTTCAGCCTGGGACTCCTGGGCTGAGTTCACGCTGCTTTTTTTACTTTGCTTTTTTAGCGTGATTTCAGCCCGGGACTCCTGGGCTCAATTCACGCTGCTTTTTTCAGCGTGATTTCAGCCCGGGACTCTTGGGCTGAGTTCACGCTGCTTTTTTCTCGCTGCTTTTTCAGCGTGATTTCAGCCCGGGACTCCTGGGCTCAATTCACGCTGCTTTTTTCAGCGTGATTTCAGCCCGGGACTTCTGGGCTGAGTTCACGCTGCTTTTTTCACCTGCTGTTTCAGCGTGAATTAAGCCCGGGACTCCTGGGCTGAGTTCACGCTGTTTTTTTCACGCTGCTTTTTCAGCGTGATTTCAGCCCTGGACTCCTGGGCTCAATTCACGCTGCTTTTTTCAGCGTGATTTCAGCCCGGGACTCCTGGGCTGAGTTCACGCTGCTTTTTTCACGTTGCTTGTTCAGCGTGAATTCAGCCCGGGACTCCTGGGCTGAGTTCACGCTGCTTTTTTCACGCTGCTTTTTCAGCGTGATTTCAGCTCGGGACTCCTGGGCTCAATTCACGCTGCTTTTTTCAGCGTGATTTCAGCCCGGAACTCCTGGGCTGAGCTCACGCTGCTTTTTTCAGCGTGTTTTCAGCCCGGGACTCCTGGTTTCATTTTTGCCCACAGTTACCGTGACTTAAAACAGTAGTCCCAATACCAAGTCAATGAACCTTTCAAGACAATACACTTACAGATTAACTATTCGCGAATGCACTCCAGGGGTCTTGCGGTGTACTGGGACACTGGAGCCATGGCTGAAGTGAGGATCGTGAAGGTGGCGCCCCCTACTGGCCAAGCCCTTCAGACCTGGCTAACTCTGACTGGAGTTACCTAACGGTGTCAACAACCGGTCAGTGTTCTTCAGGAGGTAAGTAGGAGTCTTCTTATACTTCTTGTCAACACAACTGTAATTCAAAGTCATTTACAGACATGTAGTTTTCAACGAGACAAACGAAAGTAACTAGGTGCTACGGCACCTTAATCCTAAGATGGCTCTCGGCCTGTAAAATTACAGACAGTGTATCTGCCCACTAAACCTACTAAAATGGATTCTGCAGCTAACCCTAAACATCTCAGTCAAACCAGACAATATAAAACCCTAACCTGACTCTTAATTGGCTGAGGGACACACCACCAGACCTGATCACTCTGCGTGGGGCCAGCCTTGGATGAGTGTCCAGTGATAAATGGCCGAAACACTCGATGACTCTAAGGTACACTGCTGAGGATGTGTTTCAAATTCAGACTCTAGACAATGACACCTGACACTTACCCTAAACCTAACCATCTAATACCCCTCTCTAATCATAACCCTAGACACAGGAACCTCTATAACAGCTAACCTGGACACAGGAATATTTATAACAGCTAACCTGATTGTAACCCTAAAACTTAACCACATCTAACACCCTCGCCTAAATCTAACCCTGGACACAGGAACCTCTATAACAACTAAGTCACATTCTGCCTCCTAACCTGATCCTAATCCTAAATTTAACACTGTCTAAAACCCATAACTAACCCTGACTGGACAGAGGAACTCAGGTAAGAACTAATATGCCACTGTAAAAACTCAGACAAAACTTAAACATCTTTTAAACACATTCTGGACCACGGGACTTCTGCAACCTCTCGCAAGTCTCTCCCAGTCTCCACTCTGGATCATGGAACATCTGCAGTCTCAAGTCTCTCCCAGCCTCCACTCTGGATGCTTCAATGCTCTGCTGTCATGATGCTTCTGGGAATCCTCTGAAGACACCTTTCATCCATGGAAACAACATACCATGAAGAACATACATTGATGGAGGAGTATAATATAGGTAGGAGGAGTAGCGATGACGTGCGTGGGCCAGTGCACTACCTTTGCCTCTCTTTTAACTGCACATTCGCCTAGAATGTGACAGGGAGTCATCGAGATAATTTCAAAATCTTAACCCAAATACTAACCTTTGACCCTAATTTTAATCTTTATAGAGTTACTACCTGCCAAAACCCTCAAGTTACTACCTCAACCTTCAAAATAAAATCTCCAAGTAAAACCTCAATACTCACCCAAATTACTACTTACCTAACTAATTGAGACACACCACGAGGCTTGATCAACCTCGTCGGGGGCCGCCCTTGGAAGAGGGGGTCTAGTGGTAATGGCCGAAACACCCAATGATTCCAAGGTACACTACTGAAGATGTGTCTCTCAAACTAAATCTCTCTGAAAAAAACCCTAATCATAATCTTAATCCTAAATCCTACCCTGTCAAAGACTTGGGGAGTTGCAGATGATGTGCGTGGGCCAGTGCACTACCTTTGACTCTCTATCAACTATTCACTCACATGGAGTGCTATAGGGAGAGTCATCGAGACAATTTCAAAACCCTAACCCTAGCCCTAATCCTAACCCAGAATGTTTAAAATCCCAGGCCCCTTAAGTCCTAGACCACAGGGGCAATCGGATGCGAGCCCTACGGGGGCTCAAAATGTTTTAGTTCTGAGTAAACAGTTCTCTCCATGGCCTCTCAACTCACATTACTAAACAAAGGTTTAACATTTGTCCCTACATGTGGCTCTCCTAAACACCAGTGTCTCCTACTTGAACAAGACATACAACAATACCATCGAAAAATACAGCTGTCTTGTTACTTTAAGGACAGGCCCAGACATGTCCCAAAGACAGAATTGTCTACACGGTTTCGGCCTCCGTCTTTCTGGTGCCCTCCACCATCTAAATTGCTACCAGAATTACCAATTCTACGTAATCCCTCACAGTTCCAGAGTCTGCCTTCTTTTTTACTATAGATATTGATTCATTGTACACTAATATTCCCATTCCTGCGGGCCTGCAGGCTGTCTGAAATGTGTTTGCCAAGTATCCAGACCCCAAGAGACCTGACACAGAGTTACTGCAATTATTAGAAATAAATTTGACAAAGAATGATTTTGTTTTTGATGGAAAGTACTATCTTCAAGTGAAAGGGACGGCTATGGGAAAACGGTTTGCGCCGGCCTACGCCAACATATTCATGGCAGAGTGGGAGGCCAATGTTTTGAATGTTTGCCCAAAGAAACCGTTACACTACCTCAGATATTTGGATGATATTTTCGGTATTGGGGTACATTCTAAAGAGGATTTTGAAGAATTTTTACACATTTTGGACACGTTTGACCCCTCAGTACGGATAAAGCATACATTCAGTGACACGTCAATAAACTTCTTAGATACGACAGTCTACAAGGGCCCAGATTTTTCTCAGACTAACCACGTTGACATTAAGGTCTACTTCAAGGATACGGATACACATGCTTTGTTATTTAAATCTAGTTTTCATCCACGCCATACGTTTGCTGGGCTGGTCAAGTCACAGCTTATGCGATTTGACCATATCTGTACTAGGACAGAAGATTTTGTGGCAGCTGTTCGTATCCTATTCTCAGCTTTACGTAAACGTTTTTACTCTCGGCCCTTTTTGAGACGTTGCTTTCGTGAATATAAGACTAAATCAAATGCATTAGAGGAAAAAGAGGTAATTCCACTTGTAACAACCTTCTCCACAGTGGCTTTACAGCTTAATTCGGCACTAAAAAAAAAATTTCAAACCTATATCATCCAGCAAGGCCTCTTGAGTAAACACAGAGTAATTTTGGCCTTCAGGAGGAACAACAGGTTGCAGGAATATCTAGTGCAAGCAACTCTCCCTGTAGTACAAGTGTTCAGAAAGCCCAATTTACTTACAGACGCTTTTGTGACATTATATTTTGTAAAAAGCAAGTCTAATGGTAATATTTACACTGTTCCACAAAAGTTCACACCTCAAGTTAAAAATTGTGTATATATTTTGTTTTGTGCAGTCTGTGGGCTTCAGTATGTAGGGGAGAAAATTCCATATTAACTAGATTTGTGCAGCACAGATATAACCTCAAACATCAGAAACAGACCCATCAACCCCTTATTTCTCATTTTTTGATTCATGGTTCTTAAGCTGTTAGAGTTCCAGCTGGACTACAGAAGACAGAAAGCGAGTGGAACATCATTGAAATACTATTTTGAAGACCACACATCCATATGGTCTAAATCATAGATTCGGTTGAAAGTCTTAGGTCAACATGGCTGCTGCTACTTTACTTGGCACTTCAATCCTGTGTTGTGATTTGTGTTGTGAGGTTTTATTGGATTTGGTGTTCTTTAGTGTTTTCTATCTGTCCTGTAGCCTAACTATAACTGGATTATTATAACTGGATTAACTGGAACTGCCTAACCATAACCAGACACAGGACTACTTGCCTAACCATAACCAGACACAGGACTACTTGCCTAACCATAACCAGGGACTGAATTCTAATATAACCCCAAACCAGACCTAGACCCTAACCTTAACCCTAGTGACCCCCAGCCCTAACCCGAACCCAGTGCTTCTCAATTATTTTTTGCAAAGCCCCCCCAAGAAAGAGAAAATATTTCGCGCCCCCACTCGCCGCGGCGACTATAAATATCATTATCTATAAAAATTGTATAAAAATTGTATAAGTATACCTAAAATTGTATCCTTTTTTAATATTCATTATTTGTATCTATATATTTAATATTCATTATTAATATTCATTTAATATTCGTGGATGTGCAATTACACTTTACACGCCCCCCGGCATCGCATCACGCCCCCCAAGGGGGGCCCGCCCCACTATTTGAGAAGGACTGCCCTAACCCTTGTGTTTATTAACCCTAAATACTTTTAACCCTAAGACTAGACCTTGACCCCCATTAGAAGGACTTACTACAGACAGAGAGTATATGTTGGTCTTTATGTTTTGGTCAATTCATGTTTCATTTAATACATTAAAAACATATAAATAAATAAATAAATAAATAAACATACAATTTAAACACATGGATACACACATATAGAAATATAAATATAAATATAAAAAATAAATATAATAAATAAATATAACTTTTTTCAAGTTCATGTTTTTATACTCAGTATCAATTCATGTTGTCTTTTCTCAATTCATGTCAATTTCATGTCAATTTCATGTCTTTAATAAAATCTCTAAAAAAACACTTTGTTGTCTTGTCTTCTCCCTGCTCCCCTGTCTGTAGTGTCAGTGTCTCCTGATTTCGCCTCAGCCAATGGTAGCAGGAGCACGGGGAAAGGGGGCGGAGCTCAGACCTCCTCCTCTGACACTTTCTCTCACCCATGGACCAGACAAGTTCCAGACGCCTTCTGACTGCTGACAAGCTGCAGATTGCTTCAGTTAGCGTGCCTTGCCTGAAGAACATGTAATTTAGTCGAAATGTTGCATGGGGCACGCTATTTTGCTGTTTTATAGTTCTGTTTTTTTATTTTTGTTTTTAGTTTATTTTATTTTTCCTTCTTTTTTATAAAAAAATAAAAAGACATAAAAAAAAGTATAAAATAAAAAGACAAAAAAAGTATAAAACATAAAAAAAAAAAAATAATAATAATAATAATACAAATAAAATACACAAACTGCTGAAGGGCCCTTCTGTCCGTTGGTTGGGCCCTGTCCCTAGGAGACATGAGGGAAGACGGAGACGAGTGGACTGTGGTGCGGCGAGGCCGCGGCCGCGACCGAGGTCCAGCTTGGAACCACCGTACCAGGCGGGGCAGTTATCTGGGGGTGGACCATGCATCACCGGTTCCCACTGAGTGGGGACGGTCCTATGCCTATACTCCTAACCCTAACCCTAACCCTGTGGATCAGTGAGTCAATGTCTCTCTCGCTCTTGGCGTACAGCTTGATATCATCCATGTATCATCCATGAGGAGGTGACTGGTGGTGGCCCCATTCCTGAGTCGGTACCCATACCCAGTCTTGGAGATTATCTGGCTGAGGGGGTTCAGACCTCTGCAGAACAGCAGCAGGGACAGAGCATCTCCTTGGTATATTCCACATTTGATGGACACTTGTGCAATTGGGTTGCAGTTGGCCTCAAGGGTGGTCTTCCACTGCCTCATCGAGTTTGCAATGAAGGCTCTTAGAGTCCTGTTGATGTTATTCATCTCCAAACATTCCATGATCCATGTGTGTGGCATTGTGTCAGAGGCTTTCTTGTAATCAATCCAGGCGGTGCACAGATTAGTGTGTCTGGCTTTGCAATCCTGAGCGACTGTTCTATCACCAGCAGCTGGTGTTTAGCTCCTCTGGTGTTTTTACCAATGCCCTTCTGTGCTGTGCTCATGTATTGATCCATGTGCCCACTTATCTTAGCCGCTCTGATGCCTGAGCTTCCATGTGGTGGGGAGACAGGTTATTGGTCGATAGTTGGATGGGGCTGTTCCCTTCAGGGGATCCTTCTGGATCAGGATTGTCCGGCCTTCAGTGAGCCATTCAGGGTGGGTCCCATCCTTTAGCAGCTGGTTCATTTGTGCTGCCAGGCGCTCATGGAGTGAAGTTAGCTTTTTCAGCCAGTAGGTGTGGATCATGTCAGGCCCTGGTGCTGTCCAGTTCTTCATACCTGAGACTCTTTCTTGGATGTCTGCCACTGTGATGGTTACTGGTTCTTGTTCAGGGAGGTTGCTGTGGTCGCTCTTAGATCCTCCAGCCACTGTGCACTGTTGTTGTGTGATGCCTCGTTCTCTGTGATGCCTTTCCAGTATTGTTCAGTCTCCAGCATTGTTCAGTTTCCAGCATCTGCTCTGCTGTTATTACCTTGCCACTGAGAGTACACTTTAGCTGGTTGAAACAGCTGGTTTATTCGCCTTGCTTCGATTTCTCTTGTGTACCTCTTTAGTCGGGTGGCCAAGGCTTGGAGTCTTTGTTTGGCAGTTTCCAATTCTTCAGGTATGGACATCTTGCTGTACCTCTTGGGTGCTTGTTTTTTCATTGCACCTTTCTGGAGCTCTGACAGTTGGCTCACTTCTCTCCGAGTTACCTTGATTTTACCCCAAAGCTGCATTCACATCTTCCAAGAGACTTTCTGAAGGTACTTCACTCATCCTCTGTAACTGGTGTCGGGGTTGCCGGGTGTTCTTTTTAGCCATGATCTTATCTCTCAGGTCAGTTGCTGCCTCGCTCAGCGTGATTGTGCTTATTGGGGCTTCGTACCCAAACTCTGGATGGGGAGTTGGTGTTAACTTCCCTCTGACCTTGTGTCCTGGCTCCCCCTTGCCATAGCATTTGTGTTGTATCTCATCAATCTCAAGTTAAAGCAGGTGCTGCTTGTGGATGTTGGAACGCTGAGCTACTAGTTGTTTAACAGTGAGTGCTGATTGTGGGTTTCGAAGTTGCCATATTTCCCACATTCTCTTCATGTAACCCCTCTGACTAGGGTTACTTACTGGAGTAGTAGCATTCCAACAGAGCCTTGTTCTCGCATCTCATCCATTCCCGTCTTTTTCCAGTAGCCCACTTCTCATCAGGCTGCTCTGGTTCCCCAACACCTGATGCAGACTTTGTTTGACCGGGCGATGTCTGAGCCGGTATGTCTCATATTTCTGTGTCTCTCATCATTATATATGAGGTAGGCAGTAGCGCAAAGGGTCTTACCTAAGGACCCACACTGGAAGTTGGTATACAACAAGTAACACAAAAACAAAACAAAACATATATATATAGTTTTTTTTTTGTTTGTTTTGTTTTATTTATATTAATCACAGTGATAGAAGAGGAGCAGCAGATGAAACCAGAGGTCAGAGGCCAGTGCACCATACTTCCTCCAGCTTCTTGCTCCAAGCTGGCCTGACCATAAGCTTTCTCACAGAGGAACATTTTAACCTAACCTTAAATGTAGACGCATGGACAAGTTTTCAGTATCATTTTTAGATCAAATATTTCTGATTTTGGCGATGTTACGTAAGTGAAAGAATGCTGTTTTACAGGCTTGGTTTATATGAGCCTTAAATGATAAATCTTGGTCAAATAAAACTCCTAAGTTTGTCACAGTAGAACTTGAGGCTACACTGACACCGTCCAGGGAGACTATCTGGTCAGACAGAGCATCTCTCAGCTTTTTGGGGCCTAGTATAATGACCTCTGTTTTTTCTGGGTTTAGGAGGAGATAATTAATTGTCATCCAGATCTTTATGTCTCTCACACAGGCGCTAAGTTTCTCAACGCGGTCGTTCTGATCAGGTTTAATTGATAAATACAACTGTGTATCGTCTGCAGTGAAAATTAATGCCATGTTTTCTGATTCTGTTTCCTAAAGGCAGCATGTAAAGCATGAACAGAATGGGTCCAAGTACTGAGGCTTGTGGCACTCCATAGCTAACTTTACTGCATTGTGAGGAATGTTCATTTACACTGACAAACTGGTACCTGTCAGATAAGTAGGATTTAAACCAGCAGGGGGCGCTCCTCTGACCCCTATGTCACAGTCTAATCTCTGGAGTAAGATGCTGTGGTCAATGGTGTCAAAGGCTGCACTGAGATCTAACAGAACCAGGACTGAGACCAGTCCATTGTCTGAACTTAATAACAAGTCATTTGTGACTCTGACTAGTGCAGTTTCTGTGCTATGGTGGGGTCTAAACCCTGACTGAAAATCTGCAAATAAGCTATTGTCCTGTAGGTGGCGACATAACTGT
The DNA here is from genome assembly GCA_020698575.1 of Bostrychus sinensis. Lineage (NCBI taxonomy): Eukaryota > Metazoa > Chordata > Actinopteri > Gobiiformes > Eleotridae > Bostrychus > Bostrychus sinensis. Next base: position 4,403,761 of record CM036244.1, on the reverse strand, counting down.
TTAACTACAACTCTTTGTAGGATTTTTGAAATAAAAGGGAGATTTGAGATTGGTCTGTAGTTGGCTAAAATGTCATTATCTAGGCTGGGGAACGTGCTTCTGCATTAATGGTGGTACTTGATTCGGCCTAACAACCTTTTGTTTTAATGGAGCTACATTATCTAGAGCTGTTTTTAAAGACTGCATGGTGCTGTCAACAAACCGATCACTTTTACTGGGACTCGAGCTATGGGAGCTGTTCTCAACAAACTCACTCAACATTGTACTAAATATTGGCTTTATCATGTGTTTAAACTCTGACACAGATTGGTCTGATAATGTTCTTCTAATCTGGGTTTTATTCATTGGAACAGTAAAGTGTTTGAGTATAAACTGAAAGGTAATTAGAAAGTGATGTGAGAGTATGGGGTTATGAGGAAGGACAGTGAGCTCACTAATCTCTATACCAGAGGTTAAAACAAGGTCCAGGCTGTGACAATGAGTGGGTTCACAGTGGACCAGTGTTATGTATGTGACAGAGTTGGCTTATAGTCTCAGAGTCTATTCCCTTATTCCTAAATTTCCAATAATTGAATAAGTCAATTTATAACTTACTCCACTGCAATTCATCATTAGTTAATCAGTAATTCTGCATAACGGTTCTGTTTATAATTATATTCCTTTTAATATTTACCTGTGCCTCAGTACACTATTCCACCTTATTGTGTAAATAAACGTTATACTTAATCTAAATTAAGTTGAGTTTGGTGATCTTTATCTATTACACTGAGTCAATCCTGGTCAATCCTTCCCTCTTAAGACATTAGTTTAGGTGTTTTAATCTGCACGTTAGCGCAAGGCTAACTGGTACCAATGCAGAGTTATTACTCTTAACCTTTGTCTTAGTTCAGTGTATATATTTTTATATATGTACGCTACACCCATCATCAGGACAAGGCACCGGACCATGGGTGACCTTCGCTGCAGCTGCCCCCGTCCTCTGGAACTCACTCCCACAACCCATCAGGAATTCGGACTCTTTACAAAACTTCAAATCAAAGCTAAAAACTCATCTATTCAATCTTGCCTTTTCTTAAACTTTTTTTTTTTTTTTGTATGTAAAACATCTTTGATTGCCCAAAAAAGCGCTATATAAATTTGATGAATTATTATTATTATTAGTTGATTTATTAACAATTAAAAATATGTTTACATAGTGGCCAAGTTGTTTTTGTTTACATTTTGTGTTTGGTTTTAAAACTGCTTCACCGTTCGTCCAATCAGACAAGAGACCATTGTTTTGATTTAGACTGCAGTACCGTTTATAACCAGTATGAGTGCATGTGGTTACAGTACCTTTAACTTGAAATGGAAATAGGAATTTTATTTTTTTATTAGACATAAATGTATCTTTTATCTTATCTTATTTTTTGGATATGTGAAACAAACAATCCAAAACAGTTAGAGACAAAATACATTTTATTTATAATATATTGTATATCACTTTTATTCATGGACAGTGGATTGCTATGAATAAGCATGTCTGTGAAGACTCTCACTCGTCCAGAGTAAATGCATCGCAACAAAAGTTAAAAAAAGAAGCAGTCATCTGGATTGGATTTTTCAAGTTGAAGACGTTTCACCTCTTATCCAAGAGGCTTTCTCAATTCTGAAATGAACTGGTGAGAGCTGGTTTATATTCTTCTAGGAAGGAGGAGTTTAGACCTGAAACTAAATTCTATTGGTCAATGTGACCATGAATAGCCTGAGTGGTTTCGGGTCATTAGGAGTCCTTTGCCCTCAGCTGGAGTGAGTGGCAGAGTGGTTAACCCTCCCCAGCCTCAGCTCCTTCAGATGTTAATGACCTGAGTGAAACTGGTTTGTTTTGTTTGGGTTTCAGGAGACTGTTGTAGACAGAAGGAAGGTTGGATCTGAGACCACCATTTCTGTTTAAAGAAGGTTTATCTTTTTTGACAAAGATTGCTTCTTTCACTCCTCGCTCAAACCGTCCTTTCTCTCTGGCTAAGATTCGGACCTCACTGTCCTCAAAGGAGTGGTTTGTGTCCTTCAGGTGGAGGTGTACTGCAGATTCTGGTCCACTGGAGTTGGCCCTGCGGTGTTGGTATAACCGCTTGTGCAGAGGTTGTTTGGTTTCTCTCTGTACTGTTCATTACAGTTCTCACTGCAGTGGATGGAGTACACAACATTGCTCTGTTTGTAACTGGGAATGTTGTCCTTGGGGTGAACCAGTTTTTGTCTGAGAGTATTAACAGGTTTGAAATAAACCGGGATGTTGTGTTGGCTAAAAATCCTTTTAAGTTTCTCCCTTTTGGCTCTTGCTCCTCTTCTTTCCTGTCCTGTTTTCTTGTCATTCGGGATTTGGAGAAGGCCCAGTTGGGATCTCCACAGGTTCTGAGGCTTGGGGACATGTAGCTCTTCTTTCCTCCTTCCCTCCGAGCTTGTGGGAACCTCTTGGGCTCTGTGCTGCAGTGTCCTGATCACACCGAGTTTGTGCTGTAGTGGGTGGTTTGAATCAAATAACAGGTACTGGTCTGTGTGAGTGGGCTTCCTGTACACTTCCACATGGAGCTTATAGGCTTTAACAGCGCTGGAGAAAAAACACAGCATCAACATTCTGCCAGCAGACAAAGGTAGATGCACAGTGATCCTGAATGCAGTGGACTATGACAGGCCCAGCCAGCGGAAAGAGAAAAAACACACAGAACCTCCAGCAAGCAGAGAGAGGTGGGTTAAGAACCTCTCCGACCGCGAGCTATCCCAAACAGAGAAAGAGGTTTTATCCAAGGGGCTCAATTTTTCAGTAACACCTAAACAGATCCCTACGGTAGACCTCATCACAGCCACAGAAACAGCCATAAAGAAAAACAAGTTGGCCGAAGCAGAAGCTGAAGAATTGAGGCTCAGAGTCTCAGCTGCCCTTTCCAGTGCTAAACCACCTTCTTCTAATCTTACCTCAGAAGAAAGGAAGGCTTTAACAGCGCTGGAGAAGGACCACAGCATCAACATTCTGCCAGCAGACAAAGGTAGATGCACAGTGATCCTGAATGCAGTGGACTATGAGGCCAAAGTGAACAGCTTACTCAGTGATGCTACCACCTATGAGAGACTGAGGAGAGATCCAACCAGTGGCTACAAGAAGAAGGTTATAGACTGTTTACAGAAGCTGGAGAAAGACCCAAGTCACTGACAAGCAACTGTATTACAGACTATACCCGGGGGACGCCATTCCCTGCATTTATGGCCTCTCTAAAATTCACAAGGATGGAATACCACTCAGACCCATTGTCAGCAGCACAGACTCTATCACTTACAACGTAGCTAAACACCTGGCTTCAATCCTGGCCCCTCTTGTTGGCAACACAGAGCATCATGTTAGGAATTCACAAGACTTTGCCAACAAAGTCAAACATCTCCAGCTGGATTCTGATGAGACTATTGTGTCTTATGATGTGACATCGCTGTTCACCTGCATCCCCACCACAGAGGCAGTAACGGCTGTGAGGAGGAGACTGCTTCAAGATGGAGAACTGCAGGAGAGGACAAACCTGACACCGGACCACATCTGCCAACTACTGGAGGTGTGTCTCAACACCACATATTTCCAGTTCAGAGGAAACTTCTACAGCAAAAACACGGCTGTGCTATGGGCTCCCCAGTCTCCCCCATTGTGGCTAATCTATACATGGAGGAAGTTGAGAGGAGAGCTCTTGACTCATTTCCAGGTTCAACTCCTAGTCACTGGTTCAGATCTGTGGATGACACCTGGGTGAAGATCAAAATCCAGGAAGTGGAAGCTTTCACAAGGCATATTAATGCTGTGGACCAGAACATCAAGTTCACTCGTGAGGATGCCACGGAGAACAGCCTAGCCTTCTTAGACTGTGCAGTTATCATTGGAGAAGACAGGCGGCTCCATGTGGAAGTGTACAGGAAGCCCACTCACACAGACCAGTACCTGTTATTTGATTCAAACCACCCACTACAGCACAAACTCAGTGTGATCAGGACACTGCAGCACAGAGCCCAAGAGGTTCCCACAAGCTCGGAGGGAAGGAGGAAAGAAGAGCTACATGTCCGCCAAGCCCTCAGAACCTGTGGATATCCCAACTGGGCCTTCTCCAAATCCCGAATGACAAGAAAACAGGACAGGAAAGAACAGGAGCAAGAGCCAAAAAGGAGCAATATAGTCATTCCTTACATCTCCGGCCTATCTGAGAAACTTAAAAGGATTTTTAGCCAACACAACATCCCGGTTTATTTCAAACCTGTTAATACTCTCAGACAAAAACTGGTTCACCCCAAGGACAACATTCCCAGTTACAAACAGAGCATGTTGTGTACTCCATCCACTGCAGTGAGAACTGTAATGAACAGTACAGAGAGAAACCAAACAACCTCTGCACAAGCGGTTATACCAACACCGCAGGGTTACACCAACACCGCAGGGTTATACCAACACCGCAGGGTTATACCAACACCGCAGGGCCAACTCCAGTGGACCAGAATCTGCAGTACACCTCCACCTGAAGGACACAAACCACTCCTTTGAGGACAGTGAGGTCCGAATCTTAGCCAGAGAAAAAGGATGGTTTGAGCGAGGAGTGAAAGAAGCAATCTTTGTCAAAAAAGATAAACCTTCTTTAAACAGAAATGGTGGTCTCAGATCCAACCTTCCTTCTGTCTACAACAGTCTCTTGAAACCCAAACAAAACAAACCAGTTTCACTCAGGTCATTAACATCTGAAGGAGCTGAGGCTGGGGAGGGTTAACCACTCTGCCACTCACTGCAGCTGAGGACAAAGGACTCCTAACGACCCCAAACCACTCAGGCTCTTCATGGTCACATTGACCAATAGAATTTAGTTTCAGGTCTAACTCCTCCTTCCTAGAAGAATATAAACCAGCTCTCACCAGTTCATTTCAGAGCTGAGAAAGTCTCTTGGATAAGAGGTGAAACGTCTTCAACTTGAAAAATCTAATCCAGATGACTGCTTCTTTTTTTAACTTTTGTTGCGATGCTATGAATAAGGTTATAGAAATACTCACAAAAGACTTCATACAGAGTTTTATGTTATTAATCAATAAATGTATAAATAAAACTGATAACCTTTGCTCTTTGTCATTAGTATTAATTATATTTTCCACAAAAGAAATCCCATGTGATGATAAAAGTGCTTTTGTGTAGACTAATTGTTCCCATCCACTAATACTGGGTTTGGTATCTTTGACTCCCACATGGGCGGTGTATACACAGGGGGAGCCTTTTCTATTGGTGAGAAACAGCTTTTCATTTCAGAAGTGTAATGTAATATCTATTACCTCTGGAAAATTCAATTTGCATTCATAGCCGAGAGAGAACAACACAAGCAGTGTGTACAATGAAGAGCTACAATTACAACCATGCATTTTGTATTAAGTATAGATGTTTCAATTGCTAAATAAACATTTACAGGAGATATACACATAAATCTTTTTTGTATACTGAGGGCTGAGAACCAAAGGCTGTAAGTAACATTTACAAGAGAAGAAAAAATGGCACAGTACTGACTTTTTGTCAAATTTCAAATCATAAATGCTAAATATTCAAACACACAGATCACAGACCACCACCTCAGGAAATATTTGGCTTTCCAAGTTTTATCTTTAATAAAGTTAAGAAGTAATACTACATAAGGACATGACATGGACTAAACCAAATCTAAGCAAGGACTTAAACCAGAACTAATCCAGGTCCAAGCCAGGACTAAACAAGTTCTAAGCCAGCACATAACCAGGACTAAATCAGGACAAATCTAGAACTAAACCAGGACTAAACTGGGCCTGAACAAAGACTAAGCAGTGGTCTTCACATCAAATTTATGAGAGCAGAATTTGTTTATCAGAGCAGGACTAAAACAGCAAAACACTCCTGAGTATCACCAGCAGAACCCATACCACAGCTTGAGAACCACTGACTTAGACATTTCTTTGTAATAATAGTAAAAACAAGAGCATTCATTTGATTTGTAAGTCTTGTAAATCTCAGAAAACCCAGAATGTCACTTGCGCCCTTTTGGTTCTCAGCCCTATGCCTCAGTGTTTACAGATGTCATATTAAATGTGTAAAGTGCTATTTCAAATTCATTGCACATGGGTTATCAGTAACATGCTTTTTCATATATTAACACTGCACTTGAAGTCATCATAGTACATTTGCATCGCGTGACCCACTTTGCAAAATCCTTAATGTCACTATCTGCTTCACAGATTTCCTAAACCAGGGATACAGGAGCGCATAGAGTAAGGGGTTAAAACACGAGTTCAGATACATCAAGCTATACAGGAAGGACAATAAATATCTGTTTATATTCTCCCCCACACAGAGCAGCACATAGTTTGGCGAGTAGCAGAGGAGAAAGAATAAAACAACAAAGCCCAGATTCCGTGCCGCTTTCAGCTCTGATTTCCTGGAGTTCACCGCCGGCTGCTGTGCGGTGGCTGCAACATGAGAACGCATGGCACGGACCTGCGACACTGCCACAAAGAAAACTCGCAGTACAGTATAATTATGAGCACAACGGGCCCACAGAGGCTCAATGCCAGGTCAAAAAAAAAATCAATAAGGGTTATCTGTAATCTGCATTCCCCTTCACATGTCTTATACTGCCCTGGCTTAATGAGATTGAGACGGTAAATCCCTAAAAAGTACAGGACAGAGAGGATCCAGCAGGCGATCAGGGCGATGCTAATGGATCTCCTGCACATCACGGTGGGGTAGTGCATGGGGTTGCAAATGGCTACATAGCGGTCGATTGAGATAAGGATCATGTCTCCGATTGATACAGAAATCAGCACCTGGAGAAAGACAGCGTACAGGAGGCATATGATGTCACCAACTCGCCAGCAAAAGAAGTGGAGGTAACCTTGGACTGGGACCCCCAAGCAGCACACCAGGAAGTCTGAGACGGCCAGGTTGAGGAGGATGAAGTTAGAGGAGGAGTGCAGCTGCATTAGAAAAAGAAACAAAATGAGTTTATGCATTACAATAAACCTGATGTCAGAGCTTGTGACTTGCCTGAAATGCGAGATAGCGATGATGACCATAAGGTTGAGGATGCCAGTGCAGAAGGTGAAAATGTAAAGCACGATAAGATAGATGGTGAAGCCCTGATCTGGGATCTGCCTGGTGCAGGACCAATTGCCCAGTTCTGGGTAGCACTGGTACAGCTGCTCACTGCTCATGTTGGAGGAAGGAGATGGGTGGGGGAAGAAATGACTTCATCCAGACGCTTTTTCTCTCGTCTCCCTCCACCTCCGCCTGCTCCCAGAAGGACTCTGGACCTCCCAAGCCACTTGCATCATGAGCCAAAACAACTCCACAACTTAACTTTGGATAACAGTGATCAAATCAATGACTCAGCACACTTGACTAACTTTGCTGAAGTTTACCAAGTAATAAATCTTGATTTTTCTATTTTGTGTTCCTAAACCAAAAAGAGTGCATCCATTTTAAAAACAAATCCATGCCTGATTCTTTGAAGGCCTCAGAAAGCACCTGCTGCTGAATATCTGTCGTACTCTGCATTTTGTGTGGTCAGAGTTTACTCCAGCTCTCATGCCAAACATTACTTATCCAAATACTGAATTATAAAACTTGAATGTGTTTGTTAGTTTCTGAAATTCTATCTTGGTTTACATTAAAGCCTGAGCACTGAGTGAACCACAACAAACACTGGAATCATATACAACTGATGCATTTTTTTTACCAAGTCTCAGGTAGGCCTTGTTGCAATAAGAGTTGTGTATGCAATATTGTGATATTTTGACATCTCTTTTGCTATTTTATTCTGCATATAGTATCCTTGGCCCAAGCACATGCCTTCACCATGCGTCTCCCAGAGGTTTAACGTGCAGAGCTGCATATCACTGCCAGGATCATGGTTGTGTTGATGAGTTCATGAACAGTGCATTTAAAGATTATGCAAAATTGACTTTTTTCTGCTCTCATTCATTTATCCAAAAAACGGTGTACAGCTCTGTTTCCATTGATTCCTCACAGACATTTTTCATTTTGTAGCAAAATGGCGTAATACAAAAAGTTTAAGGTAATAAAAATAAAATACATGTGAGTATGTGAACATGTACATGTTACGGAGCAGCTGCTTATGCTCAGTTGAACAACAGTATAATTACTCTGTTGCAATTTTGTGCAGTTAAAATCTAGATTTTTAGTATTTGTGTAAATAATGGCAGATGTGCAGGTGTCTATCAGCGTCATAAAGGTGAGCTGTTACAGAGGATCAGGGCAGTGCAGAGAGCTACTGGGGGGCAGGGGCTCAAGCTTCAAAAAGGGCACACAAATAAAAACTTGTTTCCCAACGTATCATGCAGGCAATAATACACAACAATTAGCTCATCTCCAAACTCAATAGTTTGTAAGGCCACCAGGTGAGGGCCTGGTGACTGGGCCCAGCCCAAAAAGGCTGCATGGAAACACCTTCCTGTAGGCCCACCACCTGCAAGAAGGACCGTAAGGAGCTGGTGCTGAGTGATCTGGGTGGCGGTCGAAGGCGGATGCCTCAGCAATGTAGGCTACTCCAATCTGCTAACCCGGGCGCCGAGGTGAATCTCGTTCTGATCCGCGTGCAGTGTGTTTGGGCCGTGGTGCTGCTGTCAAGCTTTCAGCTGATTCACCTCGAGATTCCTCTCAATGTTTTGAGTTCACTGCCTGCAGGATCCGCGAGGGTCCGCCCCCAAATCCCCAGCGCTATCCAGGTCCAGGTCTGGTCCTGGTCTGACCCCAGTCCCCCGCGTCCACCTGGTCCCAATATGGCCACGGTCTTGGTTCATTATGCATAATATGAAACTATAAGTCATTAAATTTAACAAAACAGCATGAAAAGGGTCATGGAGAGGTGGTTACTTACTAAAAATAACTTTACTGAAATTACTAAAAATAAGACCTCGTTCAGAGCAGATGTTTTTCTCTCTCTCCTGTACACGCCGCACAAGACAGGGTGCAGCGGGTGGAGGGTCACAAATATCTGCAAATGTTCTCCGGAGAACATTCAACCTGTTGAGAATATTTTTCATTTATTGGGTGACTTATGTTTTAAATATTAAAGTGTGATATTGTTTGCATTGTTGCTGTCCTAACAGGAAGTGAGCCAGCCGCTGTGTGCAGATGCGTGTGCAATAAACAAGAAGTGAAACCTAGCTAGGTCATGAACTAGCAGGAACCCCTCCTTTACAGCACGCACTTCTATATACACTGTTGGGCCAGGTCCTGGACTATTGCCCATATATGGGAATAAACTGAATATGTGGGTTGGGGTACAACCCTTGTATAAATATTGTCTGCTCGGGGAAGTCAGCAGTTGCCCAACATAAGACCTGATTAGACATAGGCCGTAGGGACAGATTCAACCCAAGAGCTCTTGTATAGTTTTCTGCGAAATAAATGCTCAAAGACAACTGATTAGAGTCAGCTTTTTATTTTTGATAAATCCGCATAAACAAGCACGACAACAAACCCCAAGTCAGTATTCAGTATTTTGATATGAATGTAATCCATAATCATCATAAATAATAGATACTTACTAAAATAAACATATCACTCTGTACTAGGAGTGTAATAATTCATTTACTATATTGATGTATTGTTTTTTATTCCTATGATGCAACTACATCAATACACATCACTTCATATGCAATTGTATTGTTTTCTAGGAAGTGTATATTGGTGCAAAATTGTTATACATAGAAATGTGGATGTTAAATTACCACTAAAGGCTTCTCTGTGTATGTAATTTTTCTGCTTTTAATGAAAACATAAAGTTATATTCAACTTTGCTTCACTTTTTGTCTTTTTGACACAATAAATCCCAGGCCACTGTACTAAATTTGAGTGTATTTTTTGCAAAAAGTTATGGTATTAGTTCCATTGTTGTTGTTTTTTTCTTTCTGTGACTGCTGATGTCCCTTCCCGTTGACTGCATTCCAGTGTTGTTGTTGGTAGTGTACACAACTGCTGCTCGTCATTTGACTAAAGCAAATTATTTAAGGCATATCTCCAGCAGTTTAGTTACTGTGTGAGAAAATCTAGTATTGTATATAAACACTTTGTATCCAAGCCCCTTTCAGCTTGCGACTCAGTAATAGTTTGTTACTAAATTCTTTTAGCCTTTATTTTATTGTAGCTTAGCATTAGCATGGCATCTACATCCTCTGCGTTCCCCCCTCTGTTCTGCTCAGTGCCATATGTTCAGTAAGAATCCTGCCTCCTTTAGTGATGACAGCAGCAGGTGTGTAAAGTGGAGTTTGTTTTTAGTTTTGGAGGCCAGGTTAGAGCAGTTAGAAGCGCGGCACAGTGGAGGCTGGGGCTAAGCCAGCTAGCCAGGTCGCTACAGGGGCCACCAACCGCGCTAGCAGTAGCAGGAGCGCTAGCCAGACTAGCCCCCCAGTGCCTCCCCAGCAGCCGGGGGGAAAGCAGGACGGCTTTGTAACAGTAAGAAGGAAGCATAGCACAAAATGCAAACACTTAGAGCACCCAAAGCTTCCCGTCTGTAATAGGTTTTCTCCCCTCAGCGACACACCTCTGAACCATCAACTCTAGGCTTTTAGCCCAGAGTAGGACCAAGTTACGTCGAATCGTGATTCACGTTGGCGGTAACGACGCCTGGCGGAGACAATCAGAGGTGTTCTGACTGAACGTAGGGTTGGTGCAAACTTGCTAAGTCGATGATGGACACCGTAATATTCTCTGGTCCCCTGCCGAATTTGACCAATGATGAAATGTACAGCCGCTTTTCATCATTCAACTGCTGGTTATCTAGATGGTGCCCAGAAAACGGCATAGGCTTTATTGATAATTGGCTAGCGTTTTGGGGAAAGCCCGGTCTCTTACGGAGAGACGGCATTCATCCCACGTTGGATGGTGCAGCGTTGCTGTCCAGAAATATGGCTGATAGCATTAGTCGTTCAACCTGACGAGCCAGAGGTGGGACCCGGGCACAGAGCAGGAGTTTAAAACACTTCTCTGAGCTTCCTTACGAGCTGGGACAAACCCAGTATAAAGGTATTTTAACTTTAACACTAACTCCAACACCAAAAGACAAATAAGAGGAGAACAAATTTAATAAAAACAAATTATTGTAGCCCTATTAATAATATTAATAATAAACAAAACAATTACATAATTAAATGTGGATTACTAAACATTAGGTCCATTTCCCCTAAATCCCTGTTAGTTAATGAATTAATTAACGATAATAAACTTAACCTGCTGGCCTTAACAGAAACCTGGCTACAACAGGATGATTATGTGAGACTTAATGAAGCTCCTCCCCCAAGTCATGTAAACTTTCAGACAGCGAGGAGCACAGGCCGAGGTGGAGGAGTGGCAGTAATATCACAGTCTAGTTTACTTCTTAGCCCCAAATCTAAACACACATATAATTCCTTTGAAAGCCTCATACTAACTATAAATCACCCAAACTGTAAGAAAGAAAAAACAGTTATGTTTATAATCATCTACCGGCTCCTGGTCACTATTCCGAATTTTTAATTGTGTTCTCTGGGATCTGGGATAAGATTGTAATAGTAGAGAATTTTACGTAAATGAACCCACTCATTGTCACAGCCTGGACCTTGTTTTAACCTCTGGTATAGAGATTAGTGAGCTCACTGTCCTTCCTTATAACCCCATACTCTCACATCACTTTCTAATTACCTTTCAGTTTATACTCAAACACTTTACTGTTCCAATGCAACAAAACCCAGATTAGAAGAACATTATCAGACCAATCTGTGTCAAAGTTTAAACACATAATAAAGCCAATATTTAGTACAATGTTGAGTGAGTTTGTTGAGAACAGCTCCCATAGCTCGAGTCCCAGTAAAAGTGATGGGTTTGTTGACAGCGCCATGCAGTCTTTAAAGACAGCTCTAGATAATGTAGCTCCATTAAAACAAAAGGTTGTTAGGCCAAATCGAGTACCACCATTAATGCAGAAACACGTTCCCCAGCCTAGATCCTGACATTTTAGCCAACTATAGACCAATATCAAATCTCCCTTTTATTTCAAAAATCCTACAAAGAGTTGTAGTTAAACAGTTATGTCGCCACCTAAAGGACAATAGCTTATTTGAAGATTTTCAATCAGGGTTTAGAGCCCACCATAGCACAGAAACTGCATTAGTCAGAGTCATAAATGACTTGTTATTAAGTTCAGACAATGGACTGGTCTCAGTCCTGGTTCTGTTAGATCTCAGTGCAGCCTTTGACACCATTGACCACAGCATCTTACTCCAGAGATTAGACTGTGACATAGGGGTCAGAGGAGCGCCCCCTGCTGGTTTAAATCCGACTTATCTGATAGGTACCAGTTTGTCAGTGTAAATGAACATTCCTCACAGTGCAGTAAAGTTAGCTATGGGGTGCCACAAGGCTCAGTACTTGGACCCATTCTGTTCATGCTTTACATGCTGCCTTTAGGAAACAGAATCAGAAAACGTGGCATTAATTTTCATTGCAGACGATACACAGTTGTATTTATCAATTAAACCTGATCAGAACGACCGCGTTGAGAAACTTAGCTCCTGTGTGAGAGACATAAAGACCTGGATGACAATGAATTATCTCCTCCTAAACCCAGAAAAAACAGAGGTCATTATACTAGGCCCCAAAAAGCTGAGCTCTGTCTGACCAGAGTCTCCCTGGACGGTGTCAGTGTAGCCTCAAGTTCTACTGTGACAAACTTAGGAGTTTTATTTGACCAAGATTTATCATTTAAGGCTCATATAAACCAAGCCTGTAAAACAGCATTCTTTCACTTACGTAACATCGCCAAAATCAGAAATATTTTATCTAAAAGTGATGCTGAAAAACTTGTCCATGCGTTTGTTACATATAGGTTGGATTACTGTAACTCTCTGCTGGCAGCGTGCCCTAAAAACTCATTAAAATGTTTTCAGCTTGTTCAAAACACAGCAGCAAGATTTTTAACAGGAACTAACAGAGAGAACATATTACTCCTGTGCTAGCTTCACTTCACTGGCTTCCAGTTGAATTCAGAATTAGGTTTAAAATCCTTCTCCTGACTTACAAGGCTCCATCCTACATTACTGATGTTACAGAGCCATACCAACCAAGCAGAGTACTGCGCTCACAAAATGCAGGGCTATTAGTGGTTCCCAGGGTTTCTAAAGGTACAGTTGGAGGTAGAGCCTTTAGTTACCAAGCTCCTGTTTTATGGAATCAGCTTCCAGCTCATGTTAGAGGCAGACACAGTCTCTACATTTAAGGTTAGGTTAAAACGTTCCTCTGTGAGAAAGCTTATGGTCAGGCCAGGAACAGGGTTAACTCCACAGCTGAAGCTAAGCTGCTCTAGGAGCTAGAAGCTGGGGGAAGTATGGTGTACTGACCTCTGACCTCTGGTTTCATCTGCTGCTCCTCTTCTATCACTCTCATTAATATAAACAAAACAAACAAACAAAAAAACAATATATATATGTTTTTTTTTTTTTTTGTTTTTTTACTTTTTTTGTGTTACTTGTTGTATACCAACTTCCAGTGTGGGTTCTTAGGCAATACCCTTTGCGCTACTGCCTACCTCATATAATGATGAGAGACACAGAAATACGAGACATACCGGCTCAGACGTCGCCGGGTCAAACAAGGTCTGCGTCAGGTGTTGGGGAACCAGAGCAGCCTGATGAAAAGTGGGCTACTGGAACAAGACGGGAATGGATGAGATGTGAGAACAAGGCTCTGTTGGAATGCTACTACTCCAGTAACCCTAGTCAGAGGGGTTACATGAAGAGAATGTGGGAAATATGGCAACTTCGAAACCCACAATCAGCACTCACTGTTAAACAACTAGTAGCTCAGCGTTCCAACATCCACAAGCAGCACCTGCTTTAACTTGAGATTGATGAGATTGTAACGTGGTGGTAGTGCGGAGGAGAGTGCTAGCAATAGCAATTAGCATGTGCTCCGAGATAGCTTGAAAGACAACAACAATAACTTACGGATTTCCACTGGTACTTTATTGTAAACTGAGAAACCATACAAAGCCAGGTCTCCACGGCGCTAAGTCTATCATCCATACATGAAAATAGAGTATAGTCCGTATTTCCTTTACCACTCGTTACTAAGGTTGAGTAGAGCACAGAGATGCGTGTACACACGATACAGTCCAGAGCACTACTACTGTTAATCTGGACTGTGACATTACGTTACAATTAAATAAAAGAGGCGCCATCAAGTGGTGCTGTTATGTACTACAACAGTAATATACTGACTGTTACATAGTCCCCCCTGGCAAGAAAAAGGCTGTCCCCAGCCGTACACAGCTGAAGATTGCAACTAGCCACAACTTAACAGCATCCTATACATAGATCACAATTAAGATGGGCATACATACAGGGTCAAGACACCACAAAAAGTAAAACAAAACATGTTACCTTTAGTAAAAGCAAACTAAAATGTTAGCACAGTGGAAAACCTTTTTATACATTTTTTGTTCTTGTAACAACCTGAAACATGAATTCAGAAAGGCAATACTGAAGTAACTACATGAGTAAAGATGGCTATGTAAAATGAACAAACATAACCCACACCCTTCATAATATAATACAGCAGAAGCATAACAACCATGTTATGTGGAACATCCAAAGTCTGAAACAAAAACAGCTTACTTCAGGTCAAGCCTGTCAGTATGAAAAGCATTAGTCCATCTATTGTCGTTCCAACCAGACGTGATCCTGGGACAATGCCTGGGCCTCAGGTTGTAATGTCCAGGAGGTACAGGGTCTGGGTCAGACCTGGGTGAGGGGACATGACAAGCATCGTCCACATCAAGACCACAGTCTGTGTCTGGTAAATCTCTAAAAGAAAGTGGATCAGGAGAGTCAGGTTCAGTTTCCACATGTGGGGCGCAAGGGGCAACAATATCAGTGTCCAAAACCTCAGAGCTCCCACACTCAGCAGGAGGCGAAACCGAGCATCCTCTAGAGAGAGAGTCCCATGTATGAAATGGTTGCATGTTCACAACATGGTAAACTCCAGCGTCTGCACCAGTGTCTGTCCTAGAGAGTCGATAGTTAACATCACTGAGTCTTCGAGAAACACGCAGTGGGCCATCAAACAGGGGCGCTAGTTTAGCAGTAAAGTTAGACTGAGCATCTGACCTAGGGTGGGTCTTAACTCTAACAAGGTCACCAACACTGAAGGAGGTGTGACGTCGTTTCAAGTCGTAGTAGCGTTTCTGTCTGTCATGACTACAGTCAAGTGCTGCTCTGGCATGATCATGAGCTTCCTGAATGGAGGCTCTAAGAGTCTCTGGATAAGGGACACTAGGCTCATCCATACCATCACTGGAAGGCTGTGTGATAAGGTCAAGTGGGGTGTCTAACTCACGACCATAAAGCATCATGGAGGGGCTCAGTCCAGTACTGTCATGTGGGGCAGTACGCAATGCAAAACAAATGTGGGGAAGGTACTTGTCCCATGAAGTATGTTTGTCACCCACATAGGCACGAATGGCAGTTTTCAGAGTTCGATTCACACGTTCAGTAGCATTTGTCTGAGGGTGATAGGCTGTGGTGAGCCTGTGCACAGAGCCTAAGGCAGAAACAACATGTTCAAATAGGTCACTCACAAAAGGGGATCCTCTGTCAGATATCAGGTAGGTGGGTGCGCCATGCCTAGCAAAAATCTCACTGAGAAATTTACCAGCTGCCACTTGAGCTGTGGCTTCTCTGACAGCACACACTTCAATCCATTTCGAGAAATAGTCGACAAATACGAGCAAGTAGGCATTACCTGATGCGGTGCGGGGCAGTGGGCCAACAAAATCCACACCCGCATACTCCCAGGGCTTCTGAGGTACGATGGGAACCATGAGACCTGCCGGTTTTCTCTGACTCGGCTTAGTAAGCTGGCAGGCTGAGCATGAAGTTACATAGCGTTTGACATCAGCCGGCATTTTGGGCCAGAAAAACCTAAGACGCAGCCTAGCTAGGGTCTTCGAAACACCAAGATGACCTGCAGTAGGGTGGTCATGATAATAGTTCAGCAGAGTACCTCTAATGGCGGTTGGGGCAAACAGTCTGAGGTCTTTCAAAGGGTGCAAAGTACATTTTGTCTTCAAGTCTCTGTAATACAGGAGAGAGTCATGAACAACATAGTGTGACATGTCATCATTATCCGAAATGGATTGCGAGTCAACTTCAATGTCTCTAAGAAGAGGGCCTGTGACAGGGTCATCCAGCTGTAGCTGTCGTACATGGGAGCGGTCTGATAGTAGAACAGGGGGCAGGGCACGAATGTCCAAACCGCCTATGACAGCATACTCAGGCAAGAGATCAGTCGGACTGTCACAAGTTAGGGGCAGAGGATTGCGGGACAGTGCATCAGGCACTTTGTTGCGTGCGCCAGGTTTATGCACTATAGTAAAATCAAAGTCCTGTAGACGAAGTGACCAGCGGGCAAGCCGGCCTGTAGGGTTTTGACGAGACATTAGCCATTTGAGACTGTTGTGGTCTGTAAAGATAGTGACATGAATACCTTCAACATATGGGCGAAAATGTTCAAGGGCCCAAATAACAGCGAGGCACTCTTTTTCTGAAGTACAATAGGGAAGTTCAGCCTTGTGAAGAGAACGACTAGCAAATGCCACAACATACTCTCGGCCCTTGTCGTCTTTTTGCATTAAAGCTGCACCAAGACCAACGTCGCACGCATCAGTGTGAATGAAAAAGGGGCGTTTAAAGTCTGGGAATGACAAGACAGGGGCTGATGTGACATGTTCCTTTAAAATGTCCATAGCTTTTTGGCAGTTGTCATCCCAGTGAAAAGATGTTTCCTTTCCAGTGAGGGCGTGCAGTGGCTCTGCATGGCGGGCATAGTTCTGAATAAAACGACGATAATAGCTAGTCAGGCCGAGAAATTGTCTGACTTGTTTCACTGTGGTTGGGGTGTGAAACTCCATCACTGCCTTTACTTTCTCTGGGTCCGGCTGTACACCTGAAGGCGTGATGCGATATCCGAGAAAGGTGAGTTCACTTAGACAGAACTGACATTTTTTGAGTTTCAATGACAGCCCAGCAACCTGAAGTCTGTCCAGCACTTCCTCAAGGTCCGCTAAGTGCTGTTCAAATGTTGGTGAGGCGACAACGATGTCGTCAAGATATACTGCACAAGTTTTGTAGATGAGACGAGCAAGCACAGAGTTCATAAGTCTTTGAAAAGTCGCGGGTGCATTGCAGAGTCCAAAAGGAAGCACACGGAACTGAAAGAGACCACAATGTGAAATAAAGGCTGTTTTTGGTCTTGATTCCTCTGCGACTGCAACCTGCCAATAGCCTCGAGTTAAGTCCAAAGTCGAGATGAACTTCCCTCTTGCCAAAAAGTCTAGCGACTCGTCCACGCGTGGCAAGGGATAAGAGTCTTTCTGAGTGACCTGGTTGAGACCTCTAAAGTCCACACAGAATCTTGGGTCTGTACCTGCTCTGTTAACAATGACTACAGGAGCAGCCCAAGGACCTGCTGAAGGTTCTATGATGCCGTCCTTTAACATCTGTTGCACTTGCTCTTCAATTACACGTTTCTTAACAGGTGACGTACGATAGGGTGGAAGATTTACAGGTTTTGCATCACCAGTGTCAATTACATGTTCAATGAGTGATGTTTGTCCAAGGTGACCATCAAACATAGGGCCAAACTTTGTGAGGAGGTAGAGCAGAGCACTTTTATCATCCTCTTGAAGACTTGCCTCTGAAACTTTTGTCATCAGGTCGGAGGTTACAATGTCCATTGACATAATCGTTTCACATGTATTTGAATAATCAGGTAAACTGTCATCGTCTTCATCCACTAGAGGACAGGGGATGTCATCCATGAATACAGTCCTAGTAGGGATGTGAATTGAAATAGAAGCTCTTGTCATAAAGTCCATTCCCAGAATGAAAGGTGTAGACAGTTTCTGGATCACAGCAAAACGCTGATAAAAGGTCTTATTCATGAAGCCAATGTTCAGCCAAATGACACCATCAGGAATGCAGGGAGCATTATTAGCAAGGTTAACCGGTGGGCCATTCCACTCATTTGTCTTGCCGGGGTAGGTGCCGTTAACCTGGATGAGATCTGCTTGAACAGCCGAGAGAGTAGCACCCGTGTCGAGAGTAGCTTCCACCAATGCAGCATTAAAGTTCACTTTAGTCCTTAGCGGAGTATTCCAGTGGGCTTGGGAAACATTGTCTTCTATGTGTCCTAGAACTGGCCGTTCTTGAGGAGGAGATGGCTGTGGGTGAGGCTCAGCTAACGTCTGGAGGGAGGGTGGCCTCGATGAAATGTCCTCCCCCCTCTGAAGTTTCCCGACTGCTTGACATGGGGCGGGGCTGTAGTGTCATTATAACCAGTCTTTTGTCTATCCGGGTCGGGAGGACCAGCCGGTAGAGGTGGTTGCACCGAGCCTATCCCTGCAGCAGTCACCGAGGTTGGTTTCGAAGAAGATGTGTTGTTACAATTGGGGCAAGTGCGAGAGGTGAATCCCGGTTCAGAGCATTTGAAACAGTGGGGCTCGGTTTTTCGTTGGTCCTTGTAATAGGAAGGAACCTGGGGTCCACTTGGTCCAAGCACTGAGTGGAGCTCATGAGCTCGCAACAAAAGGTCCATTACAGAAGTGATGGGAGTGCCATATAGTGCAACTCTGTACTTTTCAAGGGAATGTTTGCTAATCAGTACAATCTGCTCTTTTTCAGGTGGTGGACTTTTTAGCTTGTTAAACTCACTCAGCATGTGGGCAACAAAGGTTGGAAGGGGCTCATCCTGAGCCTGGACACGATCTAGAAGTCCTCTCAGTATGCGTTCTTGGTTATCAGAAGGCAGAAAAAACATCTGAAACAACTGACAGAACTGTGTCCAGGAAGCAATATGAGAGCTAAGGGCTTTGAACCATTTGCTAGGCTCTTTAGCGAGAAAGTGCGGCAGTTCATTCAATAACTGTATGTCAGTCATGTTCAGTGAGGATTTATATGCATTAACAGCTTGCAACCAGTCATCAGGCTGTACCTTGTTGTCTCCGGCAAACACGGGAGGCTCTAGTTTGGCATGGTGCAAAGCTGCAGCGGTCACTCTGGAAGTGTTGTTAAGCTCAAGTGAGTGTGACTGAAGAAAGGAGTCAGAATGTTCGATGTTTACTGCAGGTTCAGCTCCGGTCAAAGTAGGAACATATGGTGTAGAAGAAGCCATTGGGAAAATATTGGACTGCTGAACTGCAGGAGGAGAAGGGTTTTCCTTGTTGAGTCGGTCCCACTGTCTAAGCATACTCTGCTGCATGTCCAGTGAGTCACGTAAACAGTCACGAAGTCTGTCAACCTCTGTCTTCAAGTCCACTACTTGTTGGTTAAGGTCTGTATTTTTATCATCTGATAAACCACGTACAGGCAAGGAAACAAGCTCCGTGTCAGAGTCATAGATTAATGCGTCAGTCTGTGCATCTGGGTAACAGGCCATTGTGCTTCAGAAAGGTGCAGCTTAAAATTCAGCACAATCTTATGTAGCAATATAGTAGTCAGTCAGACTGAGACTACATCGACTATAAAAATAACGCACGTATGAAGACAAAATAGCTAAACCTAACGTCAGCGAAAGTCCAATCCGCAGACTGAGGCGGGCATAAACTTGTTATTACAAGGAGGCACCACGGTTACGACCAATGCCTCGTGCCAAAAATAGGCCACGTTTAACAGCTTTAGCTTATAACTGTCCCTTAAGTCACTACTCACGCATAGTTTAGTATAAGCTCGTCCGTTTGCAGCAGAGAGGAAAAGTCTGAGTTATTTTCGACGATGGCGAACAAAAACTCCCGCGCTGATCCAAGGCAGCACAAAAGTTCAGTAATTGAGCCAATGATACGGTGTCAGGGATGGAAGGCATAAGCAGAGCACAAATCCAACTTGGTCAGGTCCAGATAGCAGATCCACAGTTATAATCCGTGTCGCAAAGTCCGTTTATCCGAGAGAAAGCAGTAATACACTCACAGTAGAATCCGGGAATTAGTCGGGTCCCACTTGAACCGATGCTGCGCGTTGTCTGGAGAAGACGACCGGGGGCGAAGCAAAATGAGATCCAGCAAAAAGTTCGCGAGGCAGCCGTATTCCTGGTGCGGTCCAAAAACCTGTCTGAGGTCCAGAAAAAAGATGTTCGGGCGCCAGTTGTAACGTGGTGGTAGTGCGGAGGAGAGTGCTAGCAATAGCAATTAGCATGTGCTCCGAGATAGCTTGAAAGACAACAACAATAACTTACGGATTTCCACTGGTACTTTATTGTAAACTGAGAAACCATACAAAGCCAGGTCTCCACGGCGCTAAGTCTATCATCCATACATGAAAATAAAGTATAGTCCGTATTTCCTTTACCACTCGTTACTAAGGTTGAGTAGAGCACAGAGATGCGTGTACACACGATACAGTCCAGAGCACTACTACTGTTAATCTGGACTGTGACATTACGTTACAATTAAATAAAAGAGGCGCCATCAAGTGGTGCTGTTATGTACTACAACAGTAATATACTGACTGTTACAAGATACAAGACATATGCTACGGCAAGGGGGAGCCAGGACGCAAGGTCAGAGGGAAGTTAACACCAACTCCCCATCCAGAGTTTGGGTACGAAGCCCCAATAAGCACAATCACGCTGAGCGAGGCAGCAACTGACCTGAGAGATAAGATCATGGCTAAAAAGAACACCCGGCAACCCCGACACCAGTTACAGAGGATGAGTGAAGTACCTTCAGAAAGTCTCTTGGAAGATGTGAATGCAGCTTTGGGTTTGAGCCAACTGTCAGAGCTCCAGAAAGGTGCAATGAAAAAACAAGCACCCAAGAGGTACAGCAAGATGTCCATACCTGAAGAATTGGAAACTGCCAAACAAAGACTCCAAGCCTTGGCCACCCGACTAAAGAGGGACATGAGAGAAATCGAAGCAAGGCGAAAAAAACAGCTGTTTCAACCAGCTAAAGTGTACTCTCAGTGGCAAGGTAATAACAGCAGAGCAGATGCTGGAAACTGAACAATGCTGGAGACTGAACAATACTGGAAAGGTATATGGGAGAAGGAGGCGTCACACAACAACAGTGCAAAGTGGCTGGTGGATCTAAGAGCAAGAACCAGTAACCATCACAGTAGCAGACATCCAAGAAAGAGTTTCAGGTATGAAAAACTGGACAGCACCAGTGCCTGACATGATCCACACCTACTGGCTGAAAAAGCTAACTTCACTCCATGAGTGCCTGGCAGCACAAATGAACCAGCTGCTAAAGGATGGGACCCACCCTGAATGGCTAACTGAAGGCCGGACAATCCTGATCCAGAAGGATCCCCTGAAGGGAACAGCCCCATCCAACTATCGGCCAATAACCTGTCTCCCCACCACATGGAAGCTCATGTCAGGCATCATAGCAACTAAGATAAGTGGGCACATGGATCAATACATGAGCACAGCACAGAAGGGCATTGGTAAAAACACCAGAGGAGCTAAACACCAGCTGCTGGTGATAGAACGGTCGCTCAGGATTGCAAAGCCAGACACACTAATCTGTGCACCGCCTGGATTGATTACAAGAAAGCCTATGACTCAATGCCACACACATGGATCATGGAATGTTTGGAGATGAATAACATCAACAGGACTCTAAGAGCCTTCATTGCAAACTCGATGAGGCAGTGGACGACCACCCTTGAGGCCAACTGCAAGCCAATTGCACAAGTCTCCATCAAATGTGGGATATACCAAGGAGATGCTCTGTCCCTGCTGCTGTTATGCATTGGTCTGAACCCCCTCAGCCAGATAATCACCAAGACTGGCTATGGGTACCGACTCAGGAACGGGGCCACCATCAGTCACCTCCTCTACATGGATGATATCAAGCTGTACGCCAAGAGCGAGAGAGACATTGACTCACTGATCCACCCAACCAGGATCTACAGCAATGACATCGGAATGTCATTCAGACTTGAGAAGTGTGGGTGGATGGTGACAAAGAGAGGGAAGGTCGTCCATACAGTAGGGGTCCCACACCCAGACGGCAGAATAGCAGACACTGAGTGTCACGTACAGTGGAAAGCAGGAGGGACGGACCCAAGATGTGGACTCAAAAAGATTTTAATTAACTCACAAAAAGGGTACAAACACGGGAACACGGGAACACACAGCACAGACAATGAACCGACGCAGACCAAGGGAGAACACAGGACATAAATACACAAGGAAACGAGACACAGGTGAAAGACATCAGGGCGGGGCAGGTAATCAAACAAGCGAGAAAGCGGCAGACAAGGAAACTGGGAAAACAAGGAAACAGACGGAAGACTACAAAACAAGACACACGAGAAACAAACAGAAAACAAGACATGGACATGGGACATGGGACATGGGACATGACAGTACCCCCCTCCCAAGGGACGGCTCCCAGACGCCCCAAAAAACAAAAAACAGAACACGGGCGGGAGGAGGGGGCCAGGAGGAGGGAACAAACTAGAATGTCCGGGGGCAAAAACAGGGAACCAAGCAGGGCCCCGGAGAAAGTTCAGGAGGCTCCGGCGGCGGCGCGGGCCCCGGAGGAGAGTCAGGAGGCTCCGGCGGCGGCGCGGGCCCCGGAGGAGAGTCAGGAGGCTCCGGCGGCGGCGCGGACCCCAGAGGGGAGTCTGGAGGCTCCGGCGGCGGAGAGGGCCCCGGAGGGGAGTCTGGAGACACTGGAGGCTCCGGCGGCGGAGAGGGCCCCGGAGGGGAGTCAGGAGGCTCCGGCGGCGGCGCGGGCCTCGGAGGAGAGTCAGGAGGCTCCGGCGGCGGCGCGGGCCCCGGAGGGGAGTCTGGAGGCTCCGGCGGCGGAGAAGGCCCTGGAGGGGAGTCTGGAGGCTCCGGCGGCGGAGAGGGCCCCGGAGGGGAGTCTGGAGACACTGGAGGCTCCGGCGGCGGAGAGGGCCCCGGAGGGGAGTCTGGAGACACTGGAGGCTCCGGCGGCGGAGAGGGCCCCGGAGGGGAGTCTGGAGACACTGGAGGCTCCGGCGGCGGAGAGGGCCCCGGAGGGGAGTCTGGAGACACTGGAGGCTCCGGCGGCGGAGAGGGCCCCGGAGGGGAGTCTGGAGACACTGGAGGCTCCGGCGGCGGAGAGGGCCCCGGAGGGGAGACTGGAGACACTGGAGGCTCCGGCGGCGGAGAGGGCCCCGGAGGGGAGTCTGGAGACACTGGAAGCTCTGGCGGCGACGAGGGCCCCGGAGGGGTGTCTGGAAGCTCTGGCGGCGACGAGGGCCCCGGAGGGGAGTCTGGAGACACTGGAAGCTCCATCAGCGACGAGGGCCCCGGAGGGAAGTCTGGAGGCTCCGGTGGCGGCGAAGGCCCCGGAGGAGACACTGGAGGCTCCGGCGGCGGTGAAGGCCTCGGAGGAGACACTGGAGACTCCGGCGGCGGCGGCGGCCTCTGGCGGGGAGCTGGGACTGGCGGCTGCGGCGGCCTCTGGCGGGGAGCTGGGACTGGCGGCTGCGGCGGCCTCTGGCGGGGAGCTGGGACTGGCGGCTGCGGCGGCCTCTGGCGGGGAGCCGGGACTGGCGGCGTCCTAGGCAGCGACAAAAGACGTGGAGCGGGAACTGGCGGCTGCTGAGTCTTTAGCGGCCCCAGTCGGAGAGCGGGAGCTGGCGACTGCTGCAGCCCCAGGCTGGGAACGGGAACTGGCGTCCTAGGCAGCGGCACGAGACGAGGAGCGGGAACTGACGGCTCCTGCGTCTTCGGCAGCGGCACAAGACGAGGAGCGGGAACAGACGGAGACCGCCCTGGACGGAGAGCTGTGTCCGGCGGAGGTTCCGAGACAGGAACTGGCAAAGTCCGGGGAGAAGCTGCAGGCACGGGTGGAGCCCGGGGAGAAGCTGCAGGCACGGGTGGAGCCCGGGGAGCAGGTGCAGGCACGAGCGGAATCCGGGGAGTAGCGGCTGGCACGGGCGGAACCCGGGGAGAAGCGGCAGACACGAGCGGAGCCCGGGGAGAAGGTGCTGGCAAGGGCGGAGCCCGGGGAGCAGGTGGAGGATCCCGCAGAGAGGCGCTGGGTCTAGAGCGCCGCCGCCGTGCACCAGCCCCACGTCCACCACCAAAAGCTCCCGCGGTGGCTGCCTGCAAACAGGCCTGCTCCTGGGCCCGCTGCAGGGCAGCCACCGGGGACAGTCCTTGGCCCCACAGCTCGACAAACAAAAGCAGTGGGGACTGGATGCAGTCCGCTGGGTCCTTGTTTGGTCGGTTCATTCTGTCACGTACAGTGGAAAGCAGGAGGGACGGACCCAAGATGTGGACTCAAAAAGATTTTAATTAACTCACAAAAAGGGTACAAACACGGGAACACGGGAACACGCAGCACACACAATGAACCGACGCAGACCAAGGGAGAACACAGGACATAAATACACAAGGAAACGAGACACAGGTGAAAGACATCAGGGCGGGGCAGGTAATCAAACAAGCGGGAAAGCGGCAGACAAGGAAACTGGGAAAACAAGGAAACAGACGGAAGACTACAAAACAAGACACACGAGAAACAAACAGAAAACAAGACATGGACATGGGACATGGGACATGACACTGAGGACAGCTACAAGTACCTTGGAATCCAAGCAAATGGCAACCTTGACCAGGCCACAAGAAAAGCAGTCACAGCCAAATACCTCCAAAGAGTAAGGCAAGTCCTAAGGAGTCAGCTCAATGGCAAGAACAAAGTCCAGGCAATCAACAGCTATGCCCTGCCGGTCATCAGATCCCTGCAGGAATAATAAGCTGGCCAAAGGAAGAGATTCAGACCACAGATGTAAAAACACGGAAGCTCCTGACCATGCATGGAGGGTTCCACCCCAAATCCAGCCCTGAGGCTGTACAATAAGTGCAAGGAAGGAGGCAGAGGACTGGTGAGTGTCAGAACCACTGTCCAGGATGAAACATCCAAGATCCTTGAATACATCAGGAAGATGGCCTCAATGGACAAAGTGCTCAGTGAATGTCTCAGGCAGTGGAAAACAGAGGACGAGGTGCTGGAGGAACCATCATGGGAGGAAAAGCCCCTACATGGGATTCTGACAGTGGAAGCACTGGCACCCAATCTGAGTGGGTGCTCATAATACAATGTAAATAATATACATGACACAAGATATATGTATGGACACTTTTATTATATATGAAATGTATTTGTAAAAAAAAAAAAAGTCTTCATAGCCGGTGGGGTTGTAGGCGGTTCACACAGTTGGCGGTGAGGTAGGGTCCCTGTGAGACGCCGGGCCATTTGGCGTCGGTAGCTCTGTAAAGACACATGCCGTAAGATCTGACTGTGTAATTAAGGTATGGGGGTATTTGTTACTTTACGCCAGGTGATGGGTCTAAAGTGCGGTACAAAAGAACATGGGAAAACTTACCGGTTGGTCCGTTCTCCTCCTGCGGTGCATAGGTGTTGACTCCCTGGTGGTGTCTGGCTAAAAGCGCACCCCAGGGATTTGTGCTGGTTTTATTAGTTCCAGGGGGGGAAGACATCCAGAGGAAAGTTTTACAGGGGTGTTGGTATTGGGTATCAAAATGGATATATGTTTGTAATGGATAAAAAGGAGAGGATTGTACGCTTGTGGGCTTGTATGGTGTCTAATTGGTGAATGTATATATGTAAATATTTGTGTTAATATGTTTGTAATATGATGGGGAAAGATTGTATACTTACCCTCAGCAGATGGTAGAGGCCATCCAATTGCAGGCCACGAGCCCTTTTAAAAGTGGGACCAGATTTGTAGTCCAGATGATGTTGTTTGCTGTTGAAAATGATGACTGCCTAATTGGAATAAAATCTTTTACAAAGTTACTGTATGATGGGTTTTATGTAACCTAAAAAAAGCCGCATAGACTGCTAGGCAGCCGACAGGGATGTACCATCGACATATAACTGAAGTGGCTGATATCCAGAAATCCTACCAGCGGCTAGAAAGGGCTGGACTGAAGGACAGCACAGAGGCACTGATCATGGCTGCACAGGAGCAGGCCTTGAGCACCAGAGCAATAGAGGCCCAGATCTACCACAAGACAAGACCCCAGGTGCAGACTGTGCAAAGAGGCCCCTGAGACAATCCAGCACATAACTGCAGGATGTAAGATGCTGGCAGGGAAAGCATACATGGAGCGTCATAACCAAGTGGCTGGTATAGTGTACAGGAAGATCTGTGCAGAGGAGAGTGTACAGGAACATCTGTGCAGAGGATAGTGTACAGGAACATCTGTGCAGAGGATAGTGTACAGGAACATCTGTGCAGAGGATAGTGTACAGGAACATCTGTGCAGAGGAGAGTGTACGGGAACATCTGTGCAGAGGATAGTGTACGGGAACATCTGTGCAGAGGATAGTGTACAGGAACATCTGTGCAGAGGATAGTGTACGGGAACATCTGTGCAGAGGATAGTGTACAGGAACATCTGTGCAGAGGATAGTGTACAGGAACATCTGTGCAGAGGATAGTGTACAGGAACATCTGTGCAGAGGAGAGTGTACGGGAACATCTGTGCAGAGGATAGTGTACGGGAACATCTGTGCAGAGGATAGTGTACAGGAACATCTGTGCAGAGGATAGTGTACGGGAACATCTGTGCAGAGGATAGTGTACAGGAACATCTGTGCAGAGGATAGTGTACGGGAACATCTGTGCAGAGGATAGTGTACAGGAACATCTGTGCAGAGGATAGTGTACGGGAACATCTGTGCAGAGGATAGTGTACAGGAACATCTGTGCAGAGGATAGTGTACGGGAACATCTGTGCAGAGGATAGTGTACAGGAACATCTGTGCAGAGGATAGTGTACGGGAACATCTGTGCAGAGGATAGTGTACAGGAACATCTGTGCAGAGGATAGTGTACGGGAACATCTGTGCAGAGGATAGTGTACAGGAACATCTGTGCAGAGGATAGTGTACGGGAACATCTGTGCAGAGGATAGTGTACGGGAACATCTGTGCAGAGGATAGTGTACAGGAACATCTGTGCAGAGGATAGTGTACAGGAACATCTGTGCAGAGGAGAGTGTACGGGAACATCTGTGCAGAGGATAGTGTACGGGAACATCTGTGCAGAGGATAGTGTACAGGAACATCTGTGCAGAGGATAGTGTACGGGAACATCTGTGCAGAGGATAGTGTACAGGAACATCTGTGCAGAGGATAGTGTACGGGAACATCTGTGCAGAGGATAGTGTACGGGAACATCTGTGCAGAGGATAGTGTACGGGAACATCTGTGCAGAGGATAGTGTACGGGAACATCTGTGCAGAGGATAGTGTACGGGAACATCTGTGCAGAGGATAGTGTACGGGAACATCTGTGCAGAGGATAGTGTACGGGAACATCTGTGCAGAGGATAGTGTACGGGAACATCTGTGCAGAGGATAGTGTACGGGAACATCTGTGCAGAGGATAGTGTACAGGAACATCTGTGCAGAGGATAGTGTACAGGAACATCTGTGCAGAGGATAGTGTACAGGAACATCTGTGCAGAGTACAGTCTGGAAGTCCCGAGGTCAAGATGGGAAACACCTCCAAAGGTGAGAGAGAACGACCGAGCTAAGATCCTGTGGGACTTCCAGATCCAGATCCAGACAAAATGGTAGTGGCGAACCAACCGGACATTGTGGTGATGGACAAACAGCAGAGGAAAGCCGTTGTGGTTGACATCGCAATACCAAGCGATTGCAACATCAGGAAAAAGGAACACGAGAAACTGGAGAAGTACCAAGGCCTCAAAGAAGAACTTGAGAAGGCCTGGAAAGTGAAGGCAACAGTGGTGCCTGTGGTCATCGGAGCACACGGGGCAGTAACCCCCAAACTGGAAGAGTGGCTACAGCAGATCCCAGGAAAAACATCAGACATCTCAGTCCAGAAGAGCACAGTCCTAGGAACAGCAAAGATACTGCGCAGTACCCTCACTCAAGCTCCCAGGCCTCTGGTAGAGGACCCGAGCTTGGATGGATGAAACCGCCCGCGGAGGGCGAGAGGACAATTTTTTTTTTATATATATATATATATTATTGTGAATAAACCAGCTGTTCCATTGTTATCAGTAAAACTAATATTTGATTTAAACATGTTTACATCATATCTTGGGAGATATGTGGCTCATTTTTATGAAATATAAAAAATATATACTGCTCATAGCTCCTTTAAAGGTTCTGTTTGACTCTGATGCTCTGGCTCCAAACCAAACTAAGTTAACTGTGTGTTATTACTTTCATCTCCAAACAAACTCTAATCCTGTACAAAGTTGAGTCATGTTTCCAAAGTTGTAGTTCCCAGGTGGGTGACCCAGTGTTTACATCAGACTGAAGTTTGTCAAAGTCATACACTGTTGATGTTTTCCTCTCTCTGAACTTGTTAGTGTGAAGCTTTGGCAGTTGTTGCATCAGGTGTCTCTTGTTACTGTTCATACTGGGATCACAGCTTCTGGTTACCGTGACGACCGCGAGGCCCCCGGTGCTGCAGCTGCAACAACAATCTACGCACGCTGCAGTCATTAGCTTCCATTAATGGGACACATGCTGCCACTGCGTCATGGGACAAATTACAGGTGTGAACAGTGCGAAGGCTTAATGACAAACACTGTGACCTGAAGCACACTTTTACTTTTCACTCACTTTACCAACTTCAAAACACCAAAACTTTAAGCCAGATCAACTTTAGCAACAACTGATAGAGAGTCCTAACTTGTGGACCTGTTTATCTAAAACTAGATTTCAGTGATAAATGATTTTCAACATTATTTTAACACTAAAACCATGACACAAAAAGTTATGTATGGACAAACAAATATGGGAATAATGGGAATATTCATCATTTATAAAATTATTTATAACAGATGCAAACATGGTGGGGTGAAATAAAAGTGATATAAAGGGGCGACATTATGCTTAAACTATTTTTGGACAAACTTCTTTAAAAACTTTAAAACATTATCTGACTACAACAGAAAGTTTAATAAGTACTCTACAGCTGCCATAAAGAAACAGTGATGCTCTTTTCAACAGAACCATAGAAAAAAAAAAGCTTTTTACTTCCCCAAACTTTTTGTATGATGTCATTTTGAAAAAGCTGTGAGGAATCAGTGGAAACCTGTGAAAATTTAGTTTTAGTCTTAGTCTTTTGACTAAAATGCTATTTAGTTTTAGTCAAGATGTAATCATGTGTTTGTTTTTAGTTTTAATTTATTTTTTGTCGACTAAATCTACAATAGATTTAGTTAAACCCAAATATGTATTTGTCTTTTATTTAATGTTACAACCCTGGCTCTAGGGGGCGCAACCGAGGAGGACACACCAGACAAAAAATAAGGTTTAACAAAATCTTTATTTAACCATTCATTCATTCATTTTCTACCGCTTATTCCCGTTAGGGGTCACAGGTGACTGGAGCCTATCCCAGTAACTTTGGGCCATAGGCGGGGAACGCCCTGGACAGGGGCCAGCTTGTCTCAGGGCTGACACAGAGAGACAGCCATTCACCCTCAGATTCATTCACTAGGGTCAATTTAGAGTCACCAATTCACCAACACATGCATGACTTTGGACGGTGGGAGGAAGTTGGAACCTGGAGAGAACCCACGGTAACACGGGGAGGACATGCAGACTCCACCCAGAGAGTTCGTGTGATGGTGTGTATTGGTCCGCCCGGGGCTCGAACCCACGACCTCCTTGCTGGGAAGCGAGAACACTAACCGCTCTGCCACCCCCGTGCACCCCCTTTATTTAACCAATTAAACTGAATTAAATATGATCAAACTAAATTGGACCAAATTAAGTATACTATGGTTAAAGTGCCATGTTATCTGACTAGGACCAGGACCAGACCAGGACCAGGACTGGACCAGGACCAAGATCCCACCAGACCAGGACCAGGACTGGACCAGGACCAGGACCAGACCAGGACCAAGATCCCACCAGGACCAGGACCAGGCCAAGACCAGGACCAAGATCCCACCAGGACCAGACCAGGACCAAGACCAGGACCAGGACCAAGATCCCACCAGGACCAGACCAGGACCAGGACCAGGACCAGGCCAAGACCAGGACCAAGATCCCACCAGGACCAGACCAGGACCAGGACCAAGATCCCACCAGGACCAGACCAGGACCAAGACCAGGACCAGGACCAGGACCAGGCCAAGACCAGGCCATGACCAGGACCAGGACCAGACCAGAACCAGACCAGGACCAGACCATAACCAGAACCAGAACCAGGACCAGACAAAGACCAGAAACAGGACCAGACCACGAACAGACCAAGACCAAGACCAGGCCATGACCAGGACCAGGACCAGACCAGAACCAGAACCAGACCAGGACCAGACCATAACCAGAACCAGAACCAGGACCAGACAAAGACCAGAAACAGGACCAGACCACGAACAGACCAAGACCAGGCCATGACCAGGACCAGGACCAGAACCAGAACCAGACCAGGACCAGACCATAACCAGAACCAGGACTAGACAAAGACCAGAAACAGGACCAGACCATGAACAGACCAAGACCAGGCCATGACCAGGACCAGGACCAGGACCAGAACCAGGACCAGGACCAGGACCAGGACCAGGACCAGACAAAAAACAAAAACAGACCAGAACCAGAAACAGGACCAGACTGAGAACAGACCAGGAACAGAGCAGGACCAGGCCAAGACCAAGACCAGGCCAGGACCTGAACAAAAAAAAAAACAGAACCAGGACTAGGATGAGAACCAAAACCAGAACCAGACCAAGACCAGACCACCCAGCTAGCAAATTTAATCTGGCACGGATTCGGCCCACATCCTTACGTTTCTTCCGACCCACGATGCTCCCGGTTCCTCGGCCCAAAGTCGGCCCGAGTACTGTGAGCCGGACTCGTTTAACAACAGTTGGCCCAGTTCAGGCCCAAGCACTGCAGGCCCACACAAAACCATGCTCACCTCTGGCCCAGATCCGGCTCACGTACTGTGTTTAGAAAGTAGCGTGTACGTAAATATAAATGCATTCATTTATAACATCGAAAATAATTTATTAATAGCACATAAATATATAATAACATAGCGTATTATAAAAATATTCAATTCAATAATAAAATGTATTAACCCATTTAAGCCCATTTTTTAAACATTAAAATATCAAAAGCAATCAATTATTATTTTTATTCATTTTTTAAGAAAAAGTGGGTAAAAAGCTGAGTTTTATACCCATAGTGACCTCTGGGATAACATGTTCTACACTGAGTATTTGCACTTTTCAGGTATTTGGTCAACAATTTCTTAAAACATTTTAGCATAGGAATTGCCAAACATGTTTTATCCGTCTGAAATCTTAATTTCTATAACAATTGCACACAACTTTTAGCACAATCAGGCTTTGTATTCATATAATGGCCGATAAAGTCATGTTTTGACATACAGTATGTACAAGCTGTGATCCCATTGGTCACTGTTGTTGCCACTCAAATTTCCTTTCCTGCTCTGACCAGACCAAACAAAATAGAGAAATTACAACTACACATGTGAACATTAGAGACCTTAAAGATGATGTGTACCAAAATCATCCTCCTAGCCTTATGTTTACATACTTTAATAAGCTTTTGTTTGGGACTTAGGTGGAAGCTAAATAAAGGTGAATAAACATGGTCATGTGACCTTTGACCCCAGAAACTTACCACTCTTCTTAAAAACCCCTTCATTGGGGGGCGTGGTTAGCAAGCTATGGTGTAAGACGTGTTTTGGAGGAGCTCCGCACCAGCCTGTATCTTTCTAAATATTTTTTCTGTTATTCTTGGCACATTTTTGCTGTTTCCGGCTGTTTACATATAAGTTCAAATAATGACGAAACCCAAAACTACAAAAGCCCGTGAAAAGACCGAGAAAACCGGAGATGTTCACGAGTTAGCAAGCGTGGCTAAAGAGCATACGCTAGCAGAAGAGCTAACCGAAGATAGCTCCGTGACTTCGGAAGACGTTAACCCAACGACGGCTGACATTATGTGTGCAATTACTCGACTGCAGACTTTTGTTGACGGCAAGTTTGATGCCATTTCAACCTCAATGACCGCTATGCAAACTTCTCTGACCGCCATAAGCGGAAAGATACATGACATTGAGGAAGCGGTAAATGATCACGACAGCAGGATCGCCGCTCTTGAGACGCTCTGCAGCTTGCTTCAAAAGGGACATGACTTGCAGCATAAAAAACTGGAGGACCTCGAATCCCGGTCGAGACGACAGAATATCAGGATAATTGGAGTTGCAGAGGGGACGGAAAAAGGAAAGCCACTGGACTTTATTTCGGAGCTTATTCCCAGACTTCTGGGAAACGAAAACTTTACGGGCAAGGTCTTAGTGGATAGGGCGCATCGTGCCCCGGGACCCAAGCCACCGGGTGGCAAACGACCTCGTCCTTTTATCGTCAGGCTGCACTACTACCAGACCCGCGAGCATATCGTGAGGCTGGCAGCACAGAAGGCCCCTCTACTATATGAGGGGGGAAAAGTTTTTATATTTCCAGATTTGACCTCAGAGGTGCTCGCACGTCGCAGGGAGTTTGACAAAGTCCGCAAACGGTGCAGGGCAGCCAATTTACGCTATGGCTTTCTTCATCCAGCTCGATTTCGGGTGACATTGGACGGGGACATGCACACTTTTGATAAGCCGGAGACCGCAAAGAAATTTCTGGATCAGAAGCTGAGTGCCGAGTAGGACTTCTAAGTTCAACGGGTTGTGTATTTCAGGTATTTTCTTATATCTAAGTGTGAATCTTTCCTTTGCATAAAGCCTTTCTAATGTTACCGTTGATATGGACATAAGTGGACTCATTCAGTCTAGGTTCGTATTGTATATGCCCTTTTTTTTTTCCTGAGTACCCGTTTGTTGTTTTTTCATCTATTTTTCTTTGCTCTTAGCAGATTTGACAGAGCATGATCACAATTAACTTTTACGAAAGGCGTGCTGATTTGCTGCTCCACTTAAACTGAGACTTTATGTTAAAGGGTACTTAGATATTTTACAACGGTGTCTACTTGTTCTTTGTTTTTTGTTTTTTTGCTGGTGTGGAGCTATAAGAGGGGTATGTGGTAGGATTGTTGCCATTACAATGCCCTTGTTTGAGTGTATTGGGTTGAGAAGGGCTTCGACTGGGGAGGCCCCTCATCTTCAGTGGGATTGTTTTTGTTCTTTATGTCTTTGTTTGTTTGTATTTTGTTGCTTTTTCTTTTGGTGGTACTTTTTTGAGTATGGTAATTACAGAGTGTTTAGGCACTGGTTAGTCATTCCTAATTGATTGTAAAAAGTATGATGAACACAGTTAGTAAGACTACACTGAGGTTAGTCAGTTGGAATGTTAAAGGCCTGGGGAACCCTGTAAAGAGGGCTAAAGTACTTGCCCATCTTAAGCTATTGCAGCCCGATATCATCTTTTTGCAGGAGACCCATGCCAAGCGCAAGGTTCAATCTGTGCTCCGTGCTAACTGGTTGGGGCAAGCATACAATGCTAATTTTGGGGCTAAAGCTAGAGGGGTGGCGATTTTATTTAAAAAAAAAAATCCATTCTGCCAGAGTGCAGTTACTGTGGATTCAGAAGGGAGGTATATAATTCTGTCAGGCCTTTTGAATTCTATACCAGTCATCATTATAAATGTATATGGCCCTAATTTTGATTGCCCAGAGTTTTTTCAGAAGACCTTTAAATTAATACCAAATCTGGATAATTCTAATATTATAATAGCAGGTGATATGAACCTTGTATTGGACACTCATTTGGATAAGAGCTCATTAACTCATACCCAGCATTCAAAATCTAGTCAGGTTGTGAAAAGTGCCTTGGAAAATCTGAACATGGTGGATACCTGGAGACTTCTCTCTCCCACAGGTAGAGCATACTCCTTTTTCTCTTCTGTTCACGGGTCGTATTCCCGCATTGATTATATTTTCCTAGACTCAAAACTTGTTCCAGTCTTGAGGGATGTTACTTATCATCCTATTCTGGTCTCTGATCATGGTCCAGTATCCATTGATCTAGATTTCGCTGATTTAGCTAATGTAGGGAAGAGAAACTGGTGTTTTGATCCAACTCTGTTAAAAGATGAGTCCTTTTATAAAAAACTGGAGGAACACATTTTAAATTACATCAAGGATAATGATAAAGGTGATGTAAATGATGCAATTTTATGGGAGTGCATGAAAGCGGTAATTCGAGGCCATGTTATATCTTTCACAGCGGCTAAATGTAAATCTGAAAAAATAGCTTTTAAGGACTTGGAATCTAATTTACAGCAGCTAGAACTGGCTTATCAGTCTTCTCCAACAATAGAATTACGGGGTAAGATCACTAAATTGAAATATGAATATAATTCCTTGCTTGCCAAACGAGTTTGCCTTCAAATCACTAAATGCAAGCAAAGATTTTTTGAATTAGGTGATAAACCCCATAGATTGCTTGCAAGGTTACTTAGAGAAACACAAGCTTCACAAACAATCCTTTCAATTAATAACAAAAATGGGCAGATGGTTAGAGATCCACAACATATAAATAAGTGTTTTGAAGACGTTTATTGTGATCTCTATAGCTCCAAAAGTTCAGCTAGCCAGTTAGTAATTGAGGACTTCCTAGAAAAGTGTAATCTTCCCAGGTTGGATGACGAGGCAGTCGCAGAATTGGACGCGGACTTTACATTAGATGAAATCAAAGCGACCATTCACCAGCTTGCTAATAATAAGACCCCTGGGCCAGATGGCTTTGGGGCAGAGTTTTATAAAGCTTACAGCTCATTGCTAGCTCCACTCATGCTTCGTATGTTTACTTACTCAAAGTCATCTGGCTCTTTGCCAAGTTCATTATATCATGGAGTTATCTCTTTGCTTCTTAAAAAAGATCGTGATCCTCTCTCTGTGTCATCTTATCGACCTATCTCTCTCCTTTCTGTCGAGACTAAGGTATTAACAAAAGTATTATCAAACCTGCTTTAAGGACCATATTGCGAAACTTATACATCCTGATCAAACAGGGTTTATACCCAATCGGCATATTTATTTTAATTTGCGCCGATTATTTAATTTGATATACAGTCCAGCTAGGTGCTCAGATGATTCTGTGGTCATAGCTTTAGATGCTGAAAAAGCATTTGACCAAATTGAGTGGCCATATGTTTACTGTGCTATCCAAATTTGGATTTGGTGATTCATTTATTAATTGGATTAGAATTTTGTACAAAGAACCAACAGCCTCTGTATTAACTAATAATAAGATATCGAAACCTTTTCGATTATACAGAGGCACACGTCAGGGGGATCCTATTTCCCCCTTTCTTTTCGCCTTGGCCCTAGAACCTCTAGCTGCCCGTATAAGACTAAGTTCTGATATACTACCAATAATACATCAGGGCATCCCTCATAAGTTTTCGGCTTATGCAGATGATGTAGTTTTATTTATATCAGAGCCAAAGACCTCTATCAGTCCGCTATTACAGTTGATTAACGAATTTGGCCTTTTTTCGGGGTACAAAATAAATTGGACAAAAAGTGAACTTATGCCTCTTTCAGGTGGGGTAGATATGGTTTATTTGGGAACTACCCCATTTAGATTGGTATTGGATAAATTTGAATGCCTCGGCATCACAGTCACACAAAAATTATCACAGCTTCTGAAGCAAAACTGGGTTAAAAAAGTTAATCAATTAGAGAAAAACATTGCCTTTTGGAATACATTGCCTATTTCAATGCTGGGACGTGTTAATGCTATCAAAATGGTAGTGTTGCCCCGATTTTTATATATTTTCCAGTCAATTCCAGTGTGCATACCACAGTCGTATTTTAAAAAGTTGGATTCAATTGTGTCTTCTTTTATTTGGTCTGGCAAGGTTCCTAGGATCTCAAAAAAACATCTTATCAAAAGTAAGACTAGTGGATGGCCTTGGACTACCCAATTTTAAATTGTATTATATGGCTGCTCATTTAAACATTTTTTCATTCTGGCGTAGATGTACACCTGGTGTTGACCTGGTAGGAGAGCCTTCATGGTTGGTGATAGAACACCTGTCTTGCAGGCACTCCTGTCTTCCAGCTCTGCTGAATAGCCCAACAAAAGTGAAGAACACATTATATGGCAGAAATCCTATTATTCAAAACTCATTGAAAGTCTGGAACCAGGTCTTAAGCACAGTAAAGGCTCCTAAAATATATTTAGATACCCCAATATGTGATAATCATGCCTTTAGGCCCGGGCTAGAGGACATCACATTTGTGATATTGGGTGAAAGGGGCATTTCTTCCCTCAAAGATATTTACATCGATGGACACCTCGCTTCTTTTCAGCAGTTGCGTACAAAGTTTAATCTTCCGAATTCACATTTTTTTTCAATTTTTGCAGCTGCGACATTTTATTAGGACTTGTGTCCCACACTTTGAGTCGATTCCCCAGCATTCAGTGCTTGACAGTCTTATGGACATTGAACCATACACCAGAGGTTCGGTATCTCGCCTTTATAAAGTACTATTGGACATACACAGTCCCTCATCGAATACTTATAGGGAGCAGTGGCAGGAGGAACTAGGGCTGGAAATTTCAGATGAAGTTTGGCAGGAATGCATTAAAACAATCTACAGTAGTTCTATTAATACCAGACATCATCTTATCCAATTTAAAGTTGTGTATAGGTTACATCTTTCTCCCACCAAGTTGAAAAAAATATATAAAGATGCTTCAGCTCTTTGTGTTAAATGTACAAGGGACCAGGGAACATTATCTCACCAGTTTTTTCAATGCCCAAACTCACGACTCTTTTGGAATCATTTGTTTGATTTTTTATCCAAAGCTTTTGGTAGGGATGTCCCATGCATTCCCCTTACAGCATTATTTGGGGTGACTGAACCAGGTTGGACAAGGGATAAGAAAGAGAAGCAGGTCGTGTCATTGATTACACTCTTGGCCAGGAAAATGATACTGCTTTGTTGGAAGTCTGATAAACTTCCTACTTTTGAACTGTGGTTGAGAGAATTTGGAAATGTGCTACATTTGGAGAAAATCAGATTTGTCCTGTCAAACCGTGAAAAAGTATTTTATAAGATTTGGCAACCAGTAGTTAACTTATTGGATAAATTTGAGTGATTTATGTACACTCTGTTTCTTTTTACATGTTGTAACTGTACCACCACCTTTTGTTGATCTTTTGTTGTGTTCACCCCCTTATGTTTCAAGGAGTGTAGTTGTGAGGGTTAAGACTGTAGTTGTATGCATTTCCAATAGATGGCATTGCTGTAGTGAAGATAAGATAAACATTGGCGTTTACTTTGGATTTTTTAAAATATTTGTTTATAATGTTGTAGTCTGTATTTGTTCGTGTATATAAGTGTAAGGGTGTATGTTTATATGAGTTAAGGCTGTTGAGTAATTTTGGGGACGCTTTAGTTTTCGCGTATATAACTTCCGGTCTTCCGGGTTTGCAAGCGAGAGCTCCGGTACGACAGACCCAACAAAGAAAATCTCAAGAGATGAGGCAAAGTTATAAAGCTCAATTCTCCAGCCTTTTGATCATAAGCAGGCCAAAGTGGTATGTGTTTTGTTTGTAAATTCTTGGTTATATTACGTTTGTATCGTGTATAATATTATGTTGCATTGTGTTTTGTTTGTTAGTTCTACGGTGAAATGTATCAATAACCTATTAATATTTATTGTAAATCTAAATGTAGCGCCTTAGATCTGAGGATTATTTTTGTGGTCACTATTGTGACCAATGGGGAGAAGTAGGTTATAAATTGCAATAAATAAATAAATAAATAAATAAAATAAAAATAGGAACTTTACTTAAGAAAAGATCAAAAAACAAACCAAATAACAGGACCATTAAATACTGATCTTGGCTCTCCGTCTTCTGCCTCCCTCTCGGTCTGCAGCCAAATGTAGCCACCGCTTAATACAATTCTCTGTGTCACTGGCTGAGGTCAGTGGATTTTTCCTAACAGCAGCTGGATAGAAACAAAACATGGAATCAAAAATCAGTCAAAAAGCATCCCAAATCAGTCATATATCATCCCAAATAGAAGGCTTTAAGCGTTTAAAGACTATGTACTAGGTAATACAAAAGATAACAATATTCTTGTTGCCAAACTTGCAAATTTTAATTTTTCTGGAAAAACACTGGCGTGGGTAACCTCATATCTGTCTCATAGGATGCAGTGTGTTAAAGTGAAGGATGTGTGCTCTGGTTATCTAGAGTGCACAATGGGTGTGCCTCAGGGATCTGTGTTAGGCCCTTTGCTTTTTAGCCTTTACATTAATGACTTCCCACAACATTGTCAGGGAGTACAATTACAACTGTACGCTGATGATACGGTTTTATATACTCATGCTAAAACCAGTCAACTGGCAGCTGAGAAACTCACTAAAGCTCTTGAAGGTGTGGCTGAATGGCTTGAGCAGTCCTGTCTAAGCTTGAACATTAGCAAAACAAAAGCAATGTTCTTTTCTAAAACCAACGTGAAAACCTTAATTCCAGATATTTTTATTAAGAATGAAAGGATTGATACTGTGTCTGAATTCAAATATCTCGGGGCCACATTAGACTCAAGTCTTAATTTTAAAAATTATATTAAGAAAATTACTAAAAATATTAAGTACAACTTGGCAAACTTTAGACATATTAGACCTTGTCTTTCCTTCCAAGCAGCCAAGACATTCATGCACGCTTTAATTTTTTCGCACTTGTCCTATTGTATTACCTGTTGGGGGTAAGCTGGGGAAACTTCAGTCAGACCTTTAGAGTCAGTGTACAAGCAAGCCCTAAAGGTCTTGGACAAAAAGCCGTTTTTGTACCATCACTGCTCTATTCTAGAGAAACATAACTTTATGAGCTTTGAAAACTTTAGACTTTTTTCAAACCTCTGTTTGGTATACAAAATTTTAAATGGCTTGGCTGCTGGCTGCTTATTGGGCTTTGTCTGTTATCGTTCTGTAAACTCTTTAAGATCCACCTAGAACCTCTCCACATAACTGCACTGTACCCTTTCGTCACTCAGCTTTGGGTCAGTCAGCATTTTCAGTTAAGTCGAGTAAACAGTGGAACAGTTCACCTGATGCTGTAAAGACATGCACTTCTATCAGAAACTTTAAATCAGAACTAAAGAAACTTTTAAAGAACAATCAGTGTAATGTAATCATTATTAATCACAAATCTTTTAGGTCCACATCTCATGGTACTGGCTGTGTTTGTCTGTGTGTGTCTGTTGTATATGGGGGTTGTTTTTATTATGGGTGAATATTGTGTGTGATTACTGTGTTTTAACCCATGTTGTTTGTTTGTTTGTTAAATGTCATGTTGGGTTGTACTGTACCCTGCCTAGGGACTGCAGATGGAAATTAGCCTTAGGCTAACTCTGGTACAATGCATCAAATGGTAACATTTATGTTAAAAATTGTACATGGTCCCTTCTTAAAAAATAAACTAAAAAAAAAAAAAAGAAAAAAAAAAGCATAGGAGCAGTGTCCAAGGTATTTTACCATGGAGTGGATGGGAAGAGAAGTTAGACTAAAGAAGTTTGTTAGGAATGTTCTTGAGGTGTATTAGTGCAGACTGGACAGCTTTAGAGTCCAAGATAGTAACATAGAAGGACAGATGGTGGTAGACTTGTGAGGAGAATGGGAATAGATGGAGTGAAGAGGCAGGAAAATAGGATATTAGGGCTGAACAATTAATCTAAACTAAATCTAAATCATGATTTGAATTGACTCCATTAGCAAATGGCAAAGGCTGCGATTATTTAGGCTTTGTAACGTCCTCATTGAGGCTGTGGGTTCATGTCCCTCTGTCTTTGTAACAGACAGTAATGCTCGCCAGTCAGAAGCAATGGGAAGGATTTCCTGAAATTTAGAACATTTACAATGAATTTGCGCATTAAAAACATGTTTACAAGTGCTAATGAGCCATGTGCGACCAGGGTTAGCTTTGAAAAACGTTCCACACCTGGACATAAGACAGTGGGAGGAGGAGGAAATAAAGACAAGCTGCAGAGATGTGGACTTCTCTGAACAGTGGACTGTATTGATGGACACAGGCTGATAGCACCAGTGTCTCTGCGTAAAACTCAATTAAGCTTAATTCTTAAACGTTTTCTAAACATGTACTAAAAAAACACCTCTTGTCAAAAAAAAACCCAAAAAAAACACATCTCCACACAATCTTGCTATAATATTCTACTGCTCCATCTGTAGTTTAGACCTCAGACATGTTCTGAAAGGACTGTGATTCCTTATAATAATATTTATGTGTTCTCTTAAGTGTTAGGGTATGTGCTCCATCACATACTTAAAATGTAAACTGAAATCTGAATCTTGCTTTTTTTTTTTTTTTTTAAATATATTGCAAATCAAACTGCAATCGCAATATCAGAAAAAACGCAATAACTGAGCGGTACTTTCAACATTCCCATTTAACAACTGTATATTTTGACGTCGGTAAGTGTGAGAATAGAGTCTACATAAAAAAATAATAATAAAAAATAAATAAATTTACCGATGATGACATTCTTGAGCGACAGGGAACCAAATGCAGTTTTCCCGTTGAGTCCCTTCCAGTTTGATTTGTTGCCAGAGAATGGCCAATTACTTTTTTCATTATTCTCCAAACTGTGTCCCTTGTGTCTGCTCCTCCAATTAAACCCAGGTGGTTGATCTAATAAATAAAGTATTTTTATTGAAAATTACTGGTACATATACTGTGACTAAATCAATAACTATCAATGTTGAAATTTTACCAGTTTAGTTTTATATTGAGGATCCTCAAGCTTTTCTTCAAGCCCCAGGAGCCCCTGCTGGTCCTGTAAAGGCAGGTCTTGATGTTCAAAAGTGCAGTCTGGCTGCATTTGCTTGGCTGTGACAGTGCTGAGTATTCTAGCCTGCTGGTCCAAGATCATCTCCTGTTTAGTCAGCATTTCACGCAAAAGGGCTAAAAAAACAGAACACAAAGAAATTAATCACTTGTAATATATATTAAAATTCAAACATCATTATTTTTAACAGCCCAGACAATTATTCAATTTAAAGCTTATACAAACTTACAATGTAGTGTATCATGATGTGTACACGATTGTCTTGACCAAGATGAAGCAGACACAAATAGAAAACAATATAGTTAGAAATATACACCACAATTCAGATTAGTGCGTGATACCGACTGTTCATTTGTAAACCAAAGCTAAGCCTGTTAATTAGACTCACTGGTGTTTTTAGACGCTGAATGAGTGTCTCCTGAGCTGCCTGGATCTAGGAAACAATAGGTAAACTTTGTAACTCTTATTGTGATGTTGTTTTGTAGTATGCAGGTTTATTGAATAATGAAGAAGATGATAAACTTCAGTAAGAACTTGAAAACCGCTGTAAATCTTCATCGCAATCCATTTCTTATCTCTTCATATATTAAACTTATAGATGGCTGTTTGTTTAATCTCCTGTCTTCTGACCTCCATAGCTCCAGGCTGTGAGGAGGGACAGCTTAAAGGCAAACAATAATTGTAGTGAGAATGACATATTGTCACATTATGGAATTTGTCTACTTGCAATACATATTCCACAACTAAATGGTAAAATTTATGTACAGACCATGTCATTATTTTCCAGTTTGTGTGGATAGGAAAGATACTATTTATGTACAATACGTCTGTGTGTGTGTGCAATCTAACTATTTATGTACAGCAGACTGTGTGCAATATATTACTAGTTATTCACAACAATATTCAGTAATCGAGATTGGCAACGGATTGTCACATTGCAAAGCATTCAGGGACAAGTAGTCACACAATCCAATGGCCCAATTTAGGACGTAAACTACTGGAGATAAGTATTTACCAAGAGTGACAGTGAATTGTTTAAAGGCTCATTTCTTTACCTTTTTATTCCACTGTGACTAATGCCGGTGACAAAGGGCAGCCCTGCCTGAGTCCAACATGCACTGGGAACAGGTATGACTTACAACCAGCAATGGGGACCAAACTCCTGCTCCAGTTGTACTGGGACCGGACAGCCCTTAGCAAAGGGCCCCAGACCCCATACTCCCAGAGCACCCCCCACAGGACGTTACGAGGGACACGGTCGAACGCTTTCTCCAAATCCACAAAACACATGTGGACTGGTTGGGCGAACTCCCATGAACCCTCGAGCACTCGATAGAGGGTATAGAGCTGGTCCACTGTTCCATAACCACGACGAAAACCTCATTGTTCCTCCTGAATCCAAGGTTTGACTATCGGCCAAATTCTCCTCTCCAGTCCCCTGGAATAGACTTTCCCGGGGAGGCTGAGGAGTGTGATCCCCCTGTAGTTGGAACACAGCCTCCGGTCCCCCTTCTTGAAAAGAGGGACCACCACCCCAGTCTGCCAGTCCAGAGGCACTGTCCCCAACCGCCACGCGATGTTGCAGAGACGTGTCAGCCACGACAGCCCCACAACATCCAGAGACCTGAGGTACTCAGGACGGATCTCATCCACCCCTGGTGCCTTGCCACCGAGGAGCTTTTTAACCACCTCGGTGACTTCAGCTTGGGTGATGAACGAGTCCATCTCTGAGTCCCCAGCCTCTGCTTCCTCAACGGAAGGCGTGTCGGTGGGATTGAGGAGATCCTCAAAGTATTCCTTCAACAAGTGTTTCTGTGCCTCTGTCCTCCGTCTGTGGCCCCTCGGCTGTGCCTCTGTCCTCCGTCTGTGGCCCCTCGGCTGTGCCTCTGTCCTCCGTCTGTGGCCCTTCGGCTGTGCCTCTGTCCTCCGTCTGTGGCCCCTCGGCTGCGCCTCTGTCCTCCGTCTGTGGCCCCTCGGCTGCGCCTCTGTCCTCCGTCTGTGGCCCCTCGGCTGCGCCTCTGTCCTCCGTCTGTGGCCCCTCGGCTGCGCCTCTGTCCTCCGTCTGTGGCCCCTCGGCTGCGCCTCTGTCCTCCGTCTGTGGCCCCTCGGCTGTGCCCTTTTTGAAGCCCCTGCCCCCAGTAGCTCTCTGCACGGCCCTGATCCTCTGTAACAGCTCACCTTTATGACGCTGATAGACACCTGCACATCTGCCATTATTTACACAAATAATAAACATCTCTGACTTTCTTTCTGCTTTCTGAGGCCTTCAAAGAATCAGGCATGGATTTGTTTTTAAAATGGATGCACTCTTTTTGGTTTAGGAAACTTTATTTTTTAAGGCACTAAATGGAAAAAGATTTATTACTTAGTAAACTTCAGCAAAGTTAGTCAAGTGTGCTGAGTCATTGATTTGATCACTGCTATCCAAAGTTAAGTTGTGGAGTTGTTTTGGCTCATGATGCAAGTGGCTTGGGAGGTCCAGAGTCCTTCTGGGAGCAGGCGGAGGTGGAGGGAGACGAGAGAAAAAGCGTCTGGATGAAGTCATTTCTTCCCCCACCCATCTCCTTCCTCCAACATGAGCAGTGAGCAGTGGTACCAGTGCTACCCAGAACTGGGCAATCGGTCCTGCACCAGGCAGATCCCAGATCAGAACTACTACATCTATCTTATCATGTTTTACATTTTCTCCTACTGCACCGGCATCCTCAACCTTATGGTCATCATCGCTATCTCGCATTTCAGGCAAGTCACAAGCTCTGACATCAGGTTTATTGTAATGCATAAACTCATTTTGTTTCTTTTTCTCAGGCAGCTGCACTCCTCTCCTAACTTCATCCTCCTCAGCCTGGCTGTCACAGACTTCCTGGTGTGCTGCGTGGTGATCCCAGCCCAAGGTCTCTTCGGCTTCACTTGCTGGCGAGTTGGTGACATCCTGTGCCTCCTGTACTTTATCTTTATGAGCACGCTGATTTCTGTATCAATCGGAGGCATGATCCTTATCTCAATAGACCGCTATGTAGCCATTTGCAACCCCATGCACTACCCCACCGTGATGTGCAGGAGATCCATTAGCATCGCCCTGATCGCCTGCTGGATCGGCTCTGTCCTGTACAATTTAGGGGTTTTAAATTACAATCTCATTAAGCCAGGGCAGTATAAGAGCTGTGAAGGGGACTGCTTCATAAAGATAACCCTTATTGAATTTTTTTTGGACATAGCATTGAGCCTCTGTGTGCCTGTTGTGCTCATAATTATACTGTACTTGCGAGTTTTCTTTGTGGCAGTGTCGCAGGTCCGTGCCA
The DNA here is from genome assembly GCA_020698575.1 of Bostrychus sinensis. NCBI lineage: Eukaryota > Metazoa > Chordata > Actinopteri > Gobiiformes > Eleotridae > Bostrychus > Bostrychus sinensis. The sequence goes on along the minus strand of CM036244.1, from coordinate 4,359,591 downwards.
TGCGTTCTTATGTTGCAGCCACTGCACAGCAGCCGGCGGTGAACTCCAGGAAATCAGAGCTGAAAGCGGCACGGAATCTGGGCTTTGTTGTGTTTCTCTTTCTCCTCTGCTTCACGCCGAACTACACGCTGTTCTTTCTGAAGGAGAATATGAACATATATTTCTTGACCTTCCTGTCTAACTTGATCTATCTGAACTCGTGTTTTAACCCCTTACTCTATGCGCTCCTGTATCGCTGGTTTAGGAAATCTGTGAAGCTGATAGTGACATTTAGGATTTTGCAAAGTGGGTCACGAGATGCAAATGTACTATGATGACTTCAAGTGCAGTGTTAATATATGAAAAAGCATGTTACTGATAACCAATGTGCAATGAATTTGAAATAGCACTTTACACATTTAATATGACATCTGTAAACACTGAGGCAGAGGGTTGAGGACCAAAAGGGTGCAAGTGACATTCTGGGTTTTCTGAGAGTTACAAGACTTACAAATCAAATGAATGCTTTTCTTTTTACTGCCAAAAGATCACAATAAAAACAACTGTCTATCTCTGAACATAGGATTCAGACAGTGTGATAAATGGATATAAATGCTATAATGTTATGTCATTTAGAGAAAGACAAAAGACTGGAGCCCAAAAAGGCAAAATAACTATTATTACAAAGAAAAATCTAACTCAGTGGTTCTCAAGCTGTGGTAAAGGTTCCACTGGTGATACTCAGTTTTGTCCTGATTTAGTCCTGGTTATGTGCTGGCTTAGAACTTGTTTAGTCCTGGCTTGGACCTGGATTAGTTCTGGTTTAAGTCCTTGTTTAGTCCTGGTTTAAGTCCTTGCTTAGATTTGGTTTAGTCCTGGTTTAGTCCATGTCATGTCCTTATGTAGTATTACTTCTTTACTTTATTAAAGATAAAACTTGGAAAGCCAAATATTTCCTGAGGTGGTGGTCTGTGATCTGTGTGTTTGAATATTTAACATTTATGAATTGAAATTTGACAAAAAGTCAGTACTGTGCCATTTTTTCTTCTCTTGTAAATGTTACTTACAGCCTTTGGTTCTCAGCCCTCAGTATACAAAAAAGATGTATGTGTATATCTCCTGTAAATGTTTATTTAGCAATTGAAACATCTATACTTAATACAAAATGCATGGTTGTAATTGTAGCTCTTCATTGTACACACTGCTTGTGTTGTTCTCTGTCGGCTATGAATGCAAACTGAATTTTCCAGAGGTAATAGATATTGCATTACACTTCTGAAATGAAAAGCAGTTTTTCACCAATAGAAAAGGCTCCCCCTGTGTATACACCGCCCATGTGGGAGTCAAAGATACCAAACCCAGAATTAGTGGATGGGAACAATTAGTCTACACAAAAGCACTTTTATCATCACATGGGATTTCCTTTGTGGAAAATATAATTAATACTAATGAAAAAGAGCAAAAGGTTATCAGTTTTATTTATACATTAATTGATTAATAACATAAAACAATGTAAGTCTTTTGTGAACTTTTCTGTAAACACTGCCCATGAATTTAAGTGTTGTACAATATATTACAAATAAAATGTATTTTGTCTTTAAATCTTTTGGATTGTTTATTTCACATATGCAAAAAAAAAAAAAAAAAAAAAAAGGCAAGATAAAATATAACTTCATGTTTAATAAAAAAAAATGAAATTCCTATTGCCATTACAAGTTAAAGGTACTGTAACCACATGTGCTTGTACTGGTTATAAACGGTACTGCAGTCTAAATCAAAACAATGGTCTCTTTTCTGATTGGACAATTGGCAATGCAGCTTTAAAACTATAACACAAAATGTAAACAAAAACAACTTGGCCACTATGTAAAACATATTTTTAATTGTTAATAAATCAACTGTGTCATTGTTATCAGTAAAAATAATATTTGATTTAAAGGCTGAATTTGTAAGATCTGACATGTCCAAAACAACTCCCCTTTTAAACACCAGAGGGCAGAGTGTCTTGCTCACTTTTCTATATCACCATCAGGGGGCAGTGTTCAAACTTAATCGCAAGGAAGTGTCCATGTCACTGAAATATTATGGTCCAATTATATGCAACGCAATCTGAAGCGCGCTGCCTACAGCGGACACACGCGAGACATTTCTCACAATATTAGAGCTGGATTATCATAATATGAACATAAAACATGAGTTCAGACATTCTGTTAAAAGTCTTTGGTGTTCTCTGGAGCCACAGCCCAGTGTAATGACAGTGAAGGCTCATAGACTGTGACAGGATCTCTGTCCTGGAGCAGGGGCGGAGCTGAGCATTCTAGGGGCTCAGGGCACAATGTGGACACCACAAATAAATATGTCACACATTCACACAAAAAGCTAATAATAGAGTGAGCCACGGAGGAGTAAAGACGTGCTTATCAGAGCTGCTGCAGACTTTTGAACATATCATCTTTAAAAATGACAGTTTGCTACTGAACATTATTTAAACTTGACCGTTAACAATTTCAAGCTCTGAAGGGACCGACAATATTTAATACTTCAGCAGAACGGTGGAAAAACTTCAAAAATTTGAGTTCCATAGAACTACATCTAATCTAGCAAGGACCACGAGGCAATGCACTCCAGAAGATAATGAACCACAACCTGAGAGTCCAGGTGTTCATGTAATTTGTGTGTTTTTGATGAAAAACTAAAGCAAAGTTATAACCCTGAACCCTAACCCTGAAACTTTGCTTCAGTTTAGGTCTGTTTGACAAACCCCAGGCCAATAAACTAAATTCGAGCGTTTACATTTATTGATTTATTGTGTGTTTGAGATGTTTGGAGGGGCTGTAGGCCAAAAATGGCAGCCACGCCTCCATCACTGACTGTGACTGAGGAGTGAATGAATAATGCATCAAAACTGTAAAGCGACTTTGAGTGTCTAGAAGAGTGTTATATAACCAATGCATTATTTTTATTATTATTCTGTATATGAGTTTTCACTTTTTGAATTGAACTGCTGAAATAATTTAGCTTTTCTTTAGTATTCTAATTTATTAGGCATGTTTAAAAAGCTGCTGTATCTGATCTATCCAATAAGCAAAGGAGTGTTTCTAGGGATTAAGATAAGATTGAAGTTTATTGATCTCACAGTGGAGAAATTAACTTGTTCAGGCAGCTCTTAGTACAGAATAAAGTGCAGGAAGCAAGAAATAAAGCGAGCATCAAAAACAAAAAGTTGCTCTATAAATTATTTACAAGAAAAGAAAAGCTATAGCAGTAATACCAATATTACATGAACAGTAAACATGTACAGTAGTTAGTGGCAGGGTTAGACTTGAAGGTACTGTAAGGAACATTCGCACTCTACTGGTTTCAAAACGGTACTGCAGTCTAAAGCCCAACAATGCCCTGTGGGTTGCCAGTCTTTCTGCTTTTCTGATTGGACGATCAGCAATGCAGTTTTAAAATCAAAACAAAAAATGTAAACAAAAACAACTTGGCCATTATGTAAAACATATTTTTTTTAAATTGTGAATAAACCAGCTGTACCATTGTTATCAGTAAAACTAATATTTGATTTAAACATGTTTACATCATATCTTGGGAGATATGTGGCTCATTTTTATGAAATATAAAAAATATATTCTGCTCATAGCTCCTTTAAAGGTTCTTTTTGACTCTGATGCTCTGGCTCCAAACCAAACTTAGTTAACTGTGTGTTATTACTTTCATCCCCAAACAAACTCTAATCCTGTACAAAGTTGTGTCATGTTTCCAAAGTTGTAGTTCCCAGGTGGGTGACCCAGTGTTTACATCAGACTGAAGTTTGTCAAAGTCATACACTGTTGATGTTTTCCTCTCTGAACTTGTTAGTGTGAAGCTTTGGCAGTTGTTGCATCAGGTGTCTCTTGTTACTGTTCACACTGGGATCACAGCTTCTGGTTACCGTGACGACCGCGAGGCCCCCGGTGCTGCAGCTGCAACAACAATCTACGCACGCTGCAGTCATTAGCTTCCATTAATGGGACACATGCTGCCACTGCGTCATGGGACAAATTACAGGTGTGAACAGTGCGAAGGCTTAATGACAAACACTGTGACCTGAAGCACACTTTTACTTTTCACTCACTTTACCAACTTCAAAACACCAAAACTTTAAGCCAGATCAACTTTAGCAACAACTGATAGAGAGTCCTAACTTGTGGACCTGTTTACCTAAAACTAGATTACAGTGATAAATGATTTTCAACATTATTTTAACTGTAAAACCATGACACAAAAACTGTGATGGTAATATTATATATGGGAATATTCATCATTTATAAAATTATTTATAACAGATGCAAACATGGTGGGTTGAAATAGAAGTAGTTACCAAGCTCCTGTTTTATGGAATCAGCTTCCAGCTCATGTTAGAGAGGCCACCAGACACCAGACCCTGACACCAGTTACACAGGCTGAGTCAGAAAGTCAGAAAGTCTCCTGGAAGATGTGAATGCAGCTACATACTTACGATGACCATCACTGAAACCAATGAGCTGATATACACTTCAGCAGCAGTGATCCTTGAGGAGCTTGGCTATCAACCAAAGAGCAACCATAAAGATCCATATCCACCATGGAAAAGAAGGTTGGAGGCTAAAATCAAGGCAACTCGGAGAGAAGTGAGCCAATTGTCAGAGCTCCAGAAAGGTGCAATGAAACAACAAGCACCCAAGAGGTACAGCAAGATGTCCATACCTGAAGAATTGGAAACTGCCAAGCAAAGACTCCAAGCCTTAGCCACCCGACTAAAGAGGTACACGAGAGAAATCGAAGCAAGGCGAATAAACCGGCTGTTCTCAACTCAACCAGCTAAAGTGTACTCTCAGTGGCAAGGTAATAACAACAGAGCAGACCCAACAAAGCTGGACACTGAACAATACTGGAAAGGCATCACAGAGAACGAGGCATCACACAACAACAGTGCACAGTGGCTGGAGGATCTAAGAGCAGACCACAGAAACCTCCCTGAACAAGAACCAGTAACCATCACAGTGGCAGACATCCAAGGAAGAGTTTCAGGTATGAAAAACTGGACAGCACCAGGGCCTGACATGATCCACACCTACTGGCTGAAAAAGCTAACTTCACTCCATGAGCACCTGGCAGCACAAATGAACCAGCTGCTAAAGGATGGGACCCACCCTGAATGGCTAACTGAAGGCCGGACAATCCTGATCCAGAAGGATCCCCTGAAGGGAACAGCCCCATCCAACTATCGGCCAATAACCTGTCTCCCCACCACATGGAAGCTCATGTCAGGCATCAGAGTGGCTAAGATAAGTGGGCACATGGATCAATACATGAGCACAGCACAGAAGGGCATTGGTAAAAACACCAGAGGAGCTAAACACCAGCTGCTGGTGATAGAACAGTCGCTCAGGATTGCAAAGCCAGACACACTAATCTGTGCACCGCCTGGATTGATTACAAGAAAGCCTATGACTCAATGCCACACACATGGATCATGGAATGTTTGGAGATGAATAACATCAACAGGACTCTAAGAGCCTTCATTGCAAACTCGATGAGGCAGTGGAAGACCACCCTTGAGGCCAACTGCAAGCCAATTGCACAAGTGTCCATCAAATGTGGAATATACCAAGGAGATGCTCTGTCCCTGCTGCTGTTCTGCAGAGGTCTGAACCCCCTCAGCCAGATAATCACCAAGACTGGCTATGGGTACCAACTCAACAACAGGGCCACCATCAGTCACCTCCTCTACATGGATGATATCAAGCTGTACGCCAAGAGCGAGAGAGACATTGACTCACTGATCCACGGGGTTAGGGTTAGGGTTAGGAGTATAGGCATAGGACTGTCCCCACTCAGTGGGAACCTGTGATGCACGGTCCACCCCCAGATAACTGCCCCGCCTGGTACGGTGGTCCCAAGCTGGACCTCGGTCGCGGCCGCGGCCTCGCCGCACCACAGTCCACTCGTCTCCGTCTTCCCTCATGTCTCCTAGGGACAGGGCCCAACCAACGGACAGAAGGGCCCTTCAGCAGTTTGTGTATTTTATTTGTATTATTATTATTATTATTATTATTATTATTATTATTATTATTATTATGTTTTATACTTTTTTTGTCTTTTTATTTTATACTTTTTATTTTTTTATAAAAAAGAAGGAAAAATAAAATAAACTAAAAACAAAAATAAAAAACAGAACTATAAAACAGAAAAATAGCGTGCCCCATGCAACGTTTCGACTAAATTACGTCTTCTTCAGGCAAGGCACGCTAACTGAAGCAATCTGCAGCTTGTCAGCAGTCAGAAGGCGTCTGGAACTTGTCTGGTCCATGGATGAGAGAAAGTGTCAGAGGAGGAGGTCTGAGCTCCGCCCCCTTTCCCCGTGCTCCTGCTACCATTGGCTGAGGCGAAATCAGGAGACACTGACACTACAGACAGGGGAGCAGGGAGAAGACAAGACAACAAAGTGTTTTTTTAGAGATTTTATTAAAGACAACATGAAATTGACATGAAATTGACATGAATTGAGAAAAGACAACATGAATTGATACTGAGTATAAAAACATGAACTTGAAAAAAGTTATATTTATTTATTATATTTATTTTTTATATTTATATTTATATATGTGTGTATCCATGTGTTTAAATTGTATGTTTATTTATTTATTTATTTATTTATTTACATGTTTTTAATGTATTAAATAAAACATGAATTGACCAAAACATAAAGACCAACATATACTCTCTGTCTGTAGTAAGTCCTTCTAATGGGGGTCAAGGTCTAGTCTTAGGGTTAAAAGTCTTTAGGGTTAATAAACACAAGGGTTAGGGCAGTCCTTCTCAAATAGTGGGGCGGGCCCCCCTTGGGGGGCGTGATGCGATGCCGGGGTGTGTGTAAAGTGTAATTGCACATCCACAAATATTAAATGAATATTAATAATGAATATTAAATATATAGATACAAATAATGAATATTAAAAAATGATACAATTTTAGGTATACTTATACAATTTTTATACAATTTTTATAGATAATGATCTTATTTATAGTCGCCGCGGCGAGTGGGGGCGCGAAATAGTTTCTCTTTCTTGGGGGGGCTTTGCAAAAAAAAATTGAGAAGCACTGGGTTCGGGTTAGGGCTGGGGGTCACTAAGGTTAAGGTTAGGGTCTAGGTCTGGTTTGGGGTTATATTAGAATTCAGTCCCTGGTTATGGTTAGGCAAGTAGTCCTGTGTCTGGTTATGGTTAGGCAAGTAGGCCTGTGTCTGGTTATGGTTAGGCAAGTAGGCCTGTGTCTGGTTATGGTTAGGCAAGTAGACCAATATCTGGTTATGGTTAGGCAAGTAGTCCTGTGTCTGGTTATGGTTAGGCAAGTAGGCCTGTGTCTGGTTATGGTTAGGCATGTAGTCCTGTGTCTGGTTATGGTTAGGCAAGTAGGCCTGTGTCTGGTTATGGTTAGGCATGTAGGCCTGTGTCTGGTTATGGTTAGGCATGTAGTCCTGTGTCTGGTTATGGTTAGGCATGCAGGCCTGTGTCTGGTTATGGTTAGGCATGTAGTCCTGTGTCTGGTTATGGTTAGGCAAGTAGGCCTGTGTCTGGTTATGGTTAGGCATGTAGGCCTGTGTCTGGTTATGGTTAGGCATGTAGTCTTGTGTCTGGTTATGGTTAGGCAAGTAGTCCTGTGTCTGGTTATGGTTAGGCAATTAGACCAATATCTGGTTATGGTTAGGCAGTTCCAGTTAATCCAGTTATAATAATCCAGTTATAGTTAGGCTACAGGACAGATAGAAAACACTAAAGAACACCAAATCCAATAAAACCTCACAACACAAATCACAACACAGGATTGAAGTGCCAAGTAAAGTAGCAGCAGCCATGTTGACCTAAGACTTTCAACCGAATCTATGATTTAGACCATATGGATGTGTGTCATGTCTCTCCAGTCGATCAAGTTTGTCTTTTCATTTTTCTCACCTTGTCTGATTCCTGTTTTATTTTGTAGCACTTAGTTATGTCTCCTGTTTTAGATTTACTTCCTGCCCTCTTGTGTTTCCCGCCTTGGTGATTACCTGCCCCGCCCCTAATGTGCTGCACCTGTGTCTCATTGTCTTCCCTATATAGTCTGTGTGTTTTCACTCCTCCCTTGCCAGATTGTCTTTACCCTCGTGTGAGCATTCCAGCAGTTTTTCCCAGTGTTACCTTGTCTCAAGATTCTCTGTGTTTGGACCTTTTGCCTGTTTTTGGACCTCCTGTCTTGGATTGTGATTTTTGTACTTTTGCCTTGGACTTCTATTAAACACTCTAAACGTGTTCCTGACTCTGGGTCTGCTTTGGAGCCAATCTGTTTCTGAGCCTGACAGTACAATCTGGCCAGAACATGGACTCCGCAGATCCAGTCCGTGCAGCCCTCCAAGCTCAGGGACAAAGGCTTCATCAGCAGGAGGAGCAAGTGAGCCAGCTTAGAGAGGAGTTGAAAGCAGCCACTCATGACCACCAGGAAGCATTTTCTCAACTCACCGCTCAAATGAGCTTTATCATCGACCGGTTTCAAAGAATGGAAGCCTTGTCCAAGCCTCCAGAGGGAGCTACGGTGCCACTAGGGGCTGAAGCAGTCCCGGACACTTCCTCTCTCGGATCATCTCACATTCATTTGTCCAGCCCAGAGAGATTTTCTGGTGAGTGTGGGGATTGTCGGCCTTTTCTCTCCCAGTGTGAGTTGCATTTCGAATTTCAACCTGCCTCTTTTCCCTCTGACCGTGCTAAAATAGCCTATATAATCTCCTATTTGTCGGGTCGTGCCAGAGCTTGGGCTACTGCTGAGTGGGATCGTCGCTCAACTATCTGCAACTCTCTTCCCCTCTTCCTCAAGACTTTCAACCAGATTTTTCAAACTGTAACCCCTGGTCGTGAGGCTGCTAAGGCTCTGGTGACACTGCGTCAAGGCCACTGCAGCGTTTTGGATTATGCTTTAGAGTTCTACACTCTTGCAGCAGACAGTGGCTGGAATCAGTTGACTCTAGTGGACGCCTTTAACGGCCTTTCTGAGATTTTAAAGGACCATCTAACCCCTCTGGATTTGCCCTCTGAGCTTGATGCTTTAATTACCTTGGCATCTAAAATAGATAAGAGGCTAACAGAGAGAGAGAAGTTTCGTTCTCGTCCGAGTCCACTACTCTCTTCACAACCGACGAGGGTGAACTTCAGAGATAGGTTTCCTCCTAGCACTCCTACGTCAACTGCTGCACCTACTCCTGAGTCCGAAGAACCCATGCAGATTGGACGTACCAGGCTTTCTCCTGCTGAACGTCAATGGCGAATGGATGAGGGGCGTTGCATCTACTGCGGCCAGTTGGGCCATTTCCTCGCTTCCTGTCCCGTGAAGAGGAATGCCGGATCTCTTAAGTTGTCTGCCTTGGTGAGTTCTGCTGCTATTAAGACTAGTTCTAGTCGTCAGCTCACTAAGGTTCAGCTAATGTCCTCCTCTCATTCACGCAGCCTTCCAGCTCTGGTTGATTCAGGAGCTGATGCCAATTTTATGGATTTTTCTCTAGCTAGTGAGTTAGGCCTCTCCTCACTGCCTCTGTCTCAGCCCAGGACAGCTACTGCTCTCGATGGTCACCTCTTGTGCACAGTAACCCACTGTACCAGCCCAGTCTCCCTTATTTTTCCCGACTCCCACTCTGAGCAAGTAAATTTTCACCTATTTGATTCATCTAACCATCCGCTAATCCTGGGCTATCCTTGGCTTATTCAACACAGCCCCCACATCGACTGGTCCACTGGCAATATTATTTCCTGGGGTTCCAACTGTAAGGAACAATGTTTTCAACCCTTACCTGTGGCTTCAGGGAACTCAAACACTTCTGAAGATTCACAGTTTCCAGATTTGTCTTCAGTCCCCGAGTGCTACTTTGAGTTGAAAGAGGTTTTTAGCAAAGCTAAGGCTACCGCCCTTCCACCTCATCGGCCCTACGGCTGTGCCATTGACCTTCTTCCTGGAACCTCACCACCTAAGGGGCGCCTCTACTCTCTGTCGCCTCGAGAACGGCAGGCCATGGAAGAGTATATCTCCTCTGCTCTCAAGGCCGGCATTATTCGCCCATCCTCCTCTCCGGCCAGTGCAGGATTTTTCTTTGTGGACAAAAAGGATAAGACACTCCGCCTGTGCATTGACTACCGTGGTCTTAACAACATCACCATAAAGAACAGGTACCCCCTCCCTTTAATCTCCTCTGGTTTTGAACTGTTGCAGGGAGCTAAGATTTTTACTAAGTTGGACTTGAGGAATGCTTACCATCTGGTTAGGATAAGGGAGGGGGATGAATGGAAAACAGCCTTCAATACCCCAAGTGGGCATTATGAATATCTGGTGATGCCTTTTGGTCTGACTAACGCACCTGCAGTATTCCAAGCCTTAGTCAATGATGTTTTGAGAGACATGTTAAATAAGTTTGTTTGTTTACTTAGATGACATTCTCATTTTCTCTCCTGACTTGGACTCTCATGTTTCCCATGTCAAACAAGTGCTCAGATGGCTTTTAGACAATAAATTATATGTGAAAGCAGAGAAGTGCGAATTTCATGTTCCCTCAGTTTCATTTTTGGGAATGGTCGTTGCTCAGGGGGAGTTGAGGATGGACCCTGGCAAGGTCCAAGCAGTCAAAGACTGGCCCACACCCTCCTGCCGTCGGGACGTACAACGTTTCTTGGGTTTTGCTAATTTTTACCGTAAATTTATTAAGAACTTCAGCTTTATTGCGGCACCTTTACATGAACTTACCTCTTCCAAGTTTCAGTTTTCTTGGTCCAAACAAGCGGAGGCAGCCTTTCAAGACCTGAAAGATCGCTTCACAACCGCCCCTGTACTGGCGCTTCCAGACCCCTTGCTCCAGTTTGTGGTTGAGGTGGATGCATCTAACGTGGGAGTTGGAGCAGTTTTATCTCAGAGGTCAGTAAAAGACAATAAATTACACCCCTGTGCATTTCTGTCAAAGAAACTTTCTTCATCAGAGCACAACTATGATGTGGGAGACCGGGAGCTGCTGGCTATAAAGGTGGCATTGGAGGAATGGAGGCATCTATTGGAGGGCACAGAACAACCTTTTCTGGTTTGGACGGACCATAAAAACTTGGAATATCTCAAGGCAGCCAAGAGACTGAATCCGAGGCAAGCAAGGTGGGCCCTTTTCTTCTCACGTTTTAATTTCACTGTATCATATCGTCCAGGGTCAAAGAATCAGAAGCCTGACTCATTGTCGAGGCTCTTCTCCCATGATTGTGACCTGGGTGCCAGCTCTACCATCCTGCCAAGCTCCTGTTTCATCCGAGCAATCTCCTGGAGTATTGAGTCCAAAGTCAGCGAGGCCCTTTGCAATGCTGAGATCCCTCAGAATGTGCCACCCAACCGTCTGTTTGTTCCTCCTGGATTGAGGGGAGAGGTAATGTTCTGTTACGCTCAACGTGACCCCGTGTCCTAATTGAGCTTCACAGTCAGCTAAACTCTCTTCTGCAACTTATCCTCCAAGGAACAGACATGTGTTGTATATGGACGGATTTATTACAAAAAAGTGTGAAACTGCAAAACAAGAATACAGAAAAAATAACTAAGTATGATAAAAATAAAAACACAAAGCACATAAAGGGTTACCTTTTACACTAAACCCAATACGACATGCTTCACTAAAAACACAATATTCCTTCACTCACGAATGGGAAACTCACGACACAACCCACTAATATAAGAGATAACATTCATATAAAACATTCAACTTACTCATAATGCCACTCAAAGGGCTGAAAATGAGTGGATGGCGTCGTTCTACCAGCAAGAAAAGCGTGGCCTGCTTAACTTCACTATGAAGGAACGTCTCCTTTTCCTGCAACCTACCAGCTTAACACATAACTACGTGAACACTATCGCCCCCTAGCGACCTGGCTGAACACATAATAAATTGCAACAACACACTCCCCGCTTGGCATTATTTTAAAAATGCCACAATAACTAACTAAACAGTAGGAGAAAATAACAAAACACAGTCTGATATAGGTCTTGAGAAAATCTTCGTGGTCTTGTCACGCACCACTCGAACCTCCACCTTCCGCACTACTCCGTCTTTACTTGGAAGAGTCTTCACAATAATTCCCATAGGCCAGTCGTTCCTTTTTAGCAGCTTGTCCTTCAAAAGCACAACATCTTGATCTTTCAAGTTCAGTTTCTGAAGGTGCCACTTCTGACGACTCTGAAGCAAATTCAGGTACTCCTTTTGCCACCGAGTCCAAAACGTATCAGCAAGAACCTGAACTCTTTTCCATTGATGTTTGAACATATCTGCCTTTGTAAATTCCCCGTGTGGAACTGGAACAGATTTTGTCTTTTGAGTCAAAAGAGCCATCGGAGTCAAAATCAGAGGTGCATCAGGATCTGATGAAACCGGCACCAAAGGTCTTGCATTTACGATAGCCGTGACTTCAGCCAATAAAGTTGTTAAGACTTCGTGAGTCAAAGAAGGATTTCCTGCTTGTAAGAGCATAGAATCTAGTATGCGCCTGCAGATTCCTATCATACGCTCCCATGTTCCGCCCATATGAGATGAGTGAGGAGGATTGAACACCCAGGAGCACCTTTGTTCACATAGATAGTCATCCACACTTGTATCTTCAGGCTGCAAAGAACCCAGTTTCAGCTCCTTAGATGCGCCAACAAAATTCGTACCACAGTCTGACCTTATTTGTTTAGCAGGTCCTCTGATGGCAAAAAACCTCCGGAGCGCATTGATGAAACTTGAGGAGCTTAATGATTCAATCACTTCAATGTGAACGGCTCTTGTCGCCATACAAGTGAAAAGGACTGCCCATCGCTTGCTATTGGCCTGACCACCCTTTGTGCGGCGTGTTACAACCTCCCACGGTCCAAAAACATCTAGGCCGACATATGAAAATGGGGGATCAGTTTGCAAACGTTCAGCAGGTAGATTAGCCATAATTTGGTATTCCACTTTACCTCGAAGCTTCCTGCAAATCACACATTTATGAATGAAACTGCTGATGGATCTTTTGGCTCCAACCAACCACAAACCACTTGCCCTCACTGCTCCTTCAGTGAAGTGTCTTCCCTGATGCTTAACCACTTCATGATAGTGTCGAATGAGCAGTGTGACAACGTGATGCTTTTTTGGGATGAGAAGTGGATGGACTTCATCATGTGGAAGTTTTGACTCTGACAAGCGTCCTCCAATGCGCAGTAGATCTTTTTCATCAATGAATGGTTTAAGCTTGTACAGCGAACTGTTACGAGAAAGATTCTGATTTCCCTTAATGCATTTGATCTCGTTTGCATACACTTCATATTGTACACACCTGATAATAGTGTACTCTGCCTGAGTTAAAGCTTCTTCTGTAAGACATGTTTTACAAAGATGCCAACGTCTACAATTATCACCGTTAGACTTAAAGCTGCTAGCAATGTGACGAAGATATGCCATTGCCTTAACAAGTGAGGTCCACTTTGAGAACCGCTCAAAACGCATAGAACCCAAAGCTTTGGGTGTAGCTCTTGTTACTAAGACTGTTGCGTTCTGCCGTATCTCAGCATCTGAATCTGGATCAATGAGTCCAAACGGGCCTCTTCGGGGAGCATCAACCCTTGTGTTGAGAAGAAATGTTGGACCAGACCACCATGTCGTTTTTTCAATCCTATCCGCAGCTAAAGAGCGAGAACCATGGTCAGCTGGATTATGCTCTGTTGGAACATATCTCCATTGATCAGGAAGTGAAGATTGCTTAATTCTTTGAACACGGTTGTTGACGTACACATGGAATCGCCGGGTTCTATTGTGGATATATCCTAAAACCACTTTACTGTCTGTGAAAAACGTAACCCTATCAATCTTGATCTTTAGCTCCTCTTGGAGAAGTTCTGACAACTCCACAGCAAGGACTGACGCACAGAGTTCTAATCTAGGAATAGTGAGCTCTGGAATAGGCGCAAGCTTGGATTTGCCCATTACGAATCCAACTTCATCGTGACCGTCATGGTGAGTAACCTTCAAATAGGCCACTGTGGCTATTGCTTTTACTGAAGCATCTGAAAAAACACAGAGCTCTATAAAAGAAGCCTCTGAAATAGAAAATGAAACATAGGTGCGAGGAACATGCAGCGTTTTCAGATATTGCAACGAGTCCTGCCATTTCCTCCACTCATTGTACATGTCACCTGGCAGCGGATTATCCCATTCAAGATCTCGAGTAGTGAGCTCTCTGAGAAGAAGTCTGCCCCTAATGGTCACAGGTGCAAGCAGTCCCAGGGGATCAAACAAGCTGTTTACAGTTGACAGAACACCACGTCGAGTAAAAGGCTTATGCTCTTCAGGAGCGTCAAAAGTGAAGGTGTCTGTAGTTGTATTCCAGATCATACCTAAACTGCGTTGGACTGGGAGTTTATCCTGCAAGATATCAAGATCCTTAATCTCTTTTGCTCTATCTTCAGAAAGGAAAGCACTCAGGACTCCCACTTTATTAGAGGTAATCTTATGGAGACGTAGATTAGAAAGGGCCAGCATTTTCTGTGCTCTATGTAGTACGTCAATAGCCTCAGCTTCTGTTGGAAAAGACTTTAACGCATCATCTACATAGAAGTCCTGTTCAATGAACTTAAGAGCATCACTTCCATACTCTCCTTCCGCTTCTCTCGCAGCCAATCTCAATCCGTATATTGCAACAGCAGGAGAGGGGCTGTTACCGAAAACATGCACCCTCATACGGTAGTCTACCACCTCTTTATTCGGGTCATTATCTTCGTACCACAAGAAGCGAAGGTAATCTCGATGATCCTCTTTGACGACAAAGCAGTAAAACATCTGCTCAATGTCAGCAGTAACAGCGACAAGTTCTTTTCTAAACCGTAAAAGAACACCCACAAGTGTATTATTTAGATCAGGACCAGAAAGCAAAACATCATTGAGTGACACTCCGTCAAACTGAGCACTGGAATCAAAGACGACCCGGATTTTCCCTGGCTTCTGTGGGTGGTAGACACCGAAAATAGGAAGATACCAGATCTCCTTGTTTTTGTCACAAAGTGGCGCAAGCTCAGCATGTTTGTTGTCTAACATCTTCTGTATGAACTCAATAAAGTGTGCTTTCATGTCTGGTTTCTTATTTAATATACGTTGAAGTGACTCCAAGCGCTTATATACATAGCACCTGTTATTTGGAAGAAGGCGTCGTGGGCTTCGAAACGGGAGTGGAGCAACCCAACTGTTAGTGTCGTCTTTAAAACACTGCTCCATCTTTCTCAGAAAGATAAGATCTTCATCTGAGTATGCAAGATGATTGTCTTCATTAGTTTGGCAAAAAACAGTTTGCCCCAAATTTTCAACAGTGGGTCTTGGTTTTAAACTTACTGGTGGCTGCAGATGGAAACTAGTTTTGAATTGACTCGACGTAAAGTTCTCTTTTACATTAAACTGACTATCACAGGGAGTCAGATAGCTTGGGCGACCATTTTCCAACACATGTGTCTTCAGAGTGTTCACTACATTTGGTTTATGTGCACTTCCCAGACATACATCACCGATAATGACCCAGCCTAGATCAAGCTTCTGTGCAAATGGATCATTGGCTTTTCCACATATTTGTTTCTCGACCTTGTGAACCCTCAGAAGATTACGCCCTATCAACAGAAGGATGTCAGCCTCTGCGTCAAGTGATGGAATTTCTGCAGCAATAGGTCTCAAATGAGGGTGGTGAGAAGCAGCTTCTGCGGTCGGAATCTCTTCCCTGTTGTTTGGGATAGCATTACATTCTATAAGCACAGGGAGAGGAAAACTCATTTTTCCATCATATGACTGAACTATGCAGTCAGAAGCTCTTCTTCCGCTTACTTGTGTTGTACCAGAACAGGTTTTCAATGTATATGGTATAGTTGGTCCTTGTATTGCAAACATATCAAAAAACTCTGTTTTTGCGAGTGACTGATTGCTTTGATCGTCTATTATAGCGTACATCTTTTTTGTGTTGTGTGGCTCACCTTTAAGATGGACTTTCACCAAACAAATCTTAGAACAGGACTTTCCTGTGATTTCATTACCACATACCTCTGTACATGTGGCAGTGACACCAGAATTCTGTTCAATTTCTTGCTCCCCGCCATGCTCTTTGGAAGGTGGGGCAGTCACTGATGCTGCTGGTGCTGGACCTGGGTGAAGAGCTGCTAGGTGCCTCTCACTGTCACACTCTTCACACTTAATAATAGCTTTACAGTCTTTAGCCTGGTGACTAGTAGATGAAATGCAGCGAAAACAAATATTTTTATCTTTAAGCAACTTCTTTCTGTCTTCTAACAGCATAGTTCTGAAACCTCTGCACTTTTTTAGCGAGTGTGGTTTATGATGTATTGGACATTCTCTTTTAATGTTTTCCTTCTTGTTGTCCATCTCTGAGACTTCTGTCCTGTGCACTGTAACTGATTGTCTATAACCGTAGTTATTTAATTTCTCTTTCTTGTAACTCGATATAATAGCAGGAGTATTGTAAGCTGTAGTAAAGCTTGGGTCATTTCTGGCTTTGGCTTGCTCTTTAACAAAGTTCACAAAAAAGGAAAAAGGTGGAAAGCTCACATTAAACTCAGCTTTATATTTTGACCCCACCATAGTCCATCTTTCTTGGAGATTAAAGGGCAACTTATCCACAATTGGACCAACGCCTCTGGCAGTGTCAAGGTAACTCAAACCCTTTAAATATCCATCCAGTTTTGCAGCTTCCACTTCACACAAAAGATCTGCTAAGCTGCGAAGTTTTTGAGGCTCTTTACTTGACAATTTTGGAAAGTTTTGCAATCTTGTGAACAAAGAATTTTCAATTGCCTCTGGTGAGCCGTAACATTCTTCTAGTCTTGTCCAGACCATGTTCACTCCAACATCTGGGAACCTGATATTAGCTGCTTTCAATCTCTTTGCATGTTCAGAGGACTCTGGTCCAAGCCACTTAATAAGAAGATTTAACTCTTCAATAGCTGTAAGACCCAACTCTTTAATAGTGCTCTGAAAAGTAGCTTTCCAGCTGAGATAGCTTTCTGGCTTGTCATCAAATCTAGTTAGACCTCCTGATACAAGCTGACTTTTAGCTAAAAACTTAGCAAGTTCATTCGTTGTATTGTCAGCACTAATTTGACTTATAAACTGCTTAGATTGACACCTGTTGTAAGGACTTTGCGTTGAACCACTTATTTGTGGTCTTATAGTGCCACCTGGTGGCGAAAATGTATATTGCTGCCTTTGCTGAGCACAAGGTAATGTATTCATCTCCGGTTGATATTGTTCTTCTTGATTTACGTAATTGTGCTGAAAAGTCTCATTATTTTGTGGAGAATGAATAGAACTGTGCTGGTTTATGTACTCACTTACTTTTTGTTCTGCGGTTGGCTGCAGAGATAAAAAGCTCAGCTCATCACTTTTCACAACTTCTCCATATTGGGCTGCTGCTAACTCCATCACGTCTGCTTTAGCTTTAGCAGCGTCTGCTTCTTTCTGAAGGTTGAGCATGTCAAGAGTTGCTTCCAAACGTGCCCTTTCCACTTTAATACTCAACTCCTTTCCAGCATAGGCCAGTCTGGCTTTTGCGGCTTGAGCTTCAGCTTGAGCACGTGCTGCAGCTAAACTGGCTCGGCTCGAACGTGACGTTGATGACCTTGTGGATCCTCCCACTGAAGATCGAATGGTTAATCTCTCTGAATGTGTAGAAGACTTTGATGAGTATGGTTTAGGTGAGTTACATCGTGACATCTCCTTACGATTTGACTTTTCTTCACCTTGTAACGTTTCTTTTTGTAAATTATTGTCTGTTAATAACTTTTGATCTGTATTTTGATTTTTACTTTCCGCCATTGTAGTGTTTCAGCTGAATATTTTCTTTCTTCCACCAACCGTTCACCGTAATCCCTCGTAGAGTGATATGATTTCACTGTTCTGTTACGCTCAACGTGACCCCGTGTCCTAATTGAGCTTCACAGTCAGCTAAACTCTCTTCTGCAACTTATCCTCCAAGGAACAGACATGTGTTGTATATGGACGGATTTATTACAAAAAAGTGTGAAACTGCAAAACAAGAATACAGAAAAAATAACTAAGTATGATAAAAATAAAAACACAAAGCACATAAAGGGTTACCTTTTACACTAAACCCAATACGACATGCTTCACTAAAAACACAATATTCCTTCACTCACGAATGGAAAACTCATGACACAACCCACTAATATAAGAGATAACATTCATATAAAACATTCAACTTACTCATAATGCCACTCAAAGGGCTGAAAATGAGTGGATGGCGTCGTTCTACCAGCAAGAAAAGCGTGGCCTGCTTAACTTCACTATGAAGGAACGTCTCCTTTTCCTGCGACCTACCAGCTTAACACATAACTACGTGAACACTATCGCCCCCTAGCGACCTGGCTGAACACATAATAAATTGCAACAACACAGGTAATTTCCTGGTCTCATTCCTCTTTAGTTTCCTGCCATCCTGGTGTACAGAGAACTCTGTTTAGAGTCCGGGAGAGGTTTTGGTGGCCTAAGATGAAGAAGGATGTGGCGGAATTTGTTGCAGCCTGCGATGTTTGTTCCCGCAACAAGTCCTCCAATTGTCCCGCCTCCAGACTCTTGCACCCTCTGCCTGTGCCTCATCGTCCCTGGTCAGATATCTCATTGGATTTTGTCACTGGGTTGCCTACTTCGGATGGTAATACTACTGTGCTTACTGTTGTGGATAGATTCTCTAAGATGGTCAGATTCATACCCTTACCTAAACTGCCTTCTGCCAAGGAGACAGCTGAAGTGCTCCTTACTCACATCTGTCGAGTGTATGGCTTTCCCAGAGATGTGCTGTCGGACCGAGTACCACAGTTTGTAGCACAGTTCTGGAAAGCCTTCTGCCATCTCCTATGTGCAACGGTGAGCTTGTCATCTGGTCACCATCCTCAAACTAATGGACAGACTGAACGAGTCAACCAGGCTCTCGAGACTGGTCTGCGCTGCCTCACCTCTCGGAACCCCTCTTCGTGGAATAAGATGTTAGTATGGCTTGAATATGCTCACAATACCCTGCCTAATGCTTCCACAGGCTTGTCTCCCTTCCAGTGTGTGTTCGGCTATCAGCCACCTCTGTTTCCAGCCCTGGAGCGTGAAGTAAATGTGCCTTCAGCCCAAGTCCTGGTTCGTCGTTGTCGCCGCACCTGGTTGAGGGCTCGTCATGCCCTGCTTCAGAGTTCCAACACCTATAAGAGAGCTGCGGATCGTAGAAGGAGGACTGCACCCACCTACCATATAGGACAAAGGTTATGGCTGTCTACTAAAGACCTTCCCTTACGCCTGGAGTCCCGTAAGTTGGCCCCCGTTTTGTTGGGCCATTCCCAGTATCCAAGGTGATTAACCCTGTGGCCGTGAGACTGAGACTTCCCAGGACCATGAAGGTCCATCCCACTTTTCATGTCAGCCGAGTAAAACCAGTTAAGAAGAGCCCCTTGGTCCCAGCCTCCAGGCCCCCACCACCCCCCCGGATTGTTGATGGCGGACCTGTCTACACTGTTCGGAGGTTGTTGGCTGTACGTCGAAGGGGCCGGGGCCTACAATATTTGGTGGACTGGGAGGGTTATGGCCCTGAGGAGAGGTCATGAGTCTCTGCGAGCAATATCCTGGACCCGGGACTCATTAGTGACTTTCACCGTCGCCACCCTCATGATCCTGGGCCGTCCGGTGTCGGCCCTTAAGGGGGGGGGGTACTGTCATGTCTCTCCGGTTGATTAAGTTTGTCTTTATTTTCTCACCTTGTCTGATTCCTGTTTTATTTTGTAGCACTCATTTATGTCTCCTGTTTCAGATTTACTTCCTGCCCTCTTGTGTTTCCCGCCTTGGTGATTACCTGCCCCGCCCCTAATGTGCTGCACCTGTGTCTCATTGTCTCCCCTATATAGTCTGTGTGTTTTCACTCCTCCCTTGCCAGATTGTCTTTACCCTTGTGTGAGCATTCCAGCAGTTTTTTCCCAGTGTTACCGTGTTTCTAGATTCTCTGTGTTTGGACCTTTTGCCTGTTTTTGGACCTCCTGTCTTGGATTGTGATTTTGTACTTTTGCCTTGGACTTTTATTAAACTCTCTAAACGTGTTCCTGACTCTGGGTCTGCTTTGGAGCCAATCTGTTTCTGAGCCTGACAATTGGTGGTATACTGGATGCAGTCTGTACCACATGTTCATATGGGTTACAAATAAATGGCTTGGCATACGTTAACAATGGACTGGTTATTCCTGTAAAATAACGTATTTATCTCTTAATAAGTAGGTAACTCACCATCCACTTACAAAACTCCTGCAATGTCACTCCAAGCCTTGTCCTTTTTTGTGTTGTCTTTATAATAAAGATGTGATGTGTCGTATAAAATCTGGTGGTTTTCCACTTCCAGGATTAATCTTTTATCGTCCATGTCGCAAATGACTCTGGACCCTTTGGTACATCTCTTTGTTAACACGAGTTACCGGTTGTGACGTAATGTTTACAGCGATGTGAGCGAGAGGCTGCACAGTGTTTTTATTTTGCAAATTTACCGCATCCTCTTCACTGGACCCGGGTCTGACTTCCTGTCTTGCTCGTTCTGCTCTGTTCAACTTTATGCCTGACGGATGTGGCGTCCGGAAAAAATAGACTTGATCCGTATTTCTGACGGAGCGCCGGACACAGAGACAAACTGCAACACAGTGAACTGACGCTCTGACTTGCATTGCGTCGATTTCCTGCAGGAGTTGTACTGGACACGCAATGGATTCAGTGTGAAGTGGGCTTTATATTTGCTCAGAATAAATGGAAGTCAATGGGCAAACCCCACTCGTGGGTCATTGACATTTGACCCCACGGTCACGTGGGGGACCTCGAGAGCTTTCCAAAAATATATAATTTGTGGGTATAATGTAAACGGATATATTGTTTTTGCTAAAATTATTATTAGGCCCGAGCCCCGAGGGTGGGGCAGGGCCTATTGTGTCTGCACAGCAGTGCGCGAAGCTTCATATATGGTAAAGCTACTTTCTGTGTTTTATAAAAACAAAGCAGTTAGTTCTGCATACACCTTGCACTCACTGTCAGCAGACTTCAGTTTTCTAACTCTTACCCAGCTGGTGACAATGTGAAGAATGTGGTTAGCTCACTAAGCTGCCAACTGCTGGCCAGGATATTAAAATGTTATTGGCAGGTGGACAGATTAGGCAACATGTTCTCTGTCTGCTTTTGTGATCTTGTGAAACCAACACAGTGGAACTTCAGGCGTGGTTTCCCACAGTGCTCTCCAAACTGTTTCTGCCACATTCCTGGCAAATAAAAACATTCCCGGTCCTTTTACTGCACGCACAGGTAATGAGACAGCATTATTTTAATACAACAATAAATGTATTTAAGTGGGTCTGCCCCTTTGGACAGATATATATCATAGAAACTATCAGAGAAACAAACAGTCATATAGGCTTTATTATTAATGATTTATACTGCACACTCAAATAGGGGGCTCCTATTGGCTAAGGAAATGCTGGCTGCAGAGAAGGTGTGTTTGATGAAGGATCTCAGTATTTTGAAGATAATTTTATGACGGAAAGTACTTGGTCCGATTTTTCCCCTGGAATTGTCGATCTTTATTGTCCCAGAGGGAAATTTGTCTTGGGCTGCTCGCTGCTGCAAATTCACACAACTTTCATAACAAACACACAACAACCAGCGCTCTGCCAACTCCAGTGAACAGTTTCTGGTTAAAACGAAAGACAAACCATCAGGACCAGCAGCTCTCTAAATGTCCTGAGACACACCTGTACAGGTGAAGAGCGTCTCTCACGCACACACACGTGCATCTTCTAATTAGAAAAACAAAATTATTGCCATGACACAATGAACGCCCTCTTCTTCTTAATGTAGACAACTTTAAACATTAAAAAGAAGATTAAAACGTAAAAAATGTTTTATTTGAATTATTGCAGGTATCGCTTTTTGGAATGTTTTCAAAGTAAATTCACACGTAATTTTCGTTGGTCATCATTTTATTAGCATGTGTGTCTGAGTAATTTCGCGTGCATGAATGTTCGCACTGCTGCGACAGGTACAGGAAGTGGCATGACAGGAAGTACGTCATTTTTTTTAAACAAACAAACTATTTCAGAATAGTAGTGCAACAGAAAGTGTATCAATACAAAAAACACTAAATAAAATAAATTAAAACAATATTATAAAATCACGCGGATGAGAACTCCTCCTTGTTCTCATGTTTTTTACCCAGAGAAACCCCTAGATTTCCAAAGAACCATTTTTGAAACTTAACACTTCTCAGTCTTGTAACTGGTTTGGTTAGTACGTCTGCAGCCATGTCTTCTGATGGGCAGTACACAATGTTTATTTTTCCTTCATTTAAAGCATCCCCAGTGAAGTGATATTGTACATCTATACGTTTAGATCTCTGTCTGTTGACTGGATTTTTACTCAGAGCAATTGCTCCTTGATTATCTCTAATATTTCAGTACATGTGTATCTTTTATTGTCCATCCCATTTATCAGTTGGGTTAAGTAGATGCTTTCTTGAGTAGTGGCTGCAAGCCCTGTGTATTTGGCTTCGCACGTTGACAGTGCCACTGTAGCTTGTTTCCTTGTTTTCCAGGAGATTGCTGGGCCTTGTTTTGTGCCCCGTGGTACTACATCTGTCTTTTCCACAGGATGCCCAGTCAGAATCACCATAGGCTTTAGATTTAGGTCCTCATTACTTTTGTTAATTTTTTTTTTTTTTATTTATTTATATGGGACAGCGTGTATTAATGAACGGCTAGTGCCATAAATCCACCAGATTATAGCTCAGAGCTAATTTCCATCCATAGTCCCCACTCACTCACATTCACAGCGGCTTCCTGGTGTTCCCCAGCGGTCTCCCATCCAGGAACTGACCAGGCCCTACCCTGCTTAGCTTCCGAGGTCTGACAGGACGGGCATCCACAAGGCGGGATGGCCTTATGTCAACTCATAGTCACTTGTTCCCTTTAGATACCCAAGAACATGTTTAGCTTTCACTAAATCTTCTCTCTTAGGTTGAGCTAGAGTCTGCTAACGACCCAGGTCATAGATGAGACTGCCCACAGTCTCCCGATGTTCTGTTGGATTAACCGTCTCATGTTTGTAATTTCCTCACTTGTGGAAGTGTCCATTTTTATTTCACAAGGTGTGGATTGAGGTTTGCATTCTGACACACCAAATCGTTCAAGCATTCTTTCAATGTAGTTTTTCTGGCTCATCCGAATTTTATTTCCATTTTGTTCAAATTGTATAATGAGGAAATAGAATATATTTCCCAAGTCTTTCATGTTGAATTTTGATTTCACTGTTTCTTTGGATCCACTGTAAGGATTTGTTCATTTTGGGTGAAAGCATCAAAGAGGACGATGATTCAGAAGTGTAATCAAGTCAGAAGGTTTATTTTAGTATCACACAGTAAGGTTACAGTCAGCAGAGTGAGCGCGCTCCTAAAGAGGAGTGTTCTAAGTTTTTAGATTATGTATGACGATGTCTGACGATCTCTGCATAGCATTATCTTCTTGGCTTTGAGTAACTTTTTTGTGCATAGGGCAGGGCCACAAAAAGTTCTCAGTTTCTGCAGAGTCTTCCCACCATCGACAGGAGCCCCCCCTGCAACCTTGGCTCTGAGAACTTTGTAGCAGCTCATTATTTGTGCCATATTTGGAATGCACCTAAGAG
Organism: Bostrychus sinensis; assembly: GCA_020698575.1. Lineage (NCBI taxonomy): Eukaryota > Metazoa > Chordata > Actinopteri > Gobiiformes > Eleotridae > Bostrychus > Bostrychus sinensis. The sequence continues at coordinate 4,335,846 of CM036244.1, read as the reverse complement.
TAGAGTGACCTTAGAGTGAAAGAAGAAAAACATCACATAAAATCAAAGTATTATTATTACTAATGTTGAAACGTTATTAACCTTAGCAGTAGTACATCAAAATATAAGTTTAATGGTAATACGCAAAGCTATGTAGAAATATTCAATAATTCCCCCATGTGATATGGTGTGAAACAACCTCTGAAAAGAAAAACATCACTCAACAAAAAACAAAAAACAAAACCATAACTCAATACAAAACATCAAACCTTAAAAAGAAAACCCATAACCTGCTACGCTAATGCAAAACAACCAAGAGTAATCTAAACTAACCATGTACAGATTATCCGCTGTAATCTGGAGCCATTGTAACCTCATACCATACATTACTCTGACATGACCGCAATAAGCTAACATGAAAATAAAATAAAAATAATGTAAGCATGTGGATCTATTCAGTATGAGACCGAAAAACCCATCAGCAGTTCTACGTTCTGTAACCTTCTGACTTTCAGATGGGAAAAGAATCTCATGGTTCTGCTGCCCACAGCAACCGTCCAAAGACACTTCTATAGATCCACAGAACTCGTACATGAATATAACTAAACCTAAATTAAAAAGAAAAACATCAAATACCCCAAAAATAATAATCTAAAATTGTAACTTTCCCCGTGTTTAACCTAAGAGTCAGAAACAGTGCTAATCTAAGCAGGAGTTTGGGAAACAAAGATGATTAGAAATATAAGAAAAGGAGCTTGGGTCTGGATAAGGAGGTGCACACAGAACACTGTGAACACTGTGAAATGTGGTTACATTCTAAGCCAATGAGAATGAGACCTGGGCACTTTTTTTAGTCCTATTATTTGTATTTAGGGAATTGTTAAGTTGGCCTCATTAGAAGTAAACAGGTGGGACAACAGTACAGTAAATAATAACAAAGTAAACATGGAGCCTCTAAGAGAGCACACAGGAAATGCCTTTGTCATGGTTAAGTCAGGCCACATCAGCTCTGATCTGTTCTGATGAACGTTCAGGAGATGAGTAGGTGTCCAGTGCTGGTTGTGAGTCCCTCCCACATCCAGCAGGGGGCATCAGTGTGTAATAAACTTCAATCTGATTAAAATAAAATATCTTTAAACATAAGCAAAATCAAATACTCTATTATATATAGTGATGTGATGAGGTAAATTTTAGAAAGTAATGAAGAAAGTTATGAGTAACCTTGCAATTTATCAACTATCTACACAGTCTTTATTACAATCATACTTTGTGGTTTCTGATTTTATTTACTTATATTTACTTTTATTATGCAATTTGTTTATGCTTACTTATTATTACAACACTCAGTTATAGTCTAACATTTGAGTCAGAGTAAAAAAAAAAAAAGGAAAAGAAAAACAGTGCAGAGAGAGCAGCAGCTGAGAGCAGAGAAAGGAGGGGTGATAACAGCAGAGAGAGGCTGCTATGATAGAAATGACCACTGGGGGAATTTAAACTATAAAGGAGGAGTGGCTCATCAGAACGGCTACTTAATGATTTTTTATAACTCCATAATATTGACCTGGATGAAGTTTAGTGGACGTGACAAACTGTGTGTCCACAGCAGGAGCAGCAGGGGGCGCCAGGCCAGGGATGAACCAAAATGGATGTTTGAGTAAAACTTGAGTAGCAACTGTCCAGGAGAATAATAACTGTCATTTTCAAGGTCATATTATAATTTGTGTTACCAGAAATTATAAACGATGCTGTCCATAAGGGATCAGGTTATTTTATTTTATTTATTTTTTATTAATTCACAAGAGAGTGGTTGGACCACTTTTGTCTTATTCCAGCAGAAGACTTTGTATCATCACAGAGAAAGGAGATAATTCCAAGGTTAACAGGACCTGAGCCAACTGTTGGAGGAGAGTTTGGGCCTCAAACAGGAAACTATTCTGGCTCAGTTACAGCACAATTTAAATCTGCTCTATAAACTTGGACATTTTATTTTCACAAATAAAATGGACAAATTAAAGATAATGTGGATTTAATGTTAACTTATGTGGTTTTAGAAAGAGTAAATTAAAATAATGTTGTGGAGTAATAATTGATGAAAATTTATCTCATAAACAGCACATAACCCATATTCAAACAAAAATATCACAAACAACTGCAATCCTTTCTAAAATTAAGTATATTTTAAACAAAACTACACTATACATGCATATTGTTGTCTTGTTCTACCAGATATGACCTGCTGTGTTGAAGTTTGGGGGCACACTTATGAAACAAATACAAAACCAATTTTTATTTTACAGAAAAAACATAAGGATCATCAACCATTCTGCTTACAATCAATCTACTAAACCAATATTTATCAAATTTGAAGCAGTAAAATTCTATGATTAAAACTAAACTTATATTTTGATGTACTATTGCTAAGGTTAATAAACGCTTCAATAGTACTAAGAATGTTTTGATTCTAAAGGATGTTTTTCTCCTCTCAGAAGGTCACTCTGTGATTAGGTACATTGTGCATTTGCAAAAGTGCACAATAATGAGCTGGTTACAAAGTTAGGAAACTCCAGGTTACAGGTGGGGCCCTGCCGTTGCGTGGGACGCTCCTGAAGATAACGAAGATTACGCACCGCAGTAATGAGAACTCTGGCCTGGTCGAGGCACAGGAGTTTGTTGAAGAAAACATTTTAATGAAGAAATCGTCATACATTGTCATACATAATATAAAAACTGTGACCACTCCTTTGTAGACGGCCTGCTCACCCTCTCCCTTTCAGCGGGGCACAGCTGTTGTTACCTCACCTGTGTGATACTAAAATAAACCTTCTGACTTGATTATACTTCTGAATCATCGTCCTCTTTGATGCTTACACCCAAAGTGAACAATCCTTACAAATGGTGACCCAACGTGTGGGTGGAAAGCTTCTTCTGGAGGACTTTTGGACACATCGAGGCGGAGTTTGGTGACTGAGTCTGTGACAACCAGGGCCCACAAAATAAGGTAAGCAGAAAACCTTTTTGATAAAATTTCTGCACAGCTTAGTTTTTATTTCATAGGGTTGTCACAGTCTCAGAAATCTGTAATTCTCAGTCTCGTAAATTTAGAAAATGTTTTACAATATATATCTATATTTAGTTAATTGATTTTGAGTTTCTACACACGTAAGGTTGCAAAAGCACATAACATACTAACACATGTTAGGGAAAGATTATGAGCCGGTAAAAATCCTAGTTGGACTAGGTGGCGCTAGGCCCGGTCAAGACTGACAATAGACTCAGTCTATTTTCAGCCAGAGTTGGACTCTGAGGGTATCTTGTTTAATTCTTAATCAAATTACCTCTGGGAATAGGATCTGACGAGAACCTGGTGAACGTAGTCACTGCTAAGAAACATAAACACCCTAGACCAAGACGGTTGGACCGTGAAATAAAGGCTTGGAGCCTGAGGCTTGGAGCCTCCTGGGTTTGGAACCTGATGAACCGGCAGGGACAGATTTTTTGTTTTCTTTTGGGGGTTACTGTGGGTGGCTTGAGTCTCTGTATTCTTATTATGGGGCCAATACTGTGTAGGACACTTAGTAGTGTCCAAATTCCAGTGGAGGTTCTGAAACAGAGACTGCGTAGGCTGTATATTGTGGGATGAAATAAATAAATAAATAAATAAATAAATAAATAAATAAATAAATAAATAAATAAATAAATAAATAAAGGTGAAAGGCCGGGGGCAATAGGACTGTTGGGTCTTTAAACAGAAATCACACAGATCCTGATAGAACCCCGCCCCGCACAGACACCACGGTCTCTGTGTAGAACCTTGGAACAAGGTCAGATCTAAACGAATCTCTGTGTGGTGAAAAGTTTAGATCCATACATTAGGATTGTACATAAAATAACATTTGTATTCCCAGCAGTTTGAAGTACAGATGTGTAAATGTGGACTTGGTGACAGACAGTGAGAGGACAGGGGTGGGAGGAGACTAAAAGTACTGTGTTACTGTACTTGAGTGAAAAGTTTAGATATTTCTCCTTTACTTAAGTGATTTTTGGGAAAGATACATTTACTTCTACTTAGGTAGATTTTTGGAGCTAGTATTTGCACTTTTACTTCACCACATTTTAAAGATTGTTTTAAAGATGATAAACAAATTGCAAGAATACACAACTTTCCTTATTACTTTCCAAAATTAAGACTATCATCATGTTTCAGTTTGAATTTGTGCATTGTACTTTTACTTCTACTTAAAAGTAGAATTGTAAGCAGCTATTTATAGCTAATAGTTTTACTTGAAAATACTTTTACTTTGGTGAATGTTTTTGTGCTCTTATTTGAAAAAAAAAAAAAAAAGTAGACTACTTCCTCCACCGCTGCAAAATGGACAAGACTAAAACGAAACTTAACACAACGATGACAAAAGAGGAGTGGTGCTTTAGATTTATGTTTACTGTGGACAGAAAAGAAAAGGAAGCAGAAAGTGACAGAAAAGTTTGTGAAGTGTGTAAAAGAGGAGCAGAGCAGAGGTTTGTTGGGACTAGAACAGGTAATAAACATTCAAACTGTGGTCCATGCTGCTGGGACTCCACTTTTAGACCCTAAAAATAATTCCAGCACCAATAAAAATAAGAATTTAAAGAAAATATTTAAATGCTTTACTTGTGTATTTGAAATAGATAATGTCAAATTTCATGATCATAAATATTAAAAATCAAATAGGCTTACTTTAACAAAAGAAAAACCACCCCTGTGCAGCAAATGGTTTGATCCATTCCTGCTGCTGTTGCTGCTCTCCCTCCTCCCCTCGTGCAGATGACTCCTCTGTTTCTCTCTGACTGAGAGAAGTTAGGTACAGACTGTGGAAGTTTGGGGCGCTTGTCAACAACGACATAAAAAAAACAAAAAACTTTTTAACATCAACTGACTGCAATATTAGGCCATCTCAAGCCAAATAATCTGAACTAAAATAAGTTTGTTTGTGGGACAAAAAAGTGAGTGAAGCCTGAGCTGAAAAAAAAAACTTTTTTATTTTTAAATTTTACTATCTACACAAGAAAATGGCCCATTCAAATGGTAAGGTTTATTATTTTATATCCATGCATGTGTTAAAGTTAATATCCGTGTTTAAGCATGTATGTTTTTTAAATCTAGTTTAAATACATCAGGTTCCATTGTGCTGGATCATCCTGATTTGCACCTGACACAGGTTTGAAATCTTTTATTATTAATTTCTATTCTTCCCCATCTGATGCATTATGTGACTTGTATCCTCTCTTTTACTTTAGACATTTGTGCTAAAGAAGGACGCCCACAGAAGCGTCCCTTAGGCGATATTTCAAATGGTAAGTTTTTTTTTTAAAGATATTTTATTTTTATTTTTTTTCCCTCTGGCATCTAACAAATACCATCTTTATAGATAAAAACCGCCTCACGCACGTATCTCTCCATCCAAAACCTGTAACCACGGAGCTAGAAGGTCTGTGTTTTTATTCTAAATTTATTTAACATCTAGTTATTATTTAATGAAATGTTTGATCTTTTATTATCATTGCAACAAAAGTTAAAAAAGCAGTCATCTGGATTACATTTTTCAAGTTGAAGACGTTTCACCTCTTATCCAAGAGGCTTTCTCAATTCTGAAATGAACTGGTAAGAGAGCTGGTTTATATTCTTCTAGGAAGGAGGAGTTTAGACCTGAAACTAAATTCTATTGGTCAATGTGACCATGAATAGCCTGAGTGGTTTGGGGTCATTAGGAGTCCTTTGTCCTCAGCTGGAGTGAGAGTCGTTAACCCTCCCCAGCCTCAGCTCCTTCAGATGTAAATGACCTGAGTGAAACTGGTTTGTTTTGTTTGGGTTTCAGGAGACTGTTGTAGACAGAAGGAAGGTTGGATCTGAGACCACCATTTCTGTTTAAAGAAGGTTTATCTTTTTTGACAAAGATTGCTTCTTTCACTCCTCGCTCAAACCATCTCTGGCTAAGATTCGGACCTCACTGTCCTCAAAGGAGTGGTTTGTGTCCTTCAGGTGGAGGTGTACTGCAGATTCTGGTCCACTGGAGTTGGCCCTGCGGTGTTGGTATAACCGCTTGTGCAGAGGTTGTTTGGTTTCTCTCTGTACTGTTCATTACAGTTCTCACTGCAGTGGATGGAGAACACAACATTGCTCTGTTTGTAACTGGGAATTTTGTCCTTGGGGTGAACCAGTTTTTGTCTGAGAGTATTAACAGGTTTGAAATAAACCGGGATGTTGTGTTGGCTAAAAATCCTTTTAAGTTTATTATCATTATTTTATTCTACAGCTTACTGTGCCAAAGAAAAAAATTTACACAGTCGGGGCGGGTCATCAAACAAACGTAAAAACAGTCCTTTAAAAAAAGGTAAGACACTGACTTGTATCTTTGAATGTTTTAATTATGTTATTTCTTGTTTGTTTTTTGTTTTTATCTAACCTAGAGTTTTTTTGTTTTTATAGGTGAAACCACCCCTGAGAAAAGAAAGAAGAGTCAGAATAGTGACACTAGAGACGTGTTCAGGTGTGTGAAACAGTATTGTATTAAATATTATTATTATTATTATTATTATTATTATTATTATTATCATTTTAATTCTAAAAACAACTATAAACTATGTATTTGTAGGTCTACCCCAGGGCAACTACCAAGGCAAGGCCAAAATATTACGGACAACGCATTTGCAGAGTTGGATGACAATGAAATAGTTCAAGCGGCCCGCGAGATTGAAGAGATTCTCAACCTCAACTTTAACTCACCAGCACCACTACCAAGACCAGCACCCGAAGACCAGTGTCTGGAAGGTATTGCTAATTTTCCTGTTATTGCTGGTTATGTTGTGTCTAGTACACCGAATTCTTCTCAGGAGAGTCTGCCGTGCAGGCAGAAAAGTGTGTTAGAAGATTCTGATTCTATAGTGTCTGACCCCTCTGCAGTTGTCGCTGACACACCCTGCCCTTCTTTCACAAATTTTCCAAACTGCCCACATGGATTATTAATCTGTAATATTTGCCCAGTATTGTCAACCTCTAGTTTAAGTGAACTGTTTGCTATCAAGTTTCCAACACCGCAACTAAACACAAACTCAACACAGAGTGAACACACGCACATAGACAACACAACACAGACTGAACATATAGTCAACACAGCACAGCCAGTGCCATATGATTACATCCAACAAATAATTTCAGCACCCTACACATAGACAATACAACACAAACTGATCCAGTAGAAAACCCTATTAATCATTTATTTCAGTGCTTACACACAATTTTTTCAGCCCATGCTAGAGTTATCAAGAAAAATTTAAAAAAGTAAAAATCTAATATGGCTCCACCACCCAAATATTTCAAATGTGCTGATGGACATGGTGTTGATAGTAGTCAGTGTATTGAGAACGGAAACGCTTCACCTCAGGGAGGGTCTATCTTCTCAGATATGAATGATGCTGATGATATGATTGATATTCTGGCAGAGTTTGATAACCCTTATCAGATGCACGCTATGGATGGATTGAGCAATGTTGTTATTGGTGAAGATGATAATAATTTTGCCATTGATAATAATAATAGCAATGATGATGGTGATGATGATGGTGATGATGATATGAATGATGTGAATGTGAGTGACATTCTAGCAGAGATGTATAATATGACAGGCCAGTGTGATGATGACATTGTTATGAATGTAAGTGGCATTCTAGCTGAGATTGAAGAGATGGCCAGAGAATGGTGCACAGTTGATGACAATGATGATTCTGACCGTAGCTCATGTAGCTCTTCTGAACATCTATCTGATGGCACCGCTTTTACTGGTACCGGTACCATGGCTGATATTCCCCCTACTGGTCTATCTAATGACATCTCTGGTGGGTTAGATGGTGATAGCATATCTGATGCAACATCCCAGCCTTCTCATATACCTGCTGTTGTCTCTACTTCTGCTGCTGCAAATGGGTCTATTGCTAGTAATGAGTCTGAAACGCAAAATGCACAAGATGGGGCCGGTGCGATAAATCTACATCATATCCCAGCTTTCAATGGTCTCGAGCTGCGACAGCGCATTGATTTCAGAGATCTTCATGCTTCCATCCCTGAGGAGATACCCGCAATGGTTAAAGGCTTACTTACAGGGGTTATTGACAGATCGCTTGAAGTCTCACAACCCGGTAGTGTATTAAATATAGTTTTACAAGGCCCGTCTTTATTCAACGACGTGCATGCCTTATTAAATTCTAATAATAATTATAACGCAGATCTTTTTCTCGACGAGGTCGTCCAGGTCCTACAAAGTAATGACACGTCAATGACAGACGATGAACTAGAATTTGTCGTATCAATAGCTCAGGACCATAGAGGGGGCGTTCGTCTTAAACTGGGCAAAATTCCATACAACGAAATTTTGTCAAAAAAAGGAAGATTTTTATACAATCCGGAAAATACTGAGGGAGATGGTAACTTGTGTTTCTGTTTATGTCTAACGCATGCTGCCCGTGCTTCTATGTCAGTTCAGGAAAAATTTGATTATGCTAGAAACGTTCAAACATCTGTAGGATTCGACCACACACACTGCGTATCATTTAATGACATTACCAAATTTGAAAAACACCTGGCGGTTAAAATTATAGTTTTTTATCATGCCCCCGGTTTCAAACGTTTACAGTGCTACCAAACACATAATACACCACATCCGCACACAATCTGGCTGTACCTACACAATGAGCATTATTATATGATTGAAAACCCTACAGGATTTTTTGGGTATAGTTATGTCTGTTCATACTGTTATGGTGGGTATGACGGTCCACTGGTGCATTTGTGCATTAATAGGTGCAACGTCTGTTACACGCAGTGTCATAGTGGCCCCGGTAAGAAAATAAAATGTAATGATTGCAAGCGTTTATGCAAATCAAAATCCTGCTATACGCAACACAAACTGCCAGACCCACAACATAACCTGATCCCATGCAATCTAATAAAATACTGTGACGCCTGTGGTAAACAATACAGGCAAGGAAAAAAAACAAGTCACAAATGCACACCGGGTGTTTGCCAGCATTGTCGGGGGGTTTTAGATGGTGACACTGACCACGAGTGCTACATTCAACCGCTGGAAAAAAGACAGCCAGGTCAAAAATACATACTCTATGATTTTGAAACTAGATATCATGAAGGGAAGCATGAGGCTAATTTTGTGTGTGCAATGGACATGAACGGCGACAAGTTCTGTTTTGGTACTTTAAATTGCGTGAAAATATTTTTACGGCACTACAGACACCCTAAATATACTGGATATGCATTCATAGCGCATAACGCTTCAGGTTTTGACAACTACCTCGTCTTAGAGTATTTTGTTAAAAATAAAATCACCCCTGCAGTAATAATGCGCGGTAGTAGAATTGTCCTAATGCGTGACAATATATACCAACAACGCTGGATTGACTCGTTTAGCTTTCTTCCAATGCGACTGTCAAAAACGCCATCAGCCTTGGGGTTTCAGGATATGGAAAAGGGTTTCTTTCCTCACAAATTCAACACAAGAGACAATGAGCACTATACCGGTTCATACCCTGATCCCTATTTTTATGGTTATGACAGTATGCCTGAGTCAGAAAAAGCCAGATTTAAGACCTGGTATGACACAGTGCGTGGCGAAGTATTTGACTTCCAGGCAGAACTTAAGCGTTACTGTGTGAATGATGTAGAAGTACTGTGCAAGGCATTTCTTATATACAGGGACACATTCATGGAGTGTACAAAATTGGACCCGTTTACATTTGTGACTCTGCCATCCAGTTGTATGGGAGTCTTTAAGACTCTATTTCTGCCTGCAAACACACTTGCACTCACCCATGACGGGGCATACATACGGCAGAACAAGGCATATTCTGATGTGTCTATGCAGTGGCTTGAATATGTATCATTTACCGAAAACACCAGATTGCAACATGCCCTTAGAGGTGGGGAGAAACAAGTTGGTCCATATTTTATAGATGGAATTTGTCAAGCAACAAACACCTGCTATGAATTCTTTGGCTGTTTACATCACGGCTGCCGGGCACACAGTGTAGCTGTGAGCTAAATCCTCTATCTAAAATACCATACGGTGAGCTCTACAGCCAGACTTTGGCAAAAGTTGATGCATTGGAGAACATTTACAAAATGCGCATTGTAGTGATGTGGGAGTGTGAATGGCGGTCATTAACCAGATCTGACCCATCTGTTATACAGTTCATGAGCACATATGAGAAGCCTGAACGCCTTGCCCCCAGAAATGCACTCTTTGGTGGACGCACAAATGCTATGAAGCTGTACCACAAGACAGCTAATGGCGAGAAGATACATTATTATGATTTTACCAGTCTCTACCCCACAGTGCAGTCCAGAATGCCTTACCCCGTAGGGCACCCCCAAATAATTTTTGAAAACTTTGACAAGCTTGAGAATTATTTTGGACTTATCAAGTGTGTTGTACTGCCCCCTAGAGGTCTGTTTCATCCTGTTCTGCCTTTCAGATGCCTCAACAAGCTCATGTTTCCTCTGTGTCGTACATGTGCTGAAATGTTAAACCAGACTGATGTGTGCAGACACAGTGATGTTGACAGACAACTGTCTGGCACGTGGGTGACATTTGAGGTTCAAAAAGCTGTTGAGAAGGGTTATCACATTGTGTCTATTTCTGAAGTCTGGCACTTCCCCAATAAGACAGATACCTTGTTTAAGGACTATGTGAAAACCTTTTTAAAATGTAAGCAAGAGGCGTCTGGCTATCCACCACATGTAAAACCCCCGAGGATCAGCAAAAATACATTGCTGATTATTACCAAAAAGAAGGGATAAGACTGGATCCATCCAAAATACATGTCAATAAGGCTGTGAGACAAATAAACAAGTATATTTTGAATTGCTTGTGGGGGTCCTTATGTAAAAAAGGGTCATTGCCACAGGCTGAAAGGGGTGACACTCAACCACGTGAATGCTAAGACTGTCACCCACGATTCATTAAAACACTTGGTACAATCCTTTGTGGCCAATAGAACCACACAGACACATCTGACGGTGGTATCTGACACCATCAAATGCGATAAGAAAAAACTTCACTTAAAAAATGAAACAGTTGTGAAAAAAGTACAAGCTGTGTATAACAAGCACAGATTATTGCCTGATTATGCTACACTTCCTTAAGGATATTGAAATGGATAAAGCATTTAATGGGAGGCTACAACACCCATTTAGCCTCGTGGTTAGTGGACCTTCTAATTGTGGTAAAACATTTTTTGTCAAGGATGTCATTGAAAATGCAGCGAGCGTTATTTCGCATAACATTGATAACATTGTTTACATTTATTCATGCTGGCAGCCTCTGTATGACCAGCTTCTACGTATAAGGGATATCAACTTTGTAAATGGGCTCCCAGAGTCTCTGTGTGATGACACACTGCTACCCACAGATAAAAATAATTTACTCATTATAGATGATTTAATGAACGATGCCAGTAATAATATAGAAGTGCAAAATGTGTTTACCAAATATGTACATCACAGAAATTTAAGTTGTATCTACCTTGTTCAAAATTTATTCATTCAGGGTAAGTCAAGCCGTACAATTAGTCTGAATACAAATTACTTGGTTTTATTTAACAACCCTCGGGATAAATATCAAATATCACTATTAGGCAGACAAATGTTTCCAGGAAACACCAAATATTTTTTGGAGGCATTTAATAATGCGACTAGTGTACCATTTGGGTACCTCCTCATTGACTATAAAGCTAAAACACCAGACTATTTGAGACTCAGAACCAATCTGCTTTCAGACCATACAGTTGTCTACATCCCCAAAAAGAGATAAAAAAATCATGTCGTCACGCATGCAGAGAAATCTGGGGGCGCTTGAGTTGCTTCATAAGGTACCCCCCAGTGTAAGAAAGGTTATTATAAGCAAAGCCAACGTAGACTTGATTAATGCTCTGTGTGAAATAGCGCTCAATGTATTGAATGGCAACATACCACTCAATGACAAGCAGTATCGTCAGTTAAAAAAGAAGGCAATAATAAGGAGGATAGCCGACAAGAAAGTCAAAACCCAACAAAAAAGAAAGGCCATCAATCAGTCTGGAGGATTTTTGCTACCGCTGTTAGGCGCTGCAATACCGCTTATAACCAGTCTTAAAACCAGTCGTAATGGGTGACATGCAGCATACACAGAAAATGTTCTTGGTCCCCCAGCATCAGTTGGATTTGTTGAAGCGGCAACAGCAGAACCCTGTGTCCATCAGACAAGCTGCTGAGAATGAGCTGGCCAAGGCTATGATTGATATACTACAAATGCCAGGCACGGATGTATATGAGAAGGCAAAAAAATATGCTATTATTCTCCAGAGATACCTGACATTGGTGAAACAGGGTGAACGTGAAAAGGCAGTTTTAACTCTGTCTCTGCCTGATACTGGTGAGGGTGGTACTGATCAGAACGTTCACCATGTTGTTGATACCAGTGTTAAGGATCCTATTGCTGATGAAGTTTTGAGGCATATTCCTACCAGGAGTAAGAGGAATGCAGCGCATGTTTTATCAGCGCTGAGCAAGGCATCAGATGTGCTATCTTGGACTGGTCAGGGTGAAGTAATAATTAACAAACAAACAGTTACCGGATCTCATCTTTATGATCTTATAAACAATGTCACTGCTCCTTACAATGTCTCAGAGCATTCTAGACCAGTGGGCTGGTCCCTGTTTCTCAAAACTCTGGCAGGTCTAAACATCCCTCTATCAGCCATACCAAATACACAGGTGCGAAGAGCCATATTAGATCTTAAACACAGTCCTATTACACCCATTGACATACCTTCACCACTAGGCCATAAAAAGAAAAGAAAACAACAATTTATCATGTCCCCTAGTTTCACAACCCCATACAAAACTGCCAGAAGGGGGTCTGACACACAATCATAGTTAAGTTTTTGACGTTTTTTTTTTTTTACAGAAAAGTATTGTAGATGTATTGATGGATTGTATTCATGTAATTGCTTTCTCTCTCTTTTCATGTATATAAATTGATTTGTTGAATGTTTTATTTTTTTTCTATTCTATTTGTATTTTTTATATCTTGTCATATTATTATGGCAAAAAATGTGTTTTTTTTTTAATTATGAATAAAACTGATGTATGTTTTTTATATGAATAAAATGAAAATGATGTTGTTTTTTTTAATTATGAATAAAAATGATGTATTTTTTATTATTATGTTATAAATTAATGAAACAAAATGTGCAAAAAAAGTATACTCTTTCTACTTCTTTATTTAAAAAGTTTTTTCTACACATTGTACACACATAGCTTCATAATCATGACATACAGCAACTGGTTGTATCTGGTTAACAAATCTAGATACCATTATATCATTACAGACAGGGTCAGGACCATACATTTTGATAAACTGTTTATAAGACATTCCTTTTTTTTGCATGGGACATAAGAAAAAAACACAATGCTGTCCGCATGTGGTTGAGCGCAGACTCTGAACTGTTCTCCCTGAATAAGACACATCTACACAGTTTTTTGCAAGAAAATGTTTTATCTCTGATGGGAATCTGCAATATCGTGGGGAGTGACCAAAACTGTCAAAAAAGCATCCTTCTTTCTCCTTTGTGATATAGATGGCAAGCCAATGCTCGCCAGGCTTAAAAGACGGGTGCGTGTTCACAATCAGCATGGCAGGGTATTTAATGATGTTGATTTCTGGTAGTTGGTCACAGGCTAACACACCCACAAAGTTTGTCCCATTTAAAATCCTCCTTTTTACAATACTGGTTAGCTCTATCGTGTTCATGTTTCTTTTAGTAGTAGTCCATCAGCACCTGTCTTCTTTTTGAAATTTCAATTACTGAGTCAAAAACAGAACAGCATATCAGGTTAACAGTGCGAGGGAGGGGGACCCTGAAACGCACTTCCAGCCTTACATTGCCTGTCTTAATTAGAGACACATTTCCTGAACTGCCTTCATCAGCTTCTAAATTAATACAGAAAAGAGTGTACCCAGCTCCAAAATCTTTACGGTTAATGGCTAGCGACCTGTCCTTCAGGTATCGGCCTGTGGTCTGTATCAGTTGGTAATATTCTCCCGCATACTGGCCTCTCTGAAAAAAAGGCTGAAATGGCTTAGCAGGGTAGGGATGTCCTTCCGCATATAAGCCTAAGAACGCTACATCGTAGTGTTCAAAATTAAATGGGTTTTTGGTGTAGTTCCCAGTGTAGGCCTCATTATCGACGAGTCCTAAGATGACAAATTTGGGGATCTGACCCATGTAGAGATTCTCTTGATTGCATACGCGAGTGCCAGATGGTACGGAATACGTTTTCAGGGACACTCTGTCTATACCATACTTGGCGTTGGTGTGCTGGAGAGCTTTGCTGTGCGCCAGTCTGACAGCAGGGGAGACTGCAACCTTTTTTGACAAACATGATCTTGATATTGTAATCATTGTTTGCAGGTCTCATCAACGCAAACTCATTTTTTGAACGGATAAACTTTAAAGATAAGTCTAAACCATTAAGCAAAAGTTTTTCTTGAAAAAACAAATCAGCGTGTATAGGGCCTATTAACTCTACTATACGGCTGATTTCTGTGTACCTGGCCCTCTCCTCCAGTCCTTTATTATTTCCAGTCACTGACGCTGCATTCATTTCCCCGCTCGTGTCCTTACAAAACAATGCACTACTGAACTGCGTATCCAATGTGTCTTTTCCATAATTTATCAGACACTCAATTATCCCATGATATGGGTATGTGTTGGAAGACTGTGTTATGAGTCGGTCACCTAGCATTATGTCAACTTGTGAAAAGAGAGAACATGTCAGGTAGTTCACCAGACCAACGTCCGCGTTAGGTGCCAGGGATGAACCATCTGCGTTTACAATCCTAACACGCAGATACAGATGTGTGTCGTTCAGGTCCAGGTAATCTTCGCCGCTGCCTGATATGTGAAACTCAATAGGTCCTGTGTCAGTTATTGCTTAAATTGGTGGAATTTCAACGTATGAAGGTCTTTCAGTCGATGTTTGTGTGTATGGAACTGTAAAGAGGTTCAGCTCCGTCTTGACACATTCTTCAGACTGGCTGTGTATGAGAGCCATTTTTTAAATTTTCTTCCTAGAATATATCTTTGACTACGACGGTACGACATTTACCAGCTCTGCTCCCTCTGGAGGATGATCTCTTTCTGGCCAGAGTACCCGTTTTGACTGATACTTTACATCTTTTAGGGACACGTGTTTTACGCGTGCTGGGTGGTCTTTTTCTCGGTCTCGGTGTGTACACCATCAGGCCACTCCCCTCTTGCTTATCGGAGAGGGCACTAGTTGCAGCTGGAGCTACCATTCTAAACAAACTGCGAAACACGCCCCCCACTCCGTTTCCGTACTGTGTACTACTTCCGATAAAACCAGGGAGTATGTCTGATTGACATAGTACGACATGTACCTAGAATCATCCCGGATGTAAGGGGTGTGAGTCATTTTTTAGAAAAACTGTTTCTGCGGTCTGAAATGCAGCTTCACGTTCACTTTGCCGTACAGAAAAGGTATATACTGGTTCTGGTCATTTTTTAACGAAATTTCAATGTCGTCTATGACTGACTTTGAGAGAGATGTGTAGTGTGGCTTGTCGTAAGTCAAAGTGGGCATGGTGCGTGACTCGTCTGCAACATTTATACACCTGAGGAGCGGTACATGGGTGTCACCCACCAGTTGATAATCCACAATGTCGCTATAGATAAATATATTATAGCTACCGCCGTGAATATCTGCAGGGTGTGGCGCTGTAACGTGTTTCCCATAAACTGTCTGGTTTAAACCCTAGAATTTCAGCTAACCGTCCTTTAAAAGTTAGACTAGAACCTTCTGCACCAGTTACATAAACTCTGTTAGTAATACTGCTGTAGTGTAGGTTTATGCCTGATGTTGCCGGACTGTGCATGCATTTGGCATTTCTTTGAGTATTCTTGCTATCGAATCATATAATCCAACTGAAACAATTACGCTAGCATCAGTACTAGGAAAACTAGCCCACACTCGGGGGTATTGTATCTCAATGAGACCGACCTCATACGGTTCATTCAAAACAATAGGTCTTGCTAGCTTTCTCCTAAAATTCCATATCTTGTTGTTTGGGTACACATGCGCTGAAGCAATACTTGGCAGTGTAACATAAAATCCATTCTTATCCATGGTGAAGCGTTAAAATGATGTTGAAAGTAAGATGTGTCTGTCTTTTATCTGGGGGGGCTAGACATCAATAATCTCTTTCTCATTAACCCAGCTGCTTTATAGTAAAATACTCATCTGTGTGTGTCTGCTCATATCCCTTTCTAAACACGCACCTCAATTTAGATATCCTCACTGTGTCACCTACATTAAATTTAAAAGCCACAGTTTTTCGGCCCTTTGATTTGTATATATTGTTAAAATCGGTCCTCTCATTATCTTTATTCACTGCTGACGGCGTCATTTTGATGATCCTATGGTATGAGTTGTTATAGGCATGGACCAGATCTTGGACAACATCGACATATCTCTTTGAATTTACAGAAGTTAAATAACGCCACATTCGGGTATTAAATGTCCTGTTAAAGCGTTCCACTATACTTGCTTTTGTCTCATTTGCAGTGTAGAAATGACTAATTTTATACTGATCCAATAGACATTTAAAATGCTTATTATAAAACTCTGTGCCAGCATCCGTTTGAAGGTTTATTGGGACACGCCCCTCCGCCAAAATGTCTTTAAATGCATTTGTTACAGCAGGCCCCGTCTTTGACTGAAGACATCTAACCCATGCATATTTTGAAAACACATCAATACACATAAATAGAAACCTAACACCATCATTTTCTTTAGAATATTCAGTCATGTCAACCAGATCAGCCTGAAATTGTTTGTCAACACCACTCACTAAAACCCTATTCCTAGGAAAGTGTCTCGCAGCTCTGGCGTGAAGCGTATACGCATCCTGTGCCAATAAGTATTCCTTCACATCTTTCAAACTAGTTGACACACCTGACTCCTTGGCAGCACCGTGGAGCTTTAGCACGCTCCCCAATCCTCCTGGACGGGCAGGGTCATAATAAATTTTCTCTATCGTGTTTTCCTATTGCCGTAGAATAACACAAATGACAAATTTTTAGATTGAAACAAGCTTTTATTTAATAATGAGTAGGATATAAGCACATACGTCACTCAGACCCTTTCCACACATTTGAAATCACACGCAGCAGACCGTTTTTTAGAACGTCATCACCCACCAATGTGTCATACATCTGGCTGATTTTCTCCTTGACACTCTCTGCCTCCTTCAATCCATGTAGAATCGTCTTTGTAATACCCAAGATTCTAGGGTCGGTGGCAAACACCCCCTGCGCCTTCAGGTATGTCTTGATGGCCGGGAAGAATCGTTCGGTCCAGAGCATGTCCAGGATGGAGTAGTAGTGCGCCTAAAAGAAATACCCTGGAATCGCGGTCAGACAATCATGATGCTTCTGGCTAGGATGATTAACCTCGCATCCATAACACTGCATTTTCCAGTATTTGTAAAGTACGTTGTTCAGCAAATGAATCACTGCTATTTTAACAGTCTCCACAATCTTTTCAGATGTTGAGGCTCCAGGGTTCATCCGCTGCAACAGTGTCTCATGGCTGTTGATCCAGGAGTTCACTTCTTCTAGCGGGGTGGAAAGCATCACATCATTCAGTATGGAAGAGGTAGAAGTAGGGCCAGTGTCCATGCTTTGTGGCGGTGCTGTAGTAGTATGGTGCCCACAGTCGCATACTTTGGATAAAGGGAAAAAAGAAAAAAAGTTAAGCAATTTTTTTAAAAGAAAAAGATAACCGTGTATCGCACACACAAAACCTACCACTCATTTCTTAGAATCTTGTACATCTGATGATTTTCGGCCTACACATGAGACCATCCCCCACATCAGACGATACATCATCAAATACAAGCCGTGTCCTAACACACTTATAAGCCTGATTGATTGTGTCTCTCTTGATGGTGCTGTCAACCTCTCTAAACACACGCTGCATAGAATGCCAGTCTTCCCACTGAATAAAAAACAAATTTTTAAACCACTCTCGGTACTCGTTCAGTGTGAGGGGGTATGGATGTAACCGCCAGTCTCCACACCCTCTGGATCTAACCAGACCCTCTATATCCTCACACAATGTAATGAAAATAAAATCGGACCCCGTCCGATTAAAGCGATCTGCCTCAACACGGTACAGTGTAGGGCTCGCGGGGCTTGACCACTGAGCCACATACACCGTGTTAGAAAACCCAGGCTCGTTGAGATCAGGGCAGATGCTGGAGCGAAACATTTCCCAGTCATGTATAGACATGCCATGTATTGCCCCTAGCCCCCCATGGACCAGACTCTCCCATGGCACCACCCAAAAAAACCTTCCCGAACACAACCCTCCATATATATAGAACTTGGAAAAATAAAACACACCCATATGGGAGGACCATCAAACCCCACCTACATTTATGCCTACCCCTTTCCTCCATTAGGGGTAGGGAAGGGCATGGGTCAAAGGGTCAGGGAGGTCACAAGGAGGAGGGGGGCTATCCCCACCAAAGGTGTATTCATATTTACTACTCAAAGCTCTCCCCATCTGGTGAATGCATTGCCAATATTTACTCGCGTTTTATTTCTCCTCACATTTGATAAACACTTTACTTCTGTCTTCTCTGTCTCTGGTTGCAGTAGCTCGGGCTGGAATAGGTAGGCGCCATTGCTTCTGTACACAACTGTGCATGCACTTGGCCTCTATCTATAAATGTGTCCCTGATCCGAGCGGGAGGAACTTCATTTTTTCCAAGCCAGTGATTGGCTACACATTTGTGTCCCTTGGCAAAATTCCCCCAATGTAGCATACTACCCAGATAAGTTATAAGACTTTTTTTTTTTCACAAATGACTTCCTACAGGCTGCACTGATGACGGAAAAAATTGCATCTATGGAATTCATTGCAAAATGGATCAGGTAGTTAAGGTTTAAAATGTTTCTGGTCATTGTGAGAATTGTTCTATTACTTTTGGTAATTCTGCCACTTATGGTTTTGTGCTATGTCCCATTTTAGGTCATAATTTTCCTGTTGACTTATAATGGGTGTAGCGTACATATATAAAAATATATGCACTGAACTAAGACAAAGATTAAGAGTAATAACTCCGCATTGGTACCAGTTAGCCTTGCGCTAACATGCAGATTAAAACACCTAAACTAATGTCTTAAGAGGGAAGGATTGACCAGGATTGACTCAGTGTAATAGATAAAGATCACCAAACTCAACTTAATTTAGATTAAGTATAACGTTTATTTACACAATAAGGTGGAATAGTGTACTGAGGCACAGGTAAATATTGAAAGGAATATAATTTTTAACAGAACCGTTATGCGGAATTATTGATTGATTAATGATAAATTGCATTGGAGCAAGTTATAAATTGACTTATTAAATTATTGGAAATTTAGGAATAAGGGAATAGACTCTGAGACTATAAACGCCGGTGTAACCCAGGTTACAATCTGTCTTCGTAAAATCTCTCTCTCCCTGCGGTCCCTAAATGCACCTTGCTGCATCTGCTACGCTGGTTGCGTCAGTCATTTGGATGTGGTCACATGACCGCGTTTAGCCTATTGCAGTTCAGAGAGCAGAAATACAAGCTGCTTCGGCCTGTCCTCATTCAGATGCGTGGGGGGAGGCCAAGTGACAGCAGCAGCCAGGTTTGTCTCCAAACAAAGCTATTTTCACTCTGATTATTCTTACTGTGGTTAAATTGAGCTTCTCCATTGTTTGACTTCAGACCGTTCGTTCTGTTGGGTTGGGAACCGTTGAAAGCCGTGGAGTCGAGAAAAACAATGGAACTGGTGAGTGACTGATTGCTGATGTTAGCATGCTAATGCTAGCGCTAGCATTAGCATTGTGCGGGCTGGCGCTGGCATCAGCATTAGCAGCACAGACGGCATTGTTTGCCTGCTGTATACTGTTTTGTCAGTAGCTAATCCCTTTTAAATGCCAATTTGAATGAACACTTTTGTAATTTTATTTTTCTTTGTGTGCACACCATTTATATGAACATTAATTAAGGTCAATTAATTAATTTAAGATATCTGACAAGTCCTGTTTGTGTAATTCAGGCCAGGTGCCCTTGGTTGGGTGTAACGATGGCGAGCTACAGTAGAACCAGGCTGGGAGCCTGAAGATCTATGTTTCTTCAAACAACTTAATCCTACGGTCTGGTAGGAGGCTGTTACAGCTGTGCATTTCCCCCCACCATCTCTTTACACCATACTGACATTCACACACACACTCTCCCCTCCGTATGGACAATCTTGATGGACAATGCACTGGCCCTTTCATAAACTTTAAGCTCTTGATGTGAGCTTTATGTCAGTTGGTTGAGGGCGTCTCAACTGGATTTTTTTCCCCCTATTTGCCCTCTGGTTGGGGAATACTGTTGCATTTGCTGTAACTTTTGTTGGTGGTTTTGTTAATTTGATTAATCAAAAAGTGCACTTAATTCATCAACTGCAGTATTGTGTATATATATTGGGTTTTTTTAATTTGTATTTTTTTGTTTTTGGTTATTGTTTATTTTATTTGTTCAGTCTTTATAATACACGGTACCGTCACCAAACCATATTCAGTCTCTGTCCTTGATTACTCACTCCCAGCTCCAGCAGCTGAACCAGGGTTTTCTGATTACACTAGCTTATGTAAATAACCTCATTAGCATAGGTACCTGCTATTATATTAAAGAAACATTAATATGAGCTAAGTGGTTAATACATGTTACACCAACTTTGTCACATACACAACACTGGTCTACCGTCTTCGGAGCAGGTGGGTAAGGCGGTGACGACAGCCAGCCTCCAGTTTCAGCCAGGGGCTCGGATGTTGTTTCCTTGTCCTTTAGAGCCGCAGGTGTCGCAGGGTTGGTCTTTCCAGCTCCAAACAGCGGGTCGTGGTGTGTCCTAAAAGCTCCACAGCCAGTCGCCAGGTGTCCGTTGAACAGCGAGCGTGATGCCGCTCAGGGAGAGTTTAGCTGTTGTCAGCGTAAGGCAGCGTCAAAGTCTCAGAGTATGGCAAAAATCCTTTCACAGTGGTTCAAAACTTTAGAAGTATAACTTCTTAAAATAGCTGCTTTGGTCAAGGCAGCGATTGTTAAAGCTGGCGGATGTTGCGCGGCGCGAGGCTTTTCAAAATAAACTACAAATTTGATACTCGAACAAAAGTTTGGTGACTTAACGCAACAAAAATGACGAGAAGAAAAGAAAAATTAGACTTAGAAGACAAAGGAGAGACGGAGACAAGACGAGACGAGACAAAGACTAAGACAAGACTAAAACAAGACTGAGGAATGTGGACCACTCCCCAAGATAAGACTGGAAGGGTGTCTCTGCTACGCCCCCCCCTGAACTGATAGTGGAGAGGATTCGAATTACCTAAGTAAATGTCATAAAAAGAAATGTGTCTTACTCCACTTCAATTTACGTACCTTTAAAAACATGTTACATTCAACAGTTTGCACAAAACATAGCTATGACATTTTCCTGTAAAGTAACATGTTAATGCATATAAAGTCTTTTAAAAAGATGAAATGTGCCAGGTCTCTGGTTCTTATCAGAGAAGCGAGGAGGCCTCTTCTGGCACATTTATTGGTCTGCAGTTTGTATAGGACAGATATATGTCTTTGTTTTGCGTCCTTGGTGGGTAAGAGCAGACTTCTCGTCTCCTAAAGGAATGTCCATTTTTGATAGAATTTCAGCAGTGGTCCAATACTCCTACATGGGGCTTCCACAAATTCAGGTTTTTTGCCTATTTTTCTGCCACTTATGGCCTTTTTGCTCATTGTGTTTATTCTGCCTTTGGTTCTACTACTTTTAAGTAGTAATTCACCCTTTTAAAGTATTTATTAGCTGTGGTTTGTGCTATTTTAGGTCATCTTTCTGTCCCATCAATTTCTAATGCCACTAAAACAAGGGAGTCCACCAAATCCTCTACTTCCATTCCACCAAGAACAGCTAAAGTTATCTCTGATGTACATATCCATGTTAACAGCATTTCTGCTATACTTGCCTCACTGGACACTTCTAAACCCACAGGGCCAGATGGTATATCCAATCTGTTTCTTAGAAAATGCCATAATTCACTATCCCTACCTTTGTGTTTATTGTTTTGCCAATCACTTGAGACAAGCATTTCGCCAACAGATTGGAAATACAGGGTAACTTAGCTCGGTTCCTCACAAACTATCAGAGTGGCAGCTCACAGTCAGTAAATACTGGACCTCTTACTTCATCATCACTAGCACTAAAAGCTGGAGTCCCACAAGGATCCCTACTAGCAACAACCTTGTTATTCATAAATGACATAACAGAAACAAAGAGTAATAATGCTAATAACGATGTAACATCTGAAGGCCTAATTCATGCTATCCCAATTCAACTTGCGTCATTCAAGACTTGAATTGTCTGCAGTCTCCTGCCCTACTTCACGCACATTTGACTGCTCACTTATTCTGTTCACAATTAAACTCCCTAATCATGTGCCTCAACTATGGAGCTTTGCTTCAATTGAGGAATTAAAATCAACACTCTGGACTAGTGCTGGGTGCACTTTTAATATGTTTGTCTTATGTTTATTTTTTGTTGTACTTTTGTAAATGCCTTAAAATATCAGGACATTTTAAAATAGAAAGATTTATTCATTTAAAAAAACAAACATTTTCTTTTAGTCACATAATATTTTGTAAAGGTTGTGAAAAGTGCTGCTTTATCCACCCCTATTAGAAATACACTGCTCTCTACTCCCCCTGCTGGAGAGGACTGGACTCTGCAGTGGATCTTAACATTTACAGGTGCTGATATTTAACGTATGTGACGCAGATCGACGACCGCTGTTCTCTACTTCCAATGCTGGAGATCTCCGGAGCGTCACCTGTGTTTTCTGCAGAGGAGGTGACTGAGCAGCGCCGGCCTGATATTCTGGTCCCGTATGCCGTAGATCAGCGAGCTCAGACACCGAGGGAAAATGAAGACAACTACGTAGAAGGCGTTCTGAAGCCTGACGAAGACGATTCGCGACACAGTGCGAGCCAGGGCCAGGAGCAGGGGGCTGTAGACGGTGGAGGACAGGCTCAGCACCAGCTGGAACAAGTGCAGGAGGACCGTGTTCCGAGCCTTCACGCAGTTCTCTGAGGCAGATCTTTTCGCCACCAGCATCACCGCCATGTACGATGCCGCAATGGCTACCGACGAGAAAATGAACAAGAAGCCCGTGTACCCTCGGTCGTACGGCGCAGACAGCGGGCCGATCCTGATGGCCAAGCTGCTGCAGAAGTCTGTCATCTGCAGAGAGTCCAGCGTGTCGAAGGGGAACTGCAGCATGAGGCCGACTCGCACCATGGCGTTCAGGAAACACAGCACCCACAGCAGCAGGACGGCCGCCGCAGTGTTCCTCAGGCTGGCAATCACCGAGTGGCGCAGAGGAAAGCACACGGCCACGTAGCGCTCGAGCGACATCACCACCAGAGTCAGCGGGGAAAGCTCGTCGCTCAGGTCGGCCGCCATGTTCAGAACTCCGCAGACGGGGAAGGACAGAGTGCGGCGCGACACGGCGATCAGGTACAGCAGCTGGCTCAGAAACATCTGCAGAGTGTCGGCCAGCAGCAGGTTAAACAGGAGACAGTACCGAGGCGTCTCCCTGAAGTCGGACTTACTGCGCAGGGTCCACAGCATGGTCACGTTCACCGAGAGGAAGACCAGACAGGGAGCAGAGGTGAGGACCGAGAAGAAGACGAGCTCCATCAGGCCCTGGTACTTGGCCTCAGAGCTGTTAGACATGGTTTACACCGAGGTTTAGACCTGGTTTAGGCTGGATTTAAAATGTGTTTACACCAGGTTGTAGTAGGACTGGGCGATAAAATGAATAAATTTGATGAATTCGTGTTTTTAATTTTGGACAATGTCAGAAATAGCAAAATCATAAAATCAAATTTGGCAAAGTTAGCGTCCTCCAGGCAGCACACTGTTTCTTGTGTTGTGGCTAATGGCGCTGCTAGCGTCCAGGGCAGCGTAAATACTGACTGTGGAGACTCTGCAGACGCGAAAAAACACTAATAATCACAGAGAAAGGAGTCCCTTTACCTTAGTAATGCCTTCATTTAGATGTGGCAGCAGTTTGGCCCAAACGAACAGCGCAGTGTGACTTGCAGCAGTAACTTATGTGTCTTTGTTTATGTGCTAATTAGCTACATGCTCTGTAGTTAGCGTCTTTTCACATTACTCATACAGTGTGTAAAATTATAATAGACCTGGTCTTTCGAACCAGAGAGGGCTGAATTTAAAAGACAATGTCTTCACTAATGTCACTGTTAGAGCAATGCACTTTGCTGCTGCCTTGCAGACATTTAGAATATATAGCTAAAATAAAAATATGTATCTATGCAATAATCTCATTTTAAACCAATTAACCTACATTTATTTATTTTTTATGTCAGACAATGACACAAAATGTCAAATCAGCTGAGAAAGAGAAAGAAAATTTAGATATTATTTTTAGTCATATCGCCCAGCCCTAGAATATAGTCCTGGTTAGAACCGGGTTAGACCTGGGTTAGTCCTGGGTTAGACCTGGGTTAGACCTGGGTTAGACCTGTGTTAGACCTGGGTTAGACCTGGGTTAGACCTGGGTTAATGCATTTTGCTGCTGCCTTGCAGACATTTAGAATATATAGCTAAAATAAAAATATGTATCTATGCAATAATCTCGGGTTAGACCTGGGTTAGATCCTGGTTTAGATCTTGTTCAGTCTTGGTTTAGTCCTGGTTTACTTGTGGTTCAATCCTAGTTTAGATTTGCACATTAACATTTGATAAAACTGAACGATTGTGATCAGTAATGTTTCTGCAGCAGGACTAGAACAGGTCCAGATCTAAACGAGAAGCAAACCTGGATTAGAACAAGTCCAGGACTAAACCAAAAGCAAACCAGGACTAGAACAGGTCCAGTACAAAACCAGAAGCAAACCAGGATTACAACAAGTCTAGGACTAGGCCAGGACAAAACCAAGACAAAAGCAAGACTAAACCAGGTCTAAATTAGGGCCAAACCAGAACTAAACTGAGAGTAAACAAGTCTAAACATGGACAGATTAATCACTAAAACAGAAATAAAACTGTCTCTAAACTCAACCTGAACTCCAGAAGACTCCTGTACCACAGTTTGAAAACCACTAAACAACAAGTCCCTCGGTTAAATGCACAGGTAAACATACGGGTTCTGAAGTCCGTTTGAATCCGGCCTGAGGTAAGAAGCTGGAAACTCTTTAAATACACTTTAGCTACAGGTTGACCCCTTTAAAACCTAGATTTACAGAGAGAATGACAAATAAAGCATTTAGAATCAGAACAACAGAATAAGACACATTGTCCCCTTTAAAACCTAGTTTTACAGAGAGAATGACAAATAAAGCATTTAGAATCAGAACAATAGAATATGACACACTGTCCCCTTTAAAACCTAGTTTTACAGAGAGAATGACAAATAAAGCATTTTGAATCAGAACAATAGAATAAGACACACTGTCCCCTTTAAAACCTAGTTTTACAGAGAGAATGACAAATAAAGCATTTAGAATCAGAACAATAGAATAAGACACATTGTCCCCTTTAAAACCTAGTTTTACAGAGAGAATGACAAATAAAGCATTTAGAATTAGAACAATAGAATAAGACACATTGTCCCCTTTAAAACCTAGTTTTACAGAGAGAATGACAAATAAAGCATTTAGAATCAGAACAATAGAATAAGACACATTGTCCCCTTTAAAACCTAGTTTTACAGAGAGAATGACAAATAAAGCATTTAGAACCAGAACAATAGAATAAGACACATTAGACACACATTAGAGACGCACAGAGACTGAAACATCAGATCAGTGTGAGACCAAACCTGGGTCTGAACCTGGTCCTGGTTGTTCTGGTCGTTTTATGAACTCAGGTCTGACTCCCACAACACGACGTCAACAGGTATTTTCAACAACATGACTCTCTCAGGTCCAGGTGAAGTCACTGGTTCAGAGTACTCAAGTAAAAGTACTGTTACTGCATAATAACATCACTCAACATTATTAAATACAGTTCTACAGAAAAAAAAAACAATGACCTCTACTACTTCTACAACCACTGTTAATTTTTAACATCACATTTTCTTTTTGGTGACTTTTAAAAGCTCAGAGAAAGTTTTTGTTTATTGATAGTTTTCAGTCACGTGACTTTTTTGTTGCATGGAGGGTAAAACAAACATGGCGACGTGCAGTAAACATGAGGAGACGCAGCCAAAGTACTTAGCTGGCCTGACACCTCAAAAATACGATATGGACTAAAACTACAAATATTGGTGACCTGTGCAGAGCTGGACTTCAGAAACCCATCTGTAACATATGCAATTCAGTTCAGTTCAGTTTTATTTGTAGTAGTAGTAGTAGTAGTAGTAGTAGTAGTAGTAGTAGTAGTAGTAGTAGTAGTAGTAGTAGTAGCAGTAGTAGCAGTATCATCAAGAAGAGGACTTCTTCTGGACAGAGTTGTCTGGTAGTGCTCCATTCACACCTGTACCTGGCCTGTACATGAACATGCATGTTTCAGTTTTTAGTGCACACAATATTTTACAAAAGCTTATTTAAATAAATAGCAAAGATAAATATTTGCACATTTTACAGTGAAATTATACTCAATTTAGAAAAGGGCATTAATACATAAATGCTTCTACTAAAGCTAAGGTACCATCTTAGTGACTATCGTTTATTTGGAATAAAATGCATAATATTACCACTGCAAGGCATACAATAACATTAAAGTGCTATTTTAGTATTAAAATAGAAGCTACAATTCATTTGGCCAAGGTCATTCAATATAAACGGGTGACTAGAGACAAACTAGTCCTGTTAGCCTAGCATTAACTAATCAGAAACCAAAAATATTAGCAATGGCTACTAACATCACAACATACAACAAAGTGTGAAGATTGTTTCTGCACTAAATACATTCAAAACGCTGGCACATAAGCAGAAAATAAAGCAGCATGGGCCAAAGAACACCATATAAAGGACATTAGTTCAAAACGCAGCAGCAAGATTATTAAAAGGAACTAACAGAGAGAACATATTACTCCTGTGCTAGCTTCACTTCACTGGCTTCCTGTTGAATTCAGAATTAGGTTTAAAATCCTTCTCCTGACTTACTCCATCCTACATTACTGATGTTATAGAGCCATACCAACCAAGCAGAGTACTGCACTCACAAAATGCAGGGCTATTAGTGGTTCCCAGGGTTTCGAAAAGTACAGTTGGAGGTAGAGCCTTTAGTTACCAAGCTCCTGTTTTATGGAATCAGCTTCCAGCTCATGTTAGAGGCAGACACAGTCTCTACATTTAAGGTTAGGTTAAAACGTTCCTCTGTGAGAAAGCTTATGGTCAGGCCAGGAACAGGGTTAACTCCACAGCTGAAGCTAAGCTGCTCTAGGAGCTAGAAGCTGGGGGAAGTATGGTGCACTGACCTCTGACCTCTGGTTTCATCTGCTGCTCCTCTTCTATCACTCTCATTAATATAATGAAATACTCTATATCTCCAATTAGTTCATTGCTATTCACAAGTTGTTCATCAAGTTGTGAATTGAACCTGAGCCTCATCCTTCTACCCATATATTTACTGTCCCTCCTCTGTTCCCATACATTCACTGTCCTCCTCTGTTCCCATACATTCACTGTCCCTCCTCTGTTCCCATACATTCACTGTCCTCCTCTGTTCCCATACATTCACTGTCCCTCCTCTGTTCCCATACATTCACTGTCCCTCCTCTGTTCCCATACATTCACTGTCCCTCCTCTGTTCCCATACAGTCACTGTCCTCCTCTGTTCCCATACAGTCACTGTCCTCCTCTGTTCCCATACATTCACTGTCCCTCCTCTGTTCCCATACATTCACTGTCCCTCCTCTGTTCCCATACAGTCACTGTCCTCCTCTGTTCCCATACAGTCACTGTCCTCCTCTGTTCCCATACACTCACTGTCCCTCCTCTGTTCCCATACAGTCACTGTCCTCCTCTGTTCCCATACAGTCACTGTCCCTCCTCTGTACATGTCCAAACCATCTCAGTCTGTAACTTCTAACTTCACTATCACCCAAACCACTCACACGATGTCCCTCTGATGTACTCATTCCTAATCCTACACATCCTCGTCATCAAACTCTGGTCCTGTCTTTTCCTTACAACATATAAACACACAACATCTCTGCTCTCACCTCTGTTTTTCTTTCATTTTTGCTGATACTTTTTTATCACATTCAGAAATGATTACCTTCTTTATTGGATTTCTTGTTCATGTAAGTTGTCTTTCTGTTGCTCCATGCTACATTTCTGATACAGCACAGGGAGAGACAGGTCTTATTAATTTACTTTTAGGGAATAATAATGTTTTTGCAAACATTATACTTGATACTTGTTCCACACAACTCTTCACCTCTTGTCCTGCACTACTCAAACATACTGTATTTCTCTGCCTTGTTTCCAGACTTCCTCATTCAACACCACAGCTCCTCTTTTAGCACCTGTCATAAACTCCAAAGTCTACACAGAGTGAAGCCTCCCTCTAACTTAACCTTAACTCATTCTCAAACCAAATACTGTATTTACGCTTGTGAGTAATTTTTCTGCTTCATTTTGCACAGGTTTTACTTCAGATGAGACAACTCCAATCAGTTATCCAGATGTGGGATCTGAACAAAGAGTACTCTGTGACCCAGTGTGGCTGGATTAATGCATCATTCAGCAGAAGAAACTATTATTTTGTGGCCTTAATTAACAGTATGTTTGTGTATATCCAGGGCTTGACATTAACCCTTTTCCTCTCTGGCCACTGTGGCATTTATCAAAAGTTAGTAGTCACATAGGATTTTCACTATCCAAAGCTAAGATTTAAATGCAGTTTAATGTGTAGTAGCTATGAGACAGTAATGTGTATGAAAATATTAAAATATAGCTCTAATTTTTACTAGAGTATTTATAACATTATAATTAAGTTAATTTAGACAAAGATGTATGTTTTTGCTTGTGTTACATATTTGTGTTTATTTATATGTTCCAACTAAGGCTCTGTAACAATCCTTGGAGTTTGCCTGTGCTCCCTGTGTCTGAGTGGGTTTCCTCTGGGTGCTCAGGTTCTGGTCCACTGCTCCTGACAGGTTACTCCAGCAGCATTGAAGGACAGGTCAAATACAGAGTAGAAATTTCCCCACAGGGACAATAAAGTCTACCTTAACCATAACCAGTAATTTTGTTAATTTTTTCCTTTTATAATGATGGACTATTGATTTTGAGAGCATTTTTATGAATGGAAAGTTATGGTCTAAAAATAAAATATATTTATAAAATTTCATTGGCCAAAGTGGCTGATTGGGTTGAATATTTTACCAGTCAACATAGAAGTTTACCTACACTTGGCTAATTGGTTTGTGTTAAGGTCATGGCCTTGTATGGGATCTATAAAAATATGCAGTGGCCATTGTCTCATAAGTCCTGGAAATACTGTGAATAAGTTTTACCTATGGTCTTTAGGATTCACAGGACAAAGGCTTCTACAATCTCAATCTCAATCCAAGTTTGCA
This sequence comes from Bostrychus sinensis, assembly GCA_020698575.1. Classification (NCBI taxonomy): domain Eukaryota; kingdom Metazoa; phylum Chordata; class Actinopteri; order Gobiiformes; family Eleotridae; genus Bostrychus; species Bostrychus sinensis. Next base: position 4,306,139 of record CM036244.1, on the reverse strand, counting down.
TTGCTTTATGATTTATTACCACAATACTTCATGTACAGTTTTAAACATCACAATTATACAATACTATATATTTCCCTGTGTTGCATAGTCCTATTATATATCTCGTCCACTTCCGTCTTGTTCCAGTAGCCCACTTCTCATCAGGCTGCTCTGGTTCCCCAACACCTGACGCAGACCTTGTTTGACCGGGCGACATCTGAGCCGGTATGTCTAGTAATCGTCTCTCATCATCATTATATATGAGGCAGGCAATAGCGCAAAGGGTCTTGCCTAAGGACCCACACTGGAGGTTGGTATTCGCCTGGGCCGGGATGTGAACCCGGGTCCCCTGTGTGAAAGTCGGTTGACTAACTCACTGAGCTACCCAGCTGGTATAGTGTACAGGAACATCTGTGCAGAGGATAGTGTACAGGAACATCTGTGCAGAGGATAAGTGTACAGGAACATCTGTGCAGAGTACAGTCTGGAAGTCCCGTGGTCAAGATGGGAAGCACCTCCAAAGGTGATAGAGAATAACCGAGCTAAGATCATGTGGGACTTCCAGATCCAGACAGACAAAATGGTAGTGGCAAACCAACCGGACATTGTGGTGATGGACAAACAGCAGAGGAAAGCCGTTGTGGTTGACATCGCAATACCAAGCGATTGTAACATCAGGAAAAAGGAACACAAGAAACTGGAGAAGTACCAAGGCCTCAAAGAAGAACTTGAGAAGGCCTGGAAAGTGAAGGCAACAGTGGTGCCCGTGGTCATCGGAGCACTCGGGGCAGTAACCCCCAAACTGGAAGAGTGGCTACAGCAGATCCCAGGAAAAACATCAGACATCTCAGTCCAGAAGAGCGCAGTCCTAGGAACAGCAAAGATACTGCGCAGAACCCTCAAGTTCCCAGGCCTCTGGTAGAGGACCCGAGCTTGGATGGATGAAACCACCCGCGAAGGGCGAGAGGACAATTTTTTTAAATTTTTTTTTATATATATATATACAATAACCTGTCTCCCCACCACATGGAAGCTCATGTCAGGCATCAGAGCGGCTAAGATAAGTGGGCACATGGATCAATACATGAGCACAGCACAGAAGGGCATTGGTAAAAACACCAGAGGAGCTAAACACCAGCTGCTGGTGATAGAACAGTCGCTCAGGATTGCAAAGCCAGACACTCTAATCTGTGCACCGCCTGGATTGATTACAAGAAAGCCTATGACTCAATGCCACACACATGGATCATGGAATGTTTGGAGATGAATAACATCAACAGGACTCTAAGAGCCTTCATTGCAAACTCGATGAGGCAGTGGAAGACCACCCTTGAGGCCAACTGCAAGCCAATTGCACAAGTGTCCATCAAATGTAGAATATACCAAGGAGATGCTCTGTCCCCGCTGCTGTTCTGCATAGGTCTGAACCCCCTCAGCCAGATAATCACCAAGACTGGCTATGGGTACCGACTCAGGAATGGGGCCACCATCAGTCACCTCCTCTACATGGATGATATCAAGCTGTACACCAAGAGTGAGAGAGACATTGACTCACTGATCCACACAACCAGGATCTACAGCAATGACATCGGAATGTCATTCAGACTTGAGAAGTGTGGGCGGATGGTGACAAAGAGAGGGAAGGTCGTCCATACAGTAGGGGTCCCACTCCCAGAAGGCAGAATAGCAGACATTGAGGACAGCTACAAGTACCATGGAATCCAACAAGCAAATGGCCACAGCCAAATATCTCCAACAAGTAAGGCAAGTCCTAAGGAGTCAGCTCAATGGCAAGAACAAAGTCCGGGCAATCAACAGCTATGCCCTGCCAGTCATCAGATCCCTGCGGGAATAATAAGCTGGCCAAAGGAAGAGATTCAGACCACAGATGTGAAAACACGAAAGCTCCTAACCATGCATGGAGGGTTCCACCCCAAATCCAGCCCTGAGACTGTACACTAAGCGCAAGGAAGGAGGCAGAGGACTGGTGAGTGTCAGAACCACTGTCCAGGATGAAACATCCAAGATCCTTGACTACATCAGGAAGATGGCCTCAACAGATGAAGTTCTCAGTGAATGTCTCAGGCAGTGGAAAACGGAGGACGAGGTGCTGGAGGAACCATCATGGGAGGAACAGCCCCTACATGGGATGTACCATCGACAGATAACTGAAGTGGCTGACATTGAGAAATCCTACCAATGGCTAGAAAGGGCTGGACTGAAGGACAGCACAGAGGCACTGATCATGGCTGCACAGGAGCAGGCCTTGAGCACCAGAGCAATAGAGGCCCAGATCTACCATACAAGACAAGACCCCAGGTGCAGACTGTGCAAAGAGGCCCCTGAGACAATCCAGCACATAACTGCAGGCTATAAGATGCTGGCAGGGAAAGCATACATGGAGCGTCATAACCAAGTGGCTGGTATAGTGTACAGGAACATCTGTGCAGAGGATAGTGTACAGGAACATATGTGCAGAGGATAAGTGTACAGGAACATCTGTGCAGAGGATAGTGCACAGGAACATCTGTGCAGAGGATAAGTGTACAGGAACATCTGTGCAGAGGATAGTGTACAGGAACATCTGTGCAGAGGATAGTGTACAGGAACATCTGTGCAGAGGATAGTGTACAGGAACATCTGTGCAGAGGATAAGTGTACAGGAACATCTGTGCAGAGGATAGTGTACAGGAACATCTGTGCAGAGTACAGTCTGGAAGTCCCGAGGTCAAGATGGGAAACACCTCCAAAGGTGATAGAGAATGACCGAGCTAAGATCCTGTGGGACTTCCAGATCCAGATCCAGACAAAATGGTAGTGGCGAACCAACCGGACATTGTGGTGATGGACAAACAGCAGAGGAAAGCCGTTGTGGTTGACATCGCAATACCAAGCGATTGCAACATCAGGAAAAAGGAACACGAGAAACTGGAGAAGTACCAAGGCCTCAAAGAAGAACTTGAGAAGGCCTGGAAAGTGAAGGCAACAGTGGTGCCCGTGGTAATCGGAGCACTCGGGGCAGTAACCCCCAAACTGGAAGAGTGGCTACAGCAGATCCCAGGAAAAACATCAGACATCTCAGTCCAGAAGAGCACAGTCCTAGGAACAGCAAAGATACTGCGCAGAACCCTCAAGCTCCCAGGCCTCTGGTAGAGGACCCGAGCTTGGATGGATGAAACCGCCCGCGGAGGGCGAGAGGACAATTTTATTTTTTTTTATATATATTATTGTGAATAAACCAGCTGTTCCATTGTTATCAGTAAAACTAATATTTGATTTAAACGTGTCATATCTTGGGACACATGTGGCTCATTTTTATGAAATATAAAAAATATATTCTGCTCATAGCTCCTTTAAAGGTTCTGTTTGACTCTGATGCTCTGGCTCCAAACCAAACTAAGTTAACTGTGTGTTATTACTTTCATCCCCAAACAAACTAATCCTGTACAAAGTTGCGTCATGTTTCCAAAGTTGTAGTTCCCAGGTGGGTGACCCAGTGTTTACATCAGACTGAAGTTTGTCAAAGTCATACACTGTTGATGTTTTCCTCTCTCTGAACTTGTTAGTGTGAAGCTTTGGCAGTTGTTGCATCAGGTGTCTCTTGTTACTGTTCACACTGGGATCACAGCTTCTGGTTACCGTGACGACCGCGAGGCCCCCGGTGCTGCAGCTGCAACAACAATCTACGCACGCTGCAGTCATTAGCTTCCATTAATGGGACACACGCTGCCACTGCGTCATGGGACAAATTACAGGTGTGAACAGTGTGAAGGCTTAATGACAAACACTGTGACCTGAAGCACACTTTTACTTTTCACTCACTTCACCAACTTCAAAACACCAAAACTTTAAGCCAGATCAACTTTAGCAACAACTGATAGAGTCCTAACTTGTGGACCTGTTTACCTAAAACTAGATTACAGTGATAAATGATTTTCAACATTATTTTAACACTAAAACCATGACACAAAAAGTTGTTATGTGGACAAACAAATAACTGTGATGGTAATGGGAATATTCATCATTTATAAAATTATTTATAACAGATGCAAACATGGTGGGGTGAAATAAAAGTGATATAAAGGGGCGACATTATGCTTAAACTATTTTTGGACAAACTTCTTTAAAAACTTTAAAACATTATCTGACTACAACAGAAAGTTTAATAAGTACTCTACAGCTGCCATAAAGAAACAGTGATGCTCTTTTCAACAGAACCATAGAAAAAAAAGCTTTTTACTTCCCCAAACTTTTTGTATGATGTCATTTTGAAAAAGCTGTGAGGAATCAGTGGAAACCTGTGAAAATTTAGTTTTAGTCTTAGTCTTTTGACTAAAATGCTATTTAGTTTTAGTCAAGATTTAATCATGTGTTTGTTTTTAGTTTTAATTTAGTTTTTGTCGACTAAATCTACAATAGATTTAGTTAAACCCAAATATGTATTTGTCTTTTATTTAATGTCTAGGGGGCGCAACCGAGGAGGACACACCAGACTAAAAATAAGGTTTAACAAAATAATCTTTATTTAACCAATGAAACTGATTTAAATATGATCAAACTAAATTGGACCAAATTAAGTTTACTATGAACTAAGGGTTAAAGTGCCATGTTATCAGTAGCGTAGTGGTGTTGAAGGGGAGTGGTAAATGAATGTGCAATGTTGTAAAATGAGCAAAACTGAGTAGAAAGTCTCATGAAGCATAACTGTACTAAGTAAGAAAAAATAGTTAACCAAGCGATACCATAACTCAAACTAAACCCAACCAAAAACAGAGCAGGTCTTCACATGGTCTGTCCTACCTCGTACCTGCTGACTGTTGTATGAGCGTTACCTAAATAGAAACCTGACCTGGACATCCTGGGGCCCACCGGCATGCCAGGCCAGATAAACTACCCCGAGTGCCCACTAGGGGGCATCACATTTAACAACAACCTATATGTTTTATATTATATTAATGTTTTATACAGGCACTGGTCTGCTTTAATGATGTGATATGGTCACTGCTTCAGCATAAAACCTAACAGAATATTTTATGACGGTTAGCAGCAAACAGCAGTAAACATTCAGGTGCATTATAATTACTCTAACACACATTCACAGAACTGGGGCTGCATCAGTAACTTTACACACACATGTGCCTCACACACAGCCTCTCCAGACATCAACAGCTCCTCGGGACAAATACAGCTGCTTTGCTAACTTTTATTAAGCTAACTGATGCCCATATCTCTCTGTCCTTTTTTTGGACACAACGTGGAGTTAATTTAAATCTGATTCTGTTTAAGTTTAGGTCAGAATTTGCTTTTCAAAGCATGCGTAATGGAGAGGAGGAAAGACACGCAGCACATCGAGAGAGGGAGGGATGAAAGGAGAGGAGCGGTGTCACAAAACAACGCATTTATCTGAATCAAAATTAAACCTCGAGGTTCACTCACCGCGGGATGAAGTGCAGAGAGGGAACAGGGTCTGAAGAGGTGGAGAGGTGTTTCTGTCCTGCTGTGGTCAGGTGGGCAAACATCATAATAAACCCCCAATAAAGTGTGGCTGGCGCTCCGTGATGACGCGGTACGTCCTGACCCACTTAAAGTCCCAGTTTGAGAATATGAACGTTAACAGCGGTCTTTGATTGAAGGGGTACCAATTTATTCATTAGGCTTCGAGCATCATTGCTTTAGGATCTTGTCTCCACTCGTTCTGTCTGCTCATTTTCATTTTGTTTTTATTTGTTGATGAAAATGTCAATTAATTTAGTCATAGATTTAGTTCTTATTGATTAATTTTATTTAGTTTTTGTTTTGTTTTTGGCCACAAAAATATGCTGTTGACAAAAACTATGATGAAATATAATCATCAACAAAATGAAAAAACTAGTGGAAACAGAGCTGTACACCATTTTTTGATAAATGAATGAGAGCAGACTGGATGAAGAGAGTTTGTTGATTGGTCAGTGCTTCCTGGAGTGGGAGAGGTGGAAGTTTATGGAACCAAGTGTTCTGAGGCCTCAGAAACTCAGTGCCAGAGAATACAGGACTACTCAAATTAGTGTGAATGAAACAAAACACAACTCCAGGTCTGTTTTTGATGAGGAAACAACATTATAACGTAGTAGAAGTCTGTCTTGCTCTATGGCTCAGTGGTAGAGCTGCAAGCACATTTCCAGGGCAACTATAGCCTGCCTCAGCATTTGAGTCCGGGCTCTGACAGTTTGCTGAATGTCTCCTCCTGCTCTCTCCCGGTTTCCTACTATACACTGTCCAATAAAGCCTAAAAATGGCCAAAATATATCTTACATAAACAAAACAAACATTAAAGCCGCAAGTGACATTGATAGGCCCTCGCCGGCCACAACCGGAGCTGGGGCAGAGGAGAAACTATTTTGCCAAATTTGTAGTTGGTGCCTTTTGATAAAAAGTGTGTGTGTGCTTCGCGCACTTTGGGGCAGTGCGCTGTGCAAACACAATAGGCCCTGCACCACCCTTGGGGCACGGGCCTAATAATAATAATTTTAGCAAAAACAATATATCCGTTTACATTATACCCACAAATTATATATTTTTGGAAAGCTCTCGAGGTCAAAAGCTCAAAAAAGTCAATTCTGCAAAATAGAACCCTTTTAAATTAGCAACTTAAACCAAAATTTACACTAATCAGTCATAACATTATGACCACTGACAGGTGAAGTGAATTAACACAGATCTGGCTGGAATGTATTGGGCCAAATCTTGTCCTCAAAGTTGATGTGTTTGAACCAGGACAAATGTGGAAGCATAAGGATGCAGCTCTTGTGGGGTGTTCCCGCTCTGCAGTGGTCAGTATTTATCAAAAGTGTCCCAAGAAAGGAACAGTGGTGACCCGGCGACAGGTGATGCATGTGGGGAGTGAAGGCTGAGGCCCAGGTGGCCTCCTCCAACAGACGAGCTACTGTGGCTCTAAATGCTGAAGAAGTTACTGCTGGTTCTGATAGAAAGATGTCAGATTACACGGTGCATCAGTTTGTTATGTATGGACATAACAGGCGTCTATTAGGCAGGTGGTCATAATGTTGTGCCTGATCAGTGTACAACTGAAGTAGGTGATATCATGAATTTTTGAATGTCTCCTGCTCTCTTGACTTGTCTGTAGCAGCTGTGACCTGTTGTTTTAACCTTTTCCATATTGGGACATGAGATGTTAGTGGACATGTGTCCACTGTCTCCTAGGCATGAAAGGTGAACCCTAACCTGCTAATCTTAGTCCATCCTTGACCAGTCTCTACGTAAACCCAGGGACATTTACATCTCCTGTATCCTATATAAGCTGTTGGGACACAGACACTCGAGGGGGCAGACTTGCAAACTATGTAGGAGTGAGCAGTAGTAGTGGGATCTGTGTCATCTCTGTCTGCTATGTCTGTTCCATTAAAGCAACCTTACTGACCACCATTGCACTATGGCCTCGGTGTTCCCTGCTTCTCTGTTTTTCAGGATATCAGTAGGGATTCTCTAAAAACAATGCTCTACAAAGGAAGAACACAGTATCTACAGTGACAGTGAAACTAAGAAAAATGACTTTAAAGTTTTGACGTTATCCCTCCGAGTATGTCACAGGTAGATTAATGGTAGTGTATTCATATATCATCTCATAAATAGCTTTTTATCTTGTGAAGCTGTGGGTTTGTCTTCCTCAGGCCTGGTAGAAGGAAGATGGCTGCTGCCCAAGTGCCTCATGCGTGGCATTAACCATCATCATTCAGCCGTGAATACCAAAGTACTGCTGTAATTACCTCATTAGTATTTCTATTAGGGTTGGGGCTTTAACATGTTAATCACAATTAGTTATTACAAAGAAGTTAACGCAAGGTCCATGAGGAGGTCACAGGAGGAGCACAGAGGAGGAGAGAGAAGGGACAGGTCCACGAGGAGGTCACAGGAGGAGCACAGAGGAGGAGAGAGAGGAGACAGGTCCACGAGGAGGTCACAGGAGGAGCACAGAGGAGGAGAGAGAGGAGACAGGTCCACGAGGAGGTCACAGGAGGAGCACAGAGGAGGAGAGAGAGGAGACAGGTCCACGAGGAGGTCACAGGAGGAGCACAGAGGAGGAGAGAGAGGAGACAGGTCCACGAGGAGGTCACAGGAGGAGCACAGAGAAGGAGAGAGAGGAGACAGGTCCACGAGGAGGTCACAGGAGGAGCACAGAGGAGGAGAGAGAGAGGACAGGTCCACGAGGAGGTCACAGGAGGAGCACAGAGGAGGAGAGAGAGGAGACAGGTCCACGAGGAGGTCACAGGAGGAGCACAGAGGAGGAGAGAGAGGAGACAGGTCCACGAGGAGGTCACAGGAGGAGCACAGAGGAAGAGAGAGAGGAGACAGGTCCACGAGGAGGTCACAGGAGGAGCACAGAGGAGGAGAGAGAGGAGACAGGTCCACGAGGAGGTCACAGGAGGAGCACAGAGGAGGAGAGAGAGGAGACAGGTCCAGGAGGAGGTCACAGGAGGAGCACAGAGGAGGAGAGAGAGAGGACAGGTCCACGAGGAGGTCACAGGAGGAGCACAGAGGAGGAGAGAGGTGCGCCGCGTGCTACAACATGCACAGGAGGCAGAGGTTGATGCACAAACGCTGACTCCTGCTCAGTTCGACCGCGGTGTTAGATTGAAATCGAGTTAAAATACACCTGAACAAACAAATAAGCTCCTATAGTTTATTTATGACATAAATATTGCAATGTGATCGCAACAAAAGTTAAAAAAGCAGTCATCTGGATTGGATTTTTCAAGTTGAAGACATTTCACCTCTTATCCAAGAGGCTTTCTCAATTCTGAAATGAACTGGTGAGAGCTGGTTTATATTCTTCTAGGAAGGAGGAGTTTAGACCTGAAACTAAATTCTATTGGTCAATGTGACCATGAATAGCCTGAGTGGTTTCGGGTCATTAGGAGTCCTTTGACCTCAGCTGCAGTGAGTGGCAGAGTGGTTAACCCTCCCCAGCCTGGGCAGCTCCTTCAGATGTAAATGACCTGAGTGAAACTGGTTTGTTTTGTTTGGGTTTCAGGAGACTGTTGTAGACAGAAGGAAGGTTGGATCTGAGACCATTTCTGTTTAAAGAAGGTTTATCTTTTTTGACAAAGATTGCTTCTTTCACTCCTCGCTCAAACCATCCTTTCTCTCTGGCTAAGATTCGGACCTCACTGTCCTCAAAGGAGTGGTTTGTGGCCTTCAGGTGGAGGTGTACTGCAGATTCTGGTCCACTGGAGTTGGCTCTGTGGTGTTGGTATAACCCTGCGGTGTTGGTATAACCCTGTGGTGTTGGTATAACCCTGTGGTGTTGGTATAACCCTGCGGTGTTGGTATAACCCTGTGGTGTTGGTATAACCCTGTGGTGTTGGTATAACCCTGTGGTGTTGGTATAACCCTGTGGTGTTGGTATAACCCTGCGGTGTTGGTATAACCGCTTGTGCAGAGGTTGTTTGGTTTCTCTCTGTACTGTTCATTACAGTTCTCACTGCAGTGGATGGAGTACACAACATTGCTCTGTTTGTAACTGGGAATTTTGTCCTTGGGGTGAACCAGTTTTTGTCTGAGAGTATTAACAGGTTTGAAATAAACCGGGATGTTGTGTTGGCTAAAAATCCTTTTAAGTTTCTCAGATAGGCCGGAGATGTACGGAATGACAACATTGCTCCTTTTTGGCTCTTGCTCCTGTTCTTTCCTGTCCTGTTTTCTTGTCATTCGGGATTTGGAGAAGGCCCAGTTGGGATATCCACAGGTTCTGAGGGCTTGGCGGACATTGCAATGTGATATGAAAATGCGATTCATTTCAATTAATAATTAATTACAAAGCCTGTAATTAATATGATACATTTTTAATCAAGTCCACCACTAAATTTTATACACCTCAAAATGTAAATGCCTAAAAATACCCCCCCCCCCCCCATTCCAGTCATCCATGTACATTTATGTTTAGTTTATGATTTGTTTGCTGCCCTGGGAGGCAGCAGCCTCTCTCTCTGGGCTGAGCTCCCTCTCTCACCTCCTGCCTTTAGATCAGTGGTTCTCAAACTGTGGCGCCCTCCTCTGGTGGTACTCAGGAGTCTTTCATTTAGAGCTTGATCCAGCAGAAAGTGTAGGCCACTTGTGAACTGTCGGAGGGTGGTTTGTGTGTTACTTTGTTTATTATTAGGATTCCCATGAGCTGTGCTTTACAGCCAGCTACTTTTCCTGAGGTCCTTGATTAAAAACAAACTACAATGACGACCTTATCCATGGATCTATGCAACACATGACTAGCATAGATAAAATACATTTCAGTAAAATTACACTTCATACAAAAAGAATGTTGCATTTCATGTTATTACATTTCATGATGATCTCGTACCTTAAAATAAAACTTACAATTACAAACCATACATTTCATTTAAAAAGAAGCTGCTCCTAAACACCTCTTTAATTGCAAGTTAAAAACTAATTTCAGTTTATTTAAAGTACATTTGAGAAAGTTAGTGTTTGCCTTAGAAATCAAAAAATGTCCCTCAGATGCATTTCCAGCGGCATATCCATGTGAGTATAAGTTGTTCTTAAATTGTCAGAACAAAAACAGTGGACTTTGTAGTTAAATATCTCCCAGGTTGAGAATAATAAAGATGCTGATGCCCTGCCTGTCAACTTTTAACCAGACAAAATGTGAGTGCATGGAATTATTACTGGTCTTATAAGAACAGTTTAATGCTTCACAGGCAGCTTTATTCTGCATCATTTGAAGTTTTTCTAGATATTTTCTTTGTGCATTTGGTGCTTGTGTATAATGTTGCAGTGGATTGTGGGTATGCTAAAAGAGCAGTGAATAAAACACTTTATCTTCTTGCCTTCCTTCTTCCTTCTACCTGGGATTGTACCTACTGTATAGTTACATATATAAAATCATTGCTCACCCCATGAAAACTTTTGAATCTGTTAGAGGAGGTGTTTTTGTTGCAGCTGGGTCACCGTCCTAAGTAAAGATCATGCTACTTTGAAATGTATCGTAGTATTCTCCACTGGCACCTGATCCTGATCCTGATCCTTTAAACATATACTTTACATTCAGAAACCATAAGCTGACTGTGTATAGACCCTTCTCAGCCAGCGTCATCTGATCACGTGATTTCCATGGAAAAGCACGGAGCGGCCAGGTTGGATGGCAGAAGCCGGTTGTCACGGCCCGATTTGGATCCGCCCTGCTGTCTGTAGCCTAACAAATTAAATTTGTTTTACTCATCAAAAATAGTTTAATGTGTCCTATATCTGTGATAGCATCTACCAGCTGTCTTTTGAAGTAAAAAAGTTAATGTTGCACTTTTTGACAAAGTTTATTCTTTAAAAAAGTCACATAAAAGATTGTTCCTGCTGTATCATCAAATACAGTAAAAACTGATCTGAGGTCAGTTCTGTCTGCTCAGGTTTATTAGCAGGGAAACGTTTTCACAGACATTTAGCAAACTGGAGAGAAAAAGAAAATACAACGTTCAGGAACAGCTTGGTATTTGTTCTTTTCTGCGTGAGGATATGGAGATTACAGGATTATTTTCACAACATGGAATACTTTTATGGAAATATATCTTGATATTTACTGTGGATTTATACGAACTGATGGAGCGTTATCCTGGATTGGACTGGTTTTGGACAGAACCAGTGTTCAAAGGTAAAAGTCTGTTTTTAGGTTTGGGCACTGAGGAATCGTCATTAATTACACATATGTCCTATTTTAAGCATAGAATTAACTTAATTCTCCTTTTGTACAGAATGTAAGCTTTCTAACGATGTATATCATGGCTGTGTTGACAAAATAATAACTGTGCAAATTATGTTTTTGCAGAGTTTCTTTCTGAATCTGGTCGTCGCCAGATTGAATGAGGTTAAACAAATATAAATCTTAATACTCCGTATCTCAGCAAATTTGCGACTTTTTAAGGCCTTAAATTTTGATTTATAATTTTAGACTTGTAAACCTCCGCAGAAAGCCGACTTTATTGAAGTATTTATATTGCCTTTTCACTAATCTGCGTCTCTCTTCTGCCTACTCACATGGACAACAGTTGTTTTCCATATTTAAAGGTCTGTCACCATCCTGCCACTAAATATTGTTATTCCTCTGAGGAGCTCTCTGCCTCTTGTAAGCTTTTAAATGTGCCCCTATACAGTAAGATTGTCGATTGATTGACTAAATAATGGTAAATGTTGTTGTATTCCAAAGCGGATTGTGTGTTGAAGGCTGGTAAACCGTAATTTTGACATCATAAGGGTCTTAAGCATCAACAAGTGAACATTTCTCTAAACATTGCTGTCTGACCTGAACACTTAACGTTAATTATTGAACCGGTGTAGAAAGTGGTAAATATGAACTCAATTTCTATGCATGATCGCTAATCGCTAGCAGGCAACACTGGCTTTTTGCATCCAAAATGGCAGCGCCAACAAACCAAGTCACGTGACTGAGAACGGTCTATACTTCGCACCCCTAGCCAGACATTAAGTCATCAGTTTGTGTTGTATGGAGGATTTTTTAGGTCCAGGTAAATAATAATATAGGATTTAATAAAAGAACATTTAAATCACACTTTAAATAGAGAATTATTAAATGTATTTGCAATTTAATTTGTTAATCTTTAAATTGAAAGAGCAATTGTTAAATATTTCCTAAACAACAATTTAATTGTTCATTTAAAAGTCAATTTAAAAATACAATTACTAATTCTGCAATTAATGCTAATTTTAATAAACTAATTGCCAAAAGCCCTTTTAAAAGATAAATAAGTAGTGTGATTTATAATTTTGATTAATAATACAAACTTTAAATTGCAATTTAAAACAGCAATTTAAATGTTCTTTTATTAAATCCTTTATTATTATTTACCTGGTCCTAAAATCCTCCATACAAGACTGGTCTTGTTTTGTTTGTTTTTTTGTGTTTTTTTTACAGTCTTGGTCTTGGATGTGGTGATCTCTGAGATTTGATTTACCAAACATTATCAGAAAATGCTGTTCTTTATCATTTTGGAGAAAAGGGAAGAAAAAGTTGAGAAACCGTCACCATGCCTTGTTTTTGTTGCTGCTTTAATTTATTTCTGTGTTTGTTTGTATAATCTTAAAGTATATTTTTAAATATTCTGGTAAAAGGTGAGGGGCCTGTCACATCAGTCCCGGTCCTGGTCCCAGTCCTGGTCCTGGTCCTGGCTCTGGTCCTGGCTCTGGCCCTGGCTCTGGTCCTGGCCCCGGCTCTGGCCCCGGCTCTGGTCCCGGCTCTGGTCCCGGCTCTGGTCCTGGCCCTGGCTCTGGTCCTGGCTCTGGTCCTGGCTCTGGTCCTGGCTCTGGTCCTGGCTCTGGCCCTGGCTCTGGCCCTGGCCCCGGCTCTGGCCCTGGCTCTGGTCCTGGCTCTGGTCCTGGCTCTGGTCCTGGCCCCGGCTCTGGCCCCGGCTCTGGTCCTGGCTCTGGTCCTGGCTCTGGTCCTGGCTCTGGTCCTGGCCCCGGCTCTGGTCCTGGATCTGGTCCTGGCTCTGGTCCTGGCCCCGGCTCTGGCCCCGGCTCTGGTCCTGGCTCTGGTCCTGGCTCTGGTCCTGGCCCTGGCTCTGGTCCTGGCTCTGGTCCTGGCTCTGGTCCTGGCTCTGGTCCTGGCTCTGGCCCTGGCTCTGGCCCTGGCCCCGGCTCTGGCCCTGGCTCTGGTCCTGGCTCTGGTCCTGGCCCCGGCTCTGGTCCTGGCTCTGGTCCTGGCTCTGGTCCTGGCTCTGGTCCTGGCTCTGGTCCTGGCTCTGGTCCTGGCTCTGGCCCTGGCTCTGGCCCTGGCCCCGGCTCTGGCCCTGGCTCTGGTCCTGGCTCTGGTCCTGGCCCCGGCTCTGGTCCTGGCTCTGGTCCTGGCTCTGGTCCTGGCCCCGGCTCTGGTCCTGGCTCTGGTCCTGGCCCTGGCTCTGGTCCCGGCTCTGGTCCTGGCTAGGTCCTGGCTCTGGTCCTGGCCCTGGCTCTGGTCCTGGCTCTGGTCCTGGCTCTGGCCCTGGCCCCGGCTCTGGCCCTGGCTCTGGTCCTGGCTCTGGTCCTGGCTCTGGTCCTGGCTCTGGTCCTGGCTCTGGTCCTGGCCCTGGTTCTGGTCCTGGCTCTGGCCCTGGCTCTGGCCCTGGCTCTGGTCCTGGCCCCGGTCCTGGTCCTGGTCTAACCCTCCAGTGTCTGAAGGCTGATGTTTGGTAATGTCTTCATTCTTCAGGCTTTGTTTTTAAAACTGGTGCTGGTCTGTTTTTGTTTGTTTGTTTGTAATTGAAGTCTTTATTTACTTTTATACCTTTTATACCTTATATATAACCCACCACAGATCGCCTGTATGCTGTAAAAATGACACTGTGGAAAAACAAAAGCTGCACACAAACTGGAATCAACATTTGTTTTTAGAAGAGCTTTGTTTTGTTCTGAGGAAATATAAAAGTTAAAAGATGAATGTTTATTTCTCTCCATTCTGACTCCAGAAGCCACTCCTCCTTCACCACACTCCACTGTTTTCTTTGTGACTGAGACAGAGTTAATGTCAGTGATGTGGCGCCCTCTGATGGATCCAGGCTGAAACCACAGCTCCAGTACTGAAGCATAGACCACTTTAGACTTTAGCCCTGGATTAGACCTGGTTTAGTCTTAATCTGAATATTTCTCTGGGTTAATCTCTCTTTTATTCCTTGTTAAAAAAACTTGCAAAAAATTTTTAAACTTGCAAAAAAATTTGTCAATGTTTATATACTTTTTCCCCCATGAATGCCATTATCCACTTCAGTCCTCATCACACATATCAAATATGTATTTTTTTGGCAAATTTTAACCACTAAATGCCAGTTTTAGCATGGAAAGTCACTGTGTTTTTGGTAAGCAAGTTGCTTTTTTTTCTTTTACATCCAAGACAATTCAGTTTTGGGGGTGGGAATTATCTAAGCCTGGCAGAGTCAAAAATTGTGCCAAAATAGATTTTGATTATTTTTTATTTTTTGCATCAAGTCACTTTTAAATGATTTCACATTAACAGTATGGATGAAATCAAAATGGCTCCTGTGTAAACAAAGCCAGACTTTCCCAGGATTTTGTTTAGGATTTCCTAAGTGGAGAAGAATTTGATGTCCTGCAACTTTCCTCATGTTTTTATTCCTGGAAGGAGTCCTGCAGTGTGTAATAATATATGATAGCGTAAATATGGTGATGTTGACAGTCGGTGGTAGCTTTACAGAACAAAATATATTAGCAAAACATAAAACATTGAAGAGATTTCAGCTTCAGTGAATAAAAAATTAACAAAAATGTGGAAGTCAAACAGCAATTTCAAGGTATTTAATTTTTTTAATGGGAGTCAATGGCGGTGTAACCCTGACAGCCTGGGAACGACGACGATGGTTCTGCCACCTTCACGGTGCCTTCAGGGAACGTGGCTGCACCGTTTATTCAAGTTTTTTGAGGTGAAAACAATGAGGCTTGGACACTCCTCATCTTTGAAAAGCCTTTTAGAGCTACATTTTGCATCGAATACAACCTAGAGGTCAAAATTTACTGATTTTCTAAAGTTCAAAAGCCACACCGGAAAAGTGCGTTTCCCACCCCCCCGTACAACTTGAAAGCAACGCCGGGAATACTGCAGTCATGGCGTCCAGCTCCGCAGCCCGCTGGGCGCTCAGAGAGACTCTGGCTGTGTCCCAAAGCCCAGATGCCCTGCCTTGATGACATCACAGGAACCATCTCCTGTCGCCCAAGGCCTGTCCCATATACATACAATGAAGTTTAATTAAAGTTTGTTTGTTTGTTTGTTTATTAGGATCCCCATTACTACTTTTCCTGGGGTCCTCATCATAAAAATCACATTTACAACATTCAATACAATACAACACAGAGGTTGCAAAAAACACAAAAACATCACTCACTTTTAGAATTCACAAAAGAAGTACAAAAAGAGTCACAAATACATCCAATTTTATTTTCATTACATTGTGTGAGGATATAGAGGGTCTGGTTAGATCCAGAGGGTCTGGAGATTGGCGGTTACATCCATACCTCCTCACACTGGACAAGTGCCAAGAGTGCTTTAAAAATTTGTTTTTTATTCAGTGGGGAGACTGTCACTCTATGCAGCGTGTGTTTAGAGAGGTTAACAGCACCATCAAGAGAGACAGAATCAGTCAGGCTTATAAGGATGTTAGGACACGCCTTGTATTTGATGATACATCGTCTGATGTATCTAAGAAATGAGCAGTAGGTATTGTTGTGTGGGATACATGGTTATCTCCTTCTTTTTTGAAATGTTTGCTTAACTTCATTTTTTCCCTTTATCTAAAGTGTGTGACTGTGGGCACCATACTACTCCATTGCCATCACAAACCACAGACATTGACCCTACTTCTACCTCTTCCATACTGAATGATGTGATGCTTTCCACCCCGCTAGAAGAAGTGGACTCCTGGATCAACAGCCATGAGGCACTGGTGCAGCGGATGAACCCTGGAGGATCAACATCTGAAAAGATTGTGGAGACTGTTAAAATAGCAGTGATTCATTTGCTGAACAACATACTTTACAAGTACTGGAAAATGCAGTGTTATGGATGCGAGGTTGACTCTCCTAGCCAGAAGCATCATGATTGTCTGACCGCGATTCCAGGGTATTTCTTTGAGGCGCACTACTACTTCATCCTGGACATGCTCTGGACCGAACGATTCTTCCCGGCCATCAAGACATACCTGAAGGTGCACGGGGTGTTTGCCACCGACCCTGTGTCAAGGAGAAAATCAGCCAGATGTATGACACATTGGTGGGTGATGACGTTCTAACAAACGGTCTGCTGTGTGTGATTTCAAATGTGTGGAAATGGTCTGAGCGATGTATGTGCTTATGCCCTACTCATTACTAAATAAATAAAAAGCTTGTTTCAATCTAAAATTTGTCATTTGTGTCATTCTACGGCAAAGGAAAACACATTATTATGACCCTGCCCATCCAGGAGGATTGGGGAGTGTGCTAAAGCTCCACGGTGCTGCCAAAGAGTCAGGTGTGTCAACTAGTTTGAAAGATGTGAAGGAATACTTATTGGCACAGGATGCGTATACGCTTCACGCCAGAGCTGCAAGAACCTTTCCTAGGAATAGGGTTTTAGTGAGACAAACAATTTCAGGCTGATCTGGTTGACATGACTGAATATTCTAAAGAAATGTGGGTTAGGTGTCTTAAGTCAAAGACGGGACCTGCTGTAACAAATGCTTTTAAAGACATTTTGGCGGAGGGGCGTGTCCCAATAAAACTTCAAACGGATGCTGGCACAGAGTTTTATAATAAGCATTTTAAATGTCTATTGGATCAGTATAAAACTAGTCATTTCTCCACCGCGAATGAGACAAAAGCAAATATAGTGGAGTGCTTTAACAGAACATTTAAAACCCATATGTAGCATTATTTAACTTCTGTAAATTTAAGGAGGTATATCGATGTTGTCCCGGATCTGGTCCATGCCTATAACAACTCATACCATAGGATCATCAAAATGACGCCGTCAGCAGTGAATAAAGATAATGAGAGGACAGTTTTTAACAATATATACAAGTCGAAGGGTCGAGAAACTGTAGGTTTTAAATTTAATGTAGGTGACACAGTGAGGATATCTAAATTGAAGGGTGTGTTTAGAAAGGGATATGAGCAGACACACACAGAGTTTATTTAACTGGTGCAGAAAGTTCTAGTCTAACTTTTAAAAGATGGTTAGCTGAAATTCTAGGTTTTAAACCAGACAAGGTATTTATAATCCACCCTGAAACAGTTTATGGGAAACAGGTTACAGCGCCGCACCCTGCTGATATTCACAGCAGTAGCTATAATATATTTATCTATAGCGACATTGTGGATTATCAACTGGTGGGCGACAGCCATGTACCACTCCTCAGGTGTATAAATGTCGCAGACGAGTCACGCACCATGTGTTTTGCAGTTTGTTTAGAATGGTATTCCCGCTGTTTAGGACTGGATATAACATAGCCAAACCTCATCTGAAAACAGCTGCAAAGAACATTGCAGGAGCTGTTGTAACAAAGCTTACAACTAGTGCCTTCTCCGATAAGCAGGAGGGGAGTGGCCTGATGGTGTACACACCGGGACCGAGAAAAAGACCACCCAGCATGTGTAAAACACGTGTCCCTAAAAGACGTAAAGAATCAGTCAAAACGGGTAATCCGGCCAGAAAGAGATCATCATCCAGAGGGAGCAGAGCTGGTAAACGCCCTACCGCCTTCTTCAAAGATAAATTCTAGGAAAAAATGGCTCTCATACACAGCCAGTCTGAGGAATGTGTCAAGACAGAGCTGGACCTGTTTACAGTTCCATACACACAAACATCAATTGAAAGACCTTCATACATTGAAATTCCACCAATTTCAGCAATAACTGACAAAGAACCTATTGAGTTTCACATGTCAGGCAGCGGCGAAGATTACCTGGACCTGAACAACACACATCTGTATCTGTGTGTTAGGATTGTAAATGCAGATGGTGCATCCCTGGCACCTAACGCGGATGTCGGTTTGGTGAACTACCTGACATGTTCTCTCTTTTCACAAGTTGACATCATAACTCAGAACACAGTCTTCCAACACCTACCCATATCATGGGATAATTGAGTGTCTGATAAATTATGGAAAAGACACATTGGATATGCAGTTCAGTACTGCATTGTTTTGTAAGGACACAAGCGGGGAAATGAATGCAGCGTCGGTGACTGGAAATAATAAAAGACAGGAGGAGAGGGCCAGGTACACAGAAATCAGTTGTATAGTAGAGCTAATAGGCCCTATACACGCTGATTTGTTGTTGTTTTTCAAGAAAAACTTTTGCTTAAAGATTTAGACTTATCTTTAAAGTTTATCTGTTCAAAAAATTAGTTTGCATTGATGAGACCCGCAAACAATGATTACAGTGTCAAGATCATGTTGGCCAGCCTGTTTGTCCAAAAGGTTGCAGTCTCCCCTGCTGTCAGACTGGCACACAGCAGAGCTCTCCAGCACACCAACGCCAAGTATGCTATAGACAGTGTGGCGCTGAAAACTTTCTCGATCCCATCTGGAACAAGAGTGTGCAATCAGGAGAATCTCTACATGGGTCAGATCCCCAAATTTTTCATTTTAGGATTTGTTGATAATGAGGCATACATTGTAAGCTACACCAAAAACCCATTTAATTTGAACACTATGACACAGAGTTTCGGGGCTGTATGTGGCTGGACATCCCTACCCTGCTAAGCCATTTCAGCCTTATTTTCAGAGGGGTCAGTACGCTAGACAGTATTACAGTATGGGGCCATACTGCCTTGTGGATGCCCGATCCCGTCAGACCTCGGAAACTAAGCAGGGTAGGGCCTGGTCAGTACCTGGATGGGAGACCACTGGGGAACACCAGGAAGCTGGTGTGAATGTGATTGAGTGGTTGGTGGTGGTCGGAAGGTCCGTTGGCGCAGATTTGTGCAGCCGCGCTTCTGTCAGTCTACCCAAGGGACAACTGTGGCTACAAAATGAAGCTTACCACCACCGAGTTGAGTGAATGAAATACCCCTTCCCTACTGTGTGTAAAGCGCTTTGGGTGACTTGTGTCATAGTTAAAGCACTATATAAATACCATTCCCTTTCCCTTCCCTTTCCCTTTACCAGCTGATACAGACCACAGGCCGATACCTAGGGGACAGGTCACTAGCCATTACCTGCAAAGATTTTGGAGCTGGGTACACTCTTTTCTGTATTAATTTAGAAGCTGATGAAGGCAGTTCAGGAAATGTGTCTCTGATTAAGATGGGCAACGTAAGGCTGGAGGTGCATTTCAGGATCTCCCGCCCTCGCACTGTTAACCTGATATGCTATTCTGTTTTCAACTCAGTAACTGAAATTTCAAACAGAAGACAGGTTCTAATGGACTACTACTAAAAGAAACATGAACACAATAAAGCTAACCAGTATTGTTAAAAGGAGGACTTTTATTGTGGTAAACTTTGTGGGTGTGTTAGTCTGTGACCAACTACAAGAAATCAACATTGATAAATACTCTGCCATGTTGATTGTGAACACACACCCATCTTTTAAGCCGGATGAGCATTGGCTTGCCATCTATATCACAAAGGAGAAAGAAGGATGCTTCTTTGACAATTTTGGTCACTCCCCAGAATATAGCAGATTCCCAACAGAGACAAGTGACACAAATAGGAGAGGGGCTATCCCCCTTCAAATGTGTATTAATACTTACTACTTACTATCACTGGCCTATTACATTCAGCTGTGTTGGTGGAGTTGGTGACTCAATGGAATACACCTATCTTACCTGTACCCAAGGTAGGCAAACCCTACTATCGCATGGTACAGGATTTCAGGCCGATTAATGCAGTTGTCAAACCATTACCACTACCAGTGCTCAACCCCTTTGTATCACTGACAAATCTGACACCTGACCACATTTTTTTTTTTTACAGTAATTGACCTGGCTAATGCATTTTTCTGTCTGCCACTACATCCAGAGAGCATGAACATGTTTGCCTTTACCTACAGGGGGAGACAGTGTGCCTATACGCACGTTCCAATGGGATTTGTACACTCTCTGGGGTATTTTAATCAGGCATTAAAACCAGACCTCGCTGACCTCTCACTCCTAATTGGTACTGTTCTCATACAGTATGTAGATGACATTGCCTCTCCTACTGAACATGACATTCTCACTGCAACACACTTCACTCTCGCTGAGAGGGGCTATAAAGCTAGCAAGTCAAAATTACAACGTGGACGACAGAGAGTTGTATTTCTTGGCAGATCAATCTCGAGCTCTTCTTCCTCAGTATCCAACCAGTACCGCTCCACCTTTCTCCAACATCCATTTCAGAAAAAAACTATTTACTATTTGCACACATAGTGAAATGTCATCATGTTATGTACTAGTATCAGTATTAGCAGTAGTAGTATTAGCAGTAGTAGTAGTAGTAGTAGTGGCAGCAGTAGTAGCAATAGCAGTCATCGTAATAGTAGCAGTAGAAGTAGTAAAAGTAGCAGCAGTAGTAATAGTAGTAGTAATAGCAGTAGTAGTAGCAGTAATAGTAGCAGTAGTAGTAGTAATACTAGCAGTAGTAGTAGTTGCAGTAGTAGTAGTGGAAATAGTAGCAGTAATAGTTGTAGCAGTCGTAGTAGTAGTAGTAATAGTAGTATTAATAGTAGTAGTATTAGTCGTAATAGTAGTAATAGTCGTAGCAATAGTAGTAATAATAGTAGTAATAGTAGTATTAGTAGTATTAATAGTAGTAGTTGTAGTAGTAGTTGTAGTATTAGTTGTAATAGTAGTAATGGAAGTAGTAATAGTAGAAACAGCAGCAGTAGTAGTAATAGTAGTAGTAGTTAATTTTAGGTGAATGTAGCAGGCCTATAGTGGATTCAAGATGGCGGCTAAGTCAATGTAAGGCTGTCTTGTGTCTGTGTTTATGAAAGTCTGAGTGCTTGGGAAATGTTATTTTGACTGTTGCTTCTCCCTGGCCAAAGCAGTTAATATACGGCATCGGACAACTTGATAACAAACTACATCAAAACATTTTTAAGGCAGATTTGTCAACAATGTGGCTCGTCTGGTGGTTATACCTGGCAGGTAGCTTCATGTTGACGCCTACCGCGATGAATGGGTTGGATAACGATCAAATTAAAACTTCCTTTTGGATTTTCCCATGTACAGTTATTTTTCCATATTCTGATACCGCTCTGTTTTCACATCGGATCACCACTGGGTTGAAATGAATCAGCGTGCACTAGGTGTGCACTCACGGTGTGAGCAGCAGGGGGCAGTGACGTCTCACTACACTCCAGTGGCCTGCAGTAACAAGCGGAGAAGTGGCTTGATTTCAGTTTGGCTAATTCTGCTGCTCTTTTTGTCTGGGAATATCTACCCTAATCCTGGACCCTGCCCTGGACCTGGTCTTGGACCCGAAATGAAACAATTTGAAAACCCAGAGGATCTAAATAACTTCAGAGGTCTGTCTTTCATTCATTTTAATGTGTGCAGTCTTGTGAATAAAATAGACACAATTTGTATATGGGCAAAACAAACAGATTGTGATGTCATAGTTCTGTCAGAATCATGGTTAAAACCATCAATTACAAATGACATCATAAATATTGATGGATATAACATCTTCAGGACAGATTGTGTCGGCAAA
Source organism: Bostrychus sinensis (assembly GCA_020698575.1). Taxonomy (NCBI): domain Eukaryota; kingdom Metazoa; phylum Chordata; class Actinopteri; order Gobiiformes; family Eleotridae; genus Bostrychus; species Bostrychus sinensis. The sequence continues at coordinate 4,283,986 of CM036244.1, read as the reverse complement.
GGAGGCGGGGTTGTCATCTACTTAAAGTCTCAATTGAACTGTTCCCTTGTGGACTCTCTCAGTAAACCGAAGTGCTTTGAATTATTAGCTGTTAAGTTACGTCTCGCTAACGGTGGTTATCTTACTATAATCAGGTGCTATCGTCCACCTTCAGCGTCACGTGAAGCCACCGTTCTACTTTTGGATTATCTGCGTAAGAAGGCAGATACTGAGTTTGTTCTTCTGGGAGATTAAATTGGGACTGGTTATCGGAGACCTCCTCTAATGATCTGAAAGACATCTGTGATGCTCTCCAGCTATCTCAACTAATTAATTCACCAACACGATAGCTTTCAGATAGAACTGGTTGCTTGTAGACACACTGTACCTTCTGATAAACTACTGTTTTTGCCTTATTTTGCATAAATTTCCTATTTTGACTCAATATTGTTTCTTGGAAACTATAGCCAATCTGCACTTGTGACTTACTTTTTCTTTATTAGTGACCTAATCCAAGAAAAATTTCACTACTTTTGTTCCAGAAGCATTTTGCTTGTAGACCAGTGTAATCTGCAGAGCTCTGGTTAAAAGTCTAGATTTGTAAATAATCTCTGGGACTGGGAGGTCACAGCCAATGGTCCTGCGAGCAGAGTGAACCACTCTGTTTAAAGTTTTCTTTTCTTTCACAGTGAGATTACCAAACCACATTGTAACAGAGCTGGGAAGAAGACTTTCAATACCACACCGATAAAAGTTTAAAAGAATAGTTTTGTTTTGAGTGAATTCCCTTAGTTTTTGTAGAAGAAAAGAGACACTGGTGAGCCTTTTTAGCAAAGTTACTGGTGTTTGACTGCCAGCTCAGATTTTTGGAGAGAGTAACACCCAAAAACTTACATTTATCAACCATTTGTACCTCAGAATCATAAATGACAATAGGCACATTATTCCTACTACATCTGAAATCAATAACCAGTTCACAGGTTTTAGAAGTGTTCAGAACAAGGTTGTTTTCTTCACTCCAGCGGACAACATTTTCTACTTCTGCTCTGTAATGTGATTCATCACTTGAGGTGATCAGACCAATGACAGTGGTATCGTCTGCATACTCGACGATCAGATTGTTAGAGTGAGTAGCCGTACAGTCATGTGTACAAAGTAAAAAGCAAAGGACTTAAAATACAACCTCGTGGAGCGCCTGTGCTTACACAAAGTTCATCAGAGACACAACCATTGATTTTGACCTTCTGTGGTCTGCAAGTTAAAAAGTTTAAAATCCATTTGCAAATGGCATCACCAAGTCCGAGAGTTTTCAATTTGTGAATGAGCTTCCCAGGAACAACAGAGTTAAAAGCAGAACTGTAGTCTATAAAAAGCATTCTTGCATGAGATTTTCCTTTATCCAAATGTTCATATACAGAGTTCAGAGCAAAAGAAATGGCATCTTCCACGCTCCTGTTTTGTCTGTGAGCAAACTGGAGTGGGTCCACAGACACAGGAACCTGTCCTTTAATGTAGTCCAACACCAGTCGCTCAAAGGATTTCATTAAAACAGAAGTCAGGGCCACTGGCCTATACTCATTAAGACATGTCCCAGGAGTCTTCTTAGGCACTGGTATTATGACAGACTTTTTAAAACTGTGTGGAACAGTGCAGTACCTGAGTGACGTGTTGTACAGGTGAGTTAAGACAGCAGCGAGTTGCTCTGAACACAGTCTGAGGACACGAGGAGGAACGCCGTCCGGGCCAGGGCTTTCCTCACCTTGGTCCTGGACAAGACTCTGTTTATGTCCTGCTGAGTGACAGTAAACCCACTCTGCTCACAGCAAAGAGAGGAAAGGACAGCAGACTCCTTATTATCAGTTTCAACTCTACAATAGAACTGATGGAGCTCATTTGGCAGTGAGTGGTCAAATGCAGTAATGTTCCCTCCTCTTGGTTTCCAGGAGGTGATGGTGTTCAGTCCCATCCTCTTTCAAATGTCCCTCTATCTTGTCCCCATAGGACCGCTTTGCAGCTTTGATAGACCGCTCCAATGAATATCTGGCCTGCTTATAGGCAGCAGCATCACCAGATTTAAAAGCCACAGCTCATTCCTTTAGTTTCATTCCCACATCAGAGTTAATCCAAGGTTTCTGACTGGAACACAGACCAATCTGTGGCATCAAAACAACCTTGTAATTGAATTTCACTGTCTAGTCCAGCATTGAACAGTACGTGTTATTGGCTTTATTTGTCTACTCCTCTGAATGTATGTAGGAAGAAGAAGAATGGAGGAGTGGTCAGATTTTCCAAAAGCTGGTCGGAGAATGGAGCGATGAGCTGACTTTACATTACTATAACAATGATCTAAAATCCCTGATCCTCTGGTAGGATGTTTCACACGCTGATAAAAGTTGGGTAAAATAGTTTTAAGATTACAGTTATTAAAATCACCCGCTACTATAACCACAGCGTTAGGATGAGAGTTCTCGTGTAAAAGGTCACTAAGATCACCGAGAGCAGCTGAAGTGTCCGCCCGCGGTGAATGTACACAGCGCAAAAAAACAACACGGAAAACTCCCGAGGGAGATAAAAGGGGCGGCACTTTAACACAAGACATAACACAAGATTAGCGGTGCAGGTTTGATTCATAACAACATTGCCCGTGCACCAGTGTTCATTAATAAGAAAACAAACACCTCCTCCCTTTGTTTTTCCGGTGTGCACTTTCACTGTCGGAGCGGTGAACAGAGAAGCCCGGAGGTTGGAAGGCTGAGTCCGGCACGTTGCTGTGAAGCCACGTCTCCGTCAGGCAGAACACGAAGCAGTCTCTGGCCTCGCGCTGGGTTTGAATACGGCTCATCAGATCGTCCGACTTGTTAGGTAGAGACTGAACATTAGCCAAGTATAAAGATGGCAGTGGGATCTTAGATAGGCGGACACACAGTTTAACCAGCAGTCCTCCTCGCTTTCCTCTATGCCGACGTTTCTGATGCTGTTGGCCCACAGCGTCCCCGCTGTAGGGCTCAGGCCGGCGGCATACGCGGCAGTGTCTCTGCCCAGTCCCCTCGCTGTACTCATGGCCTCCACGGCTCCTGGCCTCCACTGCCACGAGTGGGGCATGCATTAAAGTCATTACACCTTAATTCAGGTGTTACATTTGAGTGTCCGCTAACTTTGTTGCAAATGTATAAAAATAACTCACGATCATATCTGATAGTGGCAAGGGCTTCATATACAAGAACAGACAAAACAAAAAAGACACTGCACAGAAGAGCTCTTGCCTCGGCGCCATCAGTGTGAACAGTAACAAGAGACTACACTGACAAACTGGTACCTATCAGATAAGTAGGATTTAAGCCAGCAGGGGGCGCTCCTCTGACCTCTATGTCACAGTCTAATCTCTGGAGTAAGATGCTGTGGTCAATGGTGTCAAAGGCTGCACTGAGATCTAACAGAACCAGGACTGAGACCAGTCCATTGTCTGAACTTAATAACAAGTCATTTGTGACTCTGACTAAAGCAGTTTCTGTGCCATGGTGGGGTCTAAAACCTGACTGAAAATCTTCAAATAAACTATTGTCCTGTAGGTGGTGACATAACTGTTTAACTACAACTCTTTTTAGGATTTTTGAAAGAAAAGGGAGATTTGATATTGGTCTATAGTTGGCTAAAATGTCAGGATCTAGGCTGAGGAATGTTTCAGCATTAAGCGGCATTAATGCTGAAACACGTTCCCTTAAACAAGCAACCTGTAAATTAGAATGGCTATGGCGTCACTCCATGCCTGGAAATATAGTCTTTTAAATTATAAAAAATCTCTGCGTGAGGCCAAAACCAGATACTATTCAACTTTAATAGAAGAAAACAGGAACAACCCTAGGTTTGTGTTCAGCGCTGTTCTGTTAGATCTCAGTGCAGCCTTTGACACCATTGACCACAGCATCTTACTCCAGAGATTAGACTGTGACATAGGGGTCAGAGGAGCGCCCCCTGCTGGTTTAAATCCTACTTATCTGATAGGTACCAGTTTGTCAGTGTAAATGAACATTCCTCACAGTGCAGTAAAGTTAGCTATGGAGTGCCTCAAGGCTCAGTACTTGGACCCATTCTGTTCATGCTTTACATGCTGCCTTTAGGAAACAGAATCAGAAAACATGGCATTAATTTTCACTGCAGACGATACACAGTTGTATTTATCAATTAAACCTGATCAGAATGACCGCATTGAGAAACTTAGCGCTTGTGTGATAGACATAAAGACCTGGATGACAATGAATTATCTCCTCCTAAACCCAGAAAAAACAGAGGTCATTATACTCGGCCCCAAAAAGCTCTGTCTGACCAGAGTCTCCCTGGACGGTGTCAGTGTAGCCTCAAGTTCTACTGTGACAAACTTAGGAGTTTTATTTGACCAAGATTTATCATTTAAGGCTCATATAAACCAAGCCTGTAAAACACCATTCTTTCACTTACGTAACATTGCCAAAATCAGAAATATTTTATCTAAAAGTGACACTGAAAAACTTGTCCATGCGTTTGTAACATATAGGTTGGATTACTGTAACTTAACCTAATTCTGAATTCAACTGGAAGCCAGTGAAGTGAAGCTAGCACAGGAGTAATATGTTCTGTCCTGTTAGTTCCTGTTAATAATCTCGCTGCTGCGTTTTGAACAAGCTGAAAACATTTTAATGAGTTTTTAGGGCACGCTGCCAGCAGAGAGAATCATTCTCCTGACTTACAAGGCTGTATGGTACGGCGCCATCCTACATTACTGATGTTATAGAGCCATACCAACCAAGCAGAGTACTGCGCTCACAAAATGCAGGGCTATTAGTGGTTCCCAGGGTTTCTAAAAGTACAGTTGGAGGTAGAGCCTTTAGTTACCAAGCTCCTGTTTTATGGAATCAGCTTCCAGCTCATGTTAGAGGCAGACACAGTCTCTACATTTAAGGTTAGGTTAAAACGTTCCTCTGTGAGAAAGCTTATGGTCAGGCCAGGAACAGGGTTAACTCCACAGCTGAAGCTAAGCTGCTCTAGGAGCTAGAAGCTGGGGGAAGTATGGTGCACTGACCTCTGACCTCTGGTTTCATCTGCTGCTCCTCTTCTATCACTGTCATTAATATAATGAAATATTCTATATCTCCAATCAGTTCATAGCTGTTCACAGGTTGTCCCTCTCTCCCGCTCCCCTCTGGGGGAGTGGGGACTGTTTCAGATGCCTGGCTGCTAGCAGATGTCCCAGTGATGATTGGATCTTAGCTGACCCCATCTGTGCTCCTGTCCCGACCTGTGGGCCCTCAACCTCACCTCTAAGGATTTCCCGGATCTACCTCAACCCACTCACCTGTCTGGATGAGGCCCTGCTGCATCCTGGATTTCCCGGACCTATCTCTCTCCACTCACCTGTCTGGATGAGGTCCCTGCTGCAGCCCGGATCTCCCGGACCTATCTCGCCCCACTCACCTGTCTGGATGAGGCCCCTGCTGCATCCTCTGGACTTCCTCAACCTACCTCACCCACTCTCGTCTGGATGAATCCTTACAGAGTGATCTATGATCCTATAGATGAACTAATGAACTAACTCCTAGATGCATTGCCTGTCCGTCCTGGGAGAGGATCTCTCCTTCAATATGGGCTCCATAAGGTTTCTTCTTTTTTCCCCTGGGTGGGATTTTTTTTAGGAGTTTTTCCTTACCGAGAAGGAGGGTCTAAGGACAGGAGTGTCCTGGGTCTGTTTAGTTTAGTGTAGTTATTGTTTGTGTTGATTGTGTGTTAAGTCTGATTGTGTGTTTATGTTTGATCAACTGTTTGTGAAGCCTTTGAGGCAACTTTTGTTGTGATACTGGGACATACAAATAAACCTGAATTGAATTGATGGGAGGCTACAACACACATTTAGCCTTGTGGTTAGTGGACCTTCTAATTGCAGTAAAACATTTTTTGTCAAGAATGCCATTGAAAATGCAGTGAGCATTTTTTCATATAACATTGATAATTATGTTTACATGACCAACTCCTACGTGTAAGAGATATAAACTTTGTAAATGGGCTCCCAGAGTCTCTGTGTGATGACACACTGCTTCCCACAGATAAAAATAACTTACTCATTATAGATGATTTAATGAACAATGCTAGTAATAATATAGAAGTGCAAAATGTGTTTAACCAAATATGTACATCACAAAAATTTAAGTTGGATCTACCTTGTTCAAAATGTATTCATTCAGGGTAAGTCAAGCCGTACAATTAGTCTGAATACAAATTACTTGCTTTTATTTAACAACCCTCGGGATGAATATCAAATGTCACTATTAGGCCGATAACTGTTTCCAAGAAACACCAAATATTTTTAGAGGCATTTAATAATGCGACTAGTGTACTGTTTGGGTACCTCCTCGTTGACTCTAAAGCTAAAACACCAGACTATTTGAGACTCAGAACCAATCTGCTTTTAGACCATACGGTTGTCTGCATCCCCAAAAAGAGATCAAAAAGTCATGTCCTCACACATGTGGAGAAATCTGGGCGTGTTGGAGTTGTTACATAAGTCACCGCCAAGTGTGAGAAAGGTTATTATAAGGCCAATGTAGACTTGATTAACACTCTGTGTGAAATAGCACTCAATGTATTGAAGGGCAACATACCACTCAATGACGAGCAGCATCATCAGTTAAAAAAGAAGAAGGCAGTAATAAGGAGGAGAGCTGACAACCCTAACCCACTGATCAGAACGTCCATCATGTTGTTGATAACAGTGTTAAGGATCCTGTTGCCGACAAAGTTTTGAAGCAAAGTTTTGAGCATGTTTTATCAGTGCTGAGCAAAGCATCCAATGTGCTAACTTGGACAGGTCAGGGTGAACTCATCATTAACAAACAAACAGTCATCAGATCTCATCTTTACGATCTTCTAAAGAATGTCACTGTAAAGCTTATATTAGGCATAGCCCATTAACTAAGCCAGGATTTATTCATTGCTGCAGTCATTAGTATGTGACTTTTTATTTTTTTATTATTGTTTTATTTTTTTACTTAAAAAGTCCCAATTTGTAGGCAGGTCATGTAAAATTAAACAATTTTATGTTCCAAATTGTTGTGGCAGTAAAATCTGCCCATATTTTTTACTCCAAAGTCAAAGCCAAGTTCTTCTAAAATGCCCCAGAAAACAGAAAACTGCATGTGTTTTGTTCAAATGTTCCTGGGGGAGAACTCCCAGACCCCCTGCCATACGCTCCCACTCACTTTTAAATCACTGTATAAATGCCAATAGTACAGATGCCCAGTCTGAGCTGCACAATACAGTCCAGTTTTTCCATCTCCTTTTACCATGAACCTGAAGAATTGACCTCTTACAAACTATTTAGTTTGGAGATGAGCTAATTGTTGTGTGTTATTGCCTGCATGATACGTTGGGAAACAAGTTTTTATCTGTGTGCCCTTTTTGAAGCTTGAGCCCCTGCCCCCCAGTAGCTCTCTGCACAGCCCTGATCCTCTGTAACAGCTCACCTTTATGACGCTGATAGACACCTGCACATCTGCCATTATTTACACAAATACTAAAAATCTAGTTTTTAACAGCACAAAATAGCAACAGAGTAATTATACTGTTGTTCAACTGTGCATAAGCAGCCGCTCCGTAACATGTACATGTTCACATACTCACATGTATTTTATTTTTAGACTATTGCTGCACAATGCACAGACAATACAGACAGGCTGTATTAACCTGCTCTGTCAGTCTTTAAAGAGGTTATATTATGCTTTTATTTATATTTTTAAGCTCATCTTGGTCACCTCTAGAACAATCTTTAAAAGCATCCTTTGACCAAAAGAAAGATTTTTCAATACTAACTTTACTACTGCCATAAAGAAACAGATGAAGAAACCAGCAGAGGGCAGCAGAGGGTAGAGCTGTTACACTATTTTGAACAGAACCATAGAAAAAGCGCTTTTTATTACCATAAACTTTTTGTATTATGCCTTTTTGCTACAAAATTAAAAATGTCTGAGGAGTCAATGGAAACAGATCTGTACACAGTTTTTTATATAAATGAATGAGAGCAGAAAAAAGTCAATTTTGCATCATCTTAAAATGTGCTGTTCATGAACTCATCAACACAACCATGATCCTGGCAGTGATATGCAGCTCTGCAGGTTAAACCTCTGGGAGACGCATGGTGAAGGCATGTGCTTGGGCCAAGGATACTATATGCAGAATAAAATAGCAAAAGAGATGTCAAAATATCACAATATTGCATACACAACTCTTATTGCAACAAGGCCTACCTGAGACTTGGTAAAATATGCATCAGTTGTATATGATTCCAGTGTTTGTTGTGGTTCACTCAGTGCTCAGGCTTTAATGTAAACCAAGATAGAATTTCAGAAACTAACAAACACATTCAAGTTTTGTAATTCAGTATTTGGATAAGTAATGTTTGGCATGAGAGCTGGAGTAAACTCTGACCACACAAAATGCAGAGTACTACAGATATTCAGCAGCAGGTGCTTTCTGAGGCCTTCAAAGAACCAGGAATGGATTTGTTTTTAAAATGGATGCACTCTTTTTGGTTTAGGAACACAAAATAGAAAAATCAAGATTTATTACTTGGTAAACTTCACCAAAGTTAGTCAAATGTGCTGAGTCATTGATTTGATCACTGCTATCCAAAGTTAAGTTGTGGAGTTGTTTTGGCTCATGATGCAAGTGGCTTGGGAGGTCCAGTGTCCTTCTGGGAGCAGGCGGAGGTGGAGGGAGACGAGAGAAAAAGCGTCTGGATGGAGTAATTTCTTCCCCCACCCATCTCCTTCCTCCAACATGAGCAGTGAGCAGCTGTACCAGTGCTACCCAGAACTGGGCAATCGGTCCTGCACCAGGCAGATCCCAGATCAGAACTACTACATCTTTCTTAGTGTATTTTACATTTTCACCTTCTGCACTGGCATCCTCAACCTTATGGTCATCATCGCTATCTCGCATTTCAGGCAAGTCACAAGCTCTGACATCAGGTTTATTGTAATGCATAAACTCATTGTGTTTCTTTTTCTCAGGCAGCTGCACTCCTCTCCTAACTTCATCCTCCTCAGCCTGGCCGTCACAGACTTCCTGATGTGCTGCGTGGGGGTCCCATTCCAAGGTCCCTACCTCTTCACTTGCTGGCGAGTTGGTGAGATCCTGTGCCTCCTGTACAATGTCTTTCTCCAGGTGCTGACTTCTGTATCAATCGGAGGCATGATCCTTATCTCAATAGACCGCTATGTAGCCATTTGCAACCCCATGCACTACCCCACCGTGATGTGCAGGAGATCCATTAGCATCGCCCTGATCGCCTGCTGGATCGGCTCTGTCCTGTACAGTTTAGGGGTTTTCCGTCACAATTTCATTAAGCCAGGGCATTATAAGACGTGTGAAGGGGAATGCGTCTATTTCATAACCTATCTTGAATTTTTTTTTGACATAGCATTGAGCTTGTGTGGGTCCTTTGTGCTCATAATTATACTCTACTTGCAAGTTTTCTTTGTGGCAGTGTCGCAGGTCCGTGCCATGCGTTCTTATGTTGCAGCCACTGCACAGCAGCCGGCGGTGAACTCCAGGAAATCAGAGCTGAAAGCGGCGCGGAATCTGGGCTTTGTTGTTTTACTCTTTCTCCTCTGCTACACACCAAACTACATGCTGTTCTATGTGAGGGATAATATGAACATATATTTCTTGTCCCTCCTGAATAACTTGTACTTTCTGAACTCGTGTTTTAACCCCTTACTCTATGCGCTCCTGTATCGCTGGTTTAGGAAATCTGTGAAGCTGATAGTGACGTTTAGGATTTTGCAAAGTGGGTCACGAGATGCAAATGTACTATGATGGCTTCAAGTGCAGTGTTAATATATGAAAAAGCATGTTACTGATAACCCATGAGCAATGAATTTGAAATAGCACTTTACACATTTAATATGACATCTGTAAACACTGAGGCATAGGGCTGAGAACCAAAAGGGCGCAAGTGACATTCTGGGTTTTCTGAGATTTACAAGACTTACAAATCAAATGAATGCTCTTGTTTTTACTATTATTACAAAAAAATGTCTAAGTCAGTGGTTCTCAAGCTGTGGTACGGGTTCTGCTGGTGATACTCAGGAGTGTTTTGCTGTTTTAGTCCTGCTCTGATAAACAAATTCTGCTCTCATAAATTTGATGTGAAGACCACTGCTTAGTCTTTGTTCAGGCCCAGTTTAGTCCTGGTTTAGTTCTAAATTTGTCCTGATTTAGTCCTGGTTATGTGCTGGCTTAGAACTTGTTTAGTCCTGGCTTGGACCTGGATTAGTTCTGGTTTAAGTCCTTGTTTAGTCCTGGTTTAGTCCATGTCATGTCCTTATGTAGTATTGCTTCTTTACTTTATTAAAGATAAAACTTGGAAAGCCAAATATTTCCTGAGGTGGTGGTCTGTGATCTGTGTGTTTGAATATTTAACATTTATGAATTGAAATTTGACAAAAAGTCAGTACTGTGCCACTTTTTCTTCTCTTGTAAATGTTACTTACAGCCTTTGGTTCTCAGCCCTCAGTATACAAAAAAGATTTATGTGTATATCTCCTGTAAATGTTTATTTAGCAATTGAAACATCTATACTTAATACAAAATGCATGGCTGTAATTGTAGCTCTTCATTGTACACACTGCTTGTGTTGTTCTCTCTCGACTATGAATGCAAACTGAATTTTCCAGAGGTAATAGATATTGCATTACGCTTCTGAAATGAAAAGCTGTTTCTCACCAATAGAAAAGGCTCCCCCTGTGTATACACCGCCCATGTGGGAGTCAAAGATACCAAACCCAGTATTAGTGGATGGGAACAATAAGTCTACACAAAAGCACTTTTATCATCACATGGGATTTCTTTTGTGGAAAATATAATTAATACTAATGACAAAGAGCAAAGGTTATCAGTTTTATTTATACATTTATTGATTAATAACATAAAACTCTGTATGAAGTCTTTTGTGAGTATTTCTATAACCTTATTCATAGCAATCCACTGTCCATGAATGTAAGTGATATACAATATATTATAAATAAAATGTATTTTGTCTCTAACTGTTTTGGATTGTTTATTTAACATATGCAAAAAACAAGATAAGATAAAAGATACATTTATGTCTAATAAAAAAAATGAAATTCCTATTGCCATTACAAGTTAAAGGTACTGTAACCACATGCACTCATACTGGTTCTAAACGGTACTGCAGTCTAAATCAAAACAATGGTCTCTTGTCTGATTGGACGAACGGTGAAGCAGTTTTAAAACCAAACACAAAATGTAAACAAAAACAACTTGGCCACTATGTAAACATATTTTTAATTGTTAATAAATCAACTGTACCATTGTTATCAGTAAAACTAATATTTGATTTATTTATTTTTGGTCTGGTGCTCAGAAAAGCATTCAGGGCTGAAAGTCTCCCCAGCAGAGGAGACCTCATTCCAGGACCAGGCCAAAACCAGGACTAGACCAGGACTAGGTCAGGACCAGACCAGGACCAGACCAGAGCATGACCAAACCAAGACCAGAACCAAACCAGAACTATACCAAGGCCAAGGCCGGGACCAAACCAGGACCACGCCAAGAACAGGCCAGGACCTGGACTAGACTGGGCCAAAACCAGGACCAAGCCAGGACCAGAACCAGAACCAGGACCAGACAAAGACCAGGAACAGACCAGAACCAGAAACAGGACCAGACCTGGACCAGACTGGGACCACACCACGACCAGGACCAGACCAGGACCAGACCAGGACCTGAACCTGAACCAGAACCAAAACCAACACATGCGTTACCTCACTGCCCCGTATTGATGGGAATGGTTCGGGTGTGTTGCCCTGGCTGCCAAAAAAAAAAAAAAAACTAAAAAATGACTGTGAAGGGATTGCCATTTGCAGAAAGAAGACCAATGGTGACCCTTTTGTCCTGATGATTCTCATACCTCTCATTATACTGAGAAGGTCACTTTGTGACAATCGAGTCGGGCGGTAATTCCCTAACCCGCCATCGCAGGGCAAGGTGTACTTCTGTCACTATTGGGAAACAATTTGACAAATGATCTCAACTGTTACTGTGTACACAACTGTTCTTCGTCATTTGACCAAATCAAATTATTTAAGACGTATCTTCTAGCAGTTTAACTTAGTTACTCTGTGAGAAATCTAGTATCGTATATAATCGCTTCGTGTCCAAGCCACTTTCAGTAACAGTTTACTAGTCTCTGTTAGCCTTTAGCGTATCTTAGCCTAGCATTAGCATGGCGTCCTCCGCCTTCACCCCTCTTTTCTGCTCAGTGCCATATGTTCAGTGAGAATCCTGCCTCCTTTAGTGATGATAGCAGTAGATGTGTGAAGTGTAGTTTGTTTTTAGTTTTGGAGGCCAGGTTAGAGCAGCTAGAAGCACGGCTCCGCTCAGTGGAGGCTGAGGCTAAGACAGCTAGCTAGGTAGCTATAGGGACCGCGGACCGCGCTAGCAGTAGCAGGAGCGCTAGCCAGACTAGCCCCCCAGCGCCTCCCCAGCAGCCGGGGGACAAGCAGGACGGCTTTGTAACAGTAAGAAGGAAGCATAGCGCTAAACGCAAACACTTAGACCGCCCAAAGCTTCCCATCTGGAATAGGTTTTCTCCCCTCAGCGACACACCGCTGAACCATCGACTCTGGTGATTGGGAGCTCAATAGTTAGAGACGTGAAGCTGCCAGCGGCTATGGTTAGGTGTTTCCCGGGGGCCAGAGTGGGTGACATCGAAGGAAACCTTAGGCTTTTAGCCCAGAGTAGGACCAGGTTCCGTCGAATCGTGATTCACGTTGGCGGTAACGACGCCCGGCGGAGACAATCAGAGGTGCTCAGATTGAACGTAGGGTCGGTGTGCAAACTTGCTAAGTCGATGTCGGACACCGTAATATTCTCTGGTCCCCTGCCAAATTTGAGTAATGATGAAATGTACAGCCGCTCTTCATCATTCAACCGCTGGTTATCTAGATGGTGCCCAGAAAACGGCATAGGCTTTATTGATAATTGGCGAGCGTTTTGGGGAAAGCCCGGTCTCTTACGTAGAGACGGCATTCATCCCACGTTGGATGGTGCAGCGTTGCTGTCCAGAAATATGGCTGATAGCATAAGTCGTCCAACCTGACGAGCCAGAGGTGGGACCCGGGCACAGAGCAGGAGTTTAAAACACTTCTCTGAGCTTCCTTACGAGCTGGTACAAACCCAGTATAAAGGTACATTAGCAGAGCAAATAGAGACTGCCCCCGCCTAAACACTAACTCCAACAGCAAAAGACAAATAAGAGGAGTGAGAGCCACAAATTTAACAAATTTAATAAAAATAACTTGTAGACCTATTAATAATATTAATAATAATCAGAACAATGACGTAATTAAATGTGGATTACTAAACATTAGGTCCATTTCCCCTAAATCCCTGTTAGTTAATGAATTAATTAATGATAATAAACTTAACCTACTGGCCTTAACAGAAACCTGGCTACAACAGGATGATTATGTGAGACTTAATGAAGCTCCGCCCCCAAGTCATGTAAACTTTCAGACAGCGAGGAGCACAGGCGGAGGCGGGGGAGGCAGTAATATCACAGTCTAGTTTACTTCTTAGCCCCAAATCTAAACACACATATAATTCCTTTGAAAGCCTCATACTACACTGAACAAAAATATAAACGCAACACTTTTGCTTTTGCTCCCATTTTTCATGAGATGAACTCAAAGATCTGAAACTTTTTCTACATACACAAAATAACCATATCTCTCAAATATTGTTCACAAATCTGTCAAATCTGTGATAGTGAGCACTTCTCCTTTGCCGAGATAATCCATCCCTCCTCACAGGTGTGCCATATCCAGATGCTGATGAGACAGCATGATTATTGCACAGGTGTGCCTCAGACTGGCCACAATAAAAGGCCACTCTGAAACATACAGTTTTGTTTTACTGGGGGGGTTTACTGGGAGGTCTGGGGACTCCAGTCAGTATCTGGTGTGACCACCATTGGCCTCATGCAGTGCAACACATCTCCTTCACATAGAGTTGATCAGGTGTCGATTGTGGCCTGTGGAATGTTGGTCCACTCCTCTTCAATGGCTGTGCGAAGTTGCTGAATATTGGTAGGACCTGGAACACGCTGTCGTATTCGCCGATCCAGAGCATCCCAAACATGCTCAATGGGTGACATGTCTGGTGAGTATGCTGGCCATGCAAGAACTGGGATGTTTTCAGCTTCCAAGAATTGTGTACAGATCCTTGCAACATGGGGTCGTGCATTATCACGCTGCAACATGAGGTGATGTTGTTGGATGTATGGCACAACAATGGGCCTCAGGATCTCGTCACCATATCTCTGTGCATTCAAAATGCCATCAATAAAATGCATCTGTGTTCTTCGTCCATAACATACGCCTGCCCATACCATAACCCCACCGCCACCATGG